>CM071928.1:78922472-79289357 GCA_016081115.2 Rehmannia glutinosa
GTTGCATTCAAAATGGGAATTTGGTCTTGCTCAAAAAAAAAAATGGGAATTTAGTCTTCCCAATAAATTAGTTTTTAATTGAATATAAATTTCATGAGAAGCTAAAATAGCAAGTCATGTTGTGTACTTAATTAATGATTTGTGCATTGATTAGCATTAAAGCATGACCTCATGTTGTGTACTTAATTAATTGATTATCGCATTAAACTCTCATTGATTATCGAAATTTTACTTAATAATTTTGGCAATTTGCATTGAAAAATAAAAAATAATTTGTATGATGTTGCATAGAAAGTGGTGGTCAAAGAATAATTATAAAATTAATTTAGTTTATTAATTATGGCGGTTGGTTTTCTTGGGCACCAAAAATTTGTTTCAAATTTGAAATTGGGGACCGAAATAAAGGCATTTTTAATTTGAAATTTTTTTGCAAAATAACTAAAGTACACATGGGCATATGGAGTACCCTTTCTTGGACACCGAAAAAGTAGCAATCAAAGTGTGAACTTGGTCTGCTTTGCCTTTCTTGGTACCGAAAAGGTTGCATTCAAAATGGGAATTTGGTCTTGCTCAAAAAAAATGGGAATTTAGTCTTCCCAATAAATTAGTTTTTAATTGATTATAAATTTCATGAGAAGATAAATTAGTTTTTAATTGAATATAAATTTCATGAGAAGCTTAATAATTTTAAATTAGCAAGTCATGTTGTGTACTTAATTAATGATTTGTGCGGCATTAAAGCATGACCTCTGCATTGATTATCGAAACTCTCAGATTTTACTTAATAATTTTGGCAATTTGCATTGAAAAATAAAAAATAATTTGTATGATGTTGCATAGAAAGTGGTGGTCAAAGAATAATTATAAAATTAATTTAGTTTATTAATTATGGCAGTTGGTTTTCTTGGGCACCAAAAATTTGTTTCAAATTTGAAATTGGGACCGAAATAAAGGCATTTTTAATTTGAAATTTTTTTGCAAAATAACTAAAGTACACATTGGGCATGCATTACCTTTTCTTGGACACCGAAAAAGTAGTAGCAATCAAAGTGTGAACTTGGTTTCTTTGCCTTTCTTAGAAAAAGTTGCATTCAAATTGGGAATTTGGTCTTGCTCAAAAAAAAGGTTGCATTCAAAATGTTTTTAATTTGGTCTTGCTGAGAAAAAATGGGAATTTAATTAATGATTTTGCGAAAAAGAGCAATTAAAGCATAAATTAGTTTTTAATTGAATATAAATTTCATGAGAATTTGCATTGCAAAAATAGCAAGTCATGTTGTGTACTTAATTAATGATTTGTGTAGCATTAAAGCATGACCTCTGCATTGATTATCGAAACTCTAAGATTTTACTTAATAATTTTGGCAATTTGCATTGAAAAATAAAAAATAATTTGTATGATGTTGCATAGAAAGTGGTGGTCAAAGAATAATTATAAAATTAATTTAGTTTATTAATTATGGCGAGTTGGTTTTCTTGGGCACCAAAAAATTTGTTTCAAATTTGAAATTGGGGACCAGAAATAAAGGCATTTTTAATTTGAAATTTTTTGCAAAATAACTAAAGTACACATTGGGCATGCGGTACCCTTTCTTGGACACCAAAAAGTAGCAATCAAAGTGTGAACTTGGTTTCTTTGCCTTTCTTGGTTTCGAAAAGGTTGCATTCAAAATGGGAATTTGGTCTTTCAAAAAAAAAATGGGAATTTAGTGAGAACCAAAAATAAATTAGTTTTTAATTGAATATAAATTTCATGAGAAGCTAAATTAGCAAGTCATGTTGTGTACTTAATTAATGATTTGTGCAAGCATTAAAGCATGACCTCTGCATTGATTATCGAAACTCTCAGATTTTACTTAATAATTTTGGCAATTTGCATTGAAAAATAAAAAATAATTTGTATGATGTTGCATAGAAAGTGGTGGTCAAAGAATAATTATAAAATTAATTTAGTTTATTAATTATGGCGAGTTGATTTTCTTGGGCACCAAAAAATTTGTTTCAAATTTGAAATTGGGGACCGAAATAAAGGCATTTTTAATTTGAAAGTTTTACGCAAAATAACTAAACTACACATTGGGCATGAGTACCCTTTCTTGGACACCGAAAAAGTAGCAATCAAAGTGTGAACTTGGTCTCTTTGCCTTTCTTGGGTACCGAAAAGGTTGCATTCAAAATGGGAATTTGGTCTTGCTCAAAAAAAAAAAATGGGAATTTGTGCGCCCAATAAATTAGTTTTTAATTGAATATAAATTTCATGAGAAGCTAAATTAGCAAGTCATGTTGTGTACTTAATTAATGATTTGTGCAAAGCATTAAAGCATGACCTCTGCATTGATTATCGAAACTCTCGGATTTTACTTAATAATTTTGGCAATTTGCATTGAAAAATAAAAAATAATTTGTATGATGTTGCATAGAAAGTGGTGGTCAAAGAATAATTATAAAATTAATTTAGTTTATTAATTATGGCAGTTGGATTTTCTTGGGCACCAAAAAATTTGTTTCAAATTTGAAATTGGGGACCGAAATAAAGGCATTTTTAATTTGAAAGTTTTTACGCAAAATAACTAAAGTACACATTGGGCATGCAGTACCCTTTCTTGGACAGAAAAAGTAGCAATCAAAGTGTGAACTTGATGTCTTGCCTTTCTTGGGTGCAAAAAAGGTTGCATTCAAAATGGGAATTTGGTCTTGCTAAAAAAATGGGAATTTAGTCTGCCTTGATAAATTAGTTTTTAATTGAATATAAATTTCATGAGAAGCTAAATTAGCAAGTCATGTTGTGTACTTAATTAATGATTTGTGCAGCATTAAAGCATGACCTCTACATTGATTATCGAAACTCTCAGATTTTACTTAATAATTTTGGCAATTTGCATTGAAAAATAAAAAATAATTTGTATGATGTTGCATAGAAAGTTGTGGTCAAAGAATAATTATAAAATTAATTTAGTTTATTAATTATGGCAGTTGGTTTTCTTGGGCACCAAAAAATTTGTTTCAAATTCGAAATTGGAGACCGAAATAAAGGTATTTTTTAATTTGAAATTTTTCTGCAAAATAACTAGAGTACACATTGGGCATGCATTACCCTTTCTTGGACACCGAAAAAGTAGCAATCAAAGTGTGAACTTGGTTTCTGTTGCCTTTCTTGGGTACCAAAAAGGTTGCATTCAAAATGGGAATTTGGTCTTGCTAAAAAAATGGGAATTTAGTCGCCCAATAAATTAGTTTTTAATTGAATATAAATTTCATGAGAACTTAATTAAATGCAAGTCATGACTCTACATTGTTACTTAATTAATGATTTGTGCAGCATTAAAGCATCATGTTGATTATCGAAACTTAATTTTTTACTTAATAATTTTGGCAATTTGCAAATTGCAAAAATAGCAAGTCATTAAATTAATGATTTGTGAGCATTAAAGCTGAATTTAGTCTGCATTGATTATCGAAACTCTAAGATTTTACTTAATAATTTTGGCAATTTGCATTGCAAAAATAAAAAATAATTTGTATGATGTTGCATAGAAAGTGGTGGTCAAAGAATAATTATAAAATTAATTTAGTTTATTAATTATGGCAGTTGGTTTTCTTTGGCACCAAAAAATTTGTTTCAAATTTGAAATTGGGGACCGAAATAAAGGCATTTTTTAATTTGAAAGTTTTCTGCAAAATAACTAAAGTACACATTGGGCATGGAGTACCCTTTCTTGGACACCGAAAAAGTAGCAATCAAAGTGTGAACTTGGTCTGCTGCCTTTCTTGGGTACCGAAAAGGTTGCATTCAAAATGGGAATTTGGTCTTCAAAAAAAAAAAAATGGGAATTTGGTGCCCAATAAATTAGTTTTTAATTGAATATAAATTTCATGAGAAGCTAAATTAGCAAGTCATGTTGTGTACTTAATTAATGATTTGTGCAAAGCATTAAAGCATGACCTCTACATTGATTATCGAAACTCTCATGATTTTACTTAATAATTTTGGCAATTTGCATTGAAAAATAAAAAATAATTTGTATGATGATGCATAGAAAGTTGTGGTCAAAGAATAATTATAAAATTAATTTAGTTTATTAATTATGGCAGTTGGTTTTCTTGGGCACCAAAAAATTTGTTTCAAATTCGAAATTGGGAACGAAATAAAGGCATTTTTAATTTGAAAGTTTTTTGCAAAATAACTAAAGTACACATTGGGCATGCATTACCCTTTCTTGGACAGAAAAAGTAGCAATCAAAGTGTGAACTTGGTCTTTGCCTTTCTTGGGTAGAAAAGGTTGCATTCAAAATGGGAAAATTTGGTCTTGCTCTAAAAAAAAATGGGAATTTAGTCCCAATAAATTAGTTTTTAATTGAATATAAATTTCATGAGAAGCTAAATTAGCAAGTCATGTTGTGTACTTAATTAATGATTTGTGCAACATTAAAAGAATGACCTCTGCATTGATTATCGAAACTCTCAGATTTTACTTAATAATTTTGGCAATTTGCATTGGAAAATTAAAAAATAATTTGTATGATGTTGCATAGAAAGTGGTGGTCAAAGAATAATTATAAAATTAATTTAGTTTATTAATTATGGCGAGTTGGTTTTCTTGGGCACCAAAAAATTTGTTTCAAATTTGAAATTGGGGACCGAAATAAAGGCATTTTTAATTTGAAAGTTTTTGCAAAATAACTAAAGTACACATTGGGCATGAGTACCCTTTCTTGGACACAGAAAAAGTAGCAATCAAAGTGTGAACTTGGTTTCTTTGCCTTTCTTGGGTACCGAAAAGGTTGCATTCAAAATGGGAATTTGGTCTTTCAAAAAAATGGGAATTTAGTTCATTAATAAATTAGTTTTTAATTGAATATAAATTTCATGAGAACCTAAAATAGCAAGTCATGTTGTGTACTTAATTAATGATTTGTGCAAAGATTAAAGCATTAAAATAAATTATTGATTTCGAAATTGATTTTACTTAATAATTTTGGCAATTTGCATTGCAAAAATAGCAAGTCATGTTGTGTACTTAATTAATGATTTGTGTAGCATTAAAGCATGACCTCTGCATTGATTATCGAAACTCTAAGATTTTACTTAATAATTTTGGCAATTTGCATTGCAAAAAAAAAAAATAATTTGTATGATGTTGCATAGAAAGTGGTGGTCAAAGAATAATTATAAAATTAATTTAGTTTATTAATTATGGCAGTTGGTTTTCTTGGGCACCAAAAAATTTGTTTAAAATTCGAAATTGGGGACCGAAATAAAGGCATTTTTTAATTTGAAATTTTTCTGCAAAATAACTGAAGTACACATTGGGCATGCAGTACCCTTTCTTGGACACCGAAAAAGTAGCAATCAAAGTGTGAACTTGGTCTGCTGCCTTTCTTGGGTACCGAAAAGGTTGCATTCAAAATGGGAATTTGGTCTTGCTCAAAAAAAATGAGAATTTGGTCTGCCCAATAAATTAGTTTTTAATTGAATATAAATTTCATGAGAAGCTAAATTAGCAAGTCATGTTGTGTACTTAATTAATGATTTGTGCAGCATTAAAGCATGACCTCTGCATTGATTATCGAAACTCTCAGATTTTACTTAATAATTTTGGCAATTTGCATTGAAAAAATAAAAAATAATTTGTATGATGTTGCATAGAAAGTGGTGGTCAAAGAATAATTATAAAATTAATTTAGTTTATTAATTATGGCAGTTGATTTTCTTGGGCACCAAAACATTTGTTTCAAATTCGAAATTGGGGACCGAAATAAAGGCATTTTTAATTTGAAAGTTTTCTGCAAAATAACTAAACTACACATTGGGCATGCATTACCCTTTCTTGGACAGAAAAAGTAGCAATCAAAGTGTGAACTTGGTCTTGCCTTTCTTGGGTGTAGAAAAGGTTGCATTCAAAATGGAAATTTGGTCTTGCTAAAAAAAAATGGGAATTTAGTGCCCAATAAATTAGTTTTTAATTGAATATAAATTTCATGAGAAGTTAAATTAGCAAGTCATGTTGTGTACTTAATTAATGATTTGTGCGGCATTAAAGAATGACCTCTGCATTGATTATCGAAACTCTCATATTTTACTTAATAATTTTGGCAATTTGCATTGAAAATTAAAAAATAATTTGTATGATGTTGCATAGAAAGTGGTGGTCAAAGAACAATTATAAAATTAATTTAGTTTATTAATTATGGCAGTTGGTTTTCTTGGGCACCAAAAAATTTGTTTCAAATTTGAAATTGGGGACCGAAATAAAGGCATTTTTTAATTTGAAAGTTTTCTGCAAAATAACTAGAGTACACATTGGGCATGGAGTACCCTTTCTTGGACACCGAAAAAGTAGCAATCAAAGTGTGAACTTGGTTTGCTGCCTTTCTTGGGTACCGAAAAAGTTGCATTCAAAATGGGAATTTGGTCTTGCTCAAAAAAATGGGAATTTAGTCTGCCTAATAAATTAGTTTTTAATTGAATATAAATTTCATGAGAACCTAAAATAGCAAGTCATGTTGTGTACTTAATTAATGATTTGTGCAGCATTAAAGCAATTGATTATCGAAATATTTTACTTAATAATTTTGGCAATTTGCATTGCAAAATTAAAGTCATGTACTTAATTAATGATTTGTGTAGCATTAAAGCATGACCTCTGCATTGATTATCGAAACTCTAAGATTTTACTTAATAATTTTGGCAATTTGCATTGCAAAAATAAAAAATAATTTGTATGATGTTGCATAGAAAGTGGTGGTCAAAGAATAATTATAAAATTAATTTAGTTTATTAATTATGGCAGTTGATTTTCTTGGGCACCAAAAAATTTGTTTAAAATTCGAAATTGGGGACCGAAATAAAAGCATTTTTTAATTTGAAATTTTTCTGCAAAATAACTGAAGTACACATTGGGCATGTAGTACCCTTTCTTGGACACCGAAAAAGTAGCAATCAAAGTGTGAACTTGGTCTGCTGCCTTTCTTGGGTACCGAAAAGGTTGCATTCAAAATGGGAATTTGGTCTTGCTCAAAAAAAATGAGAATTTGGTCTGCCCAATAAATTAGTTTTTAATTGAATATAAATTTCATGAGAAGCTAAATTAGCAAGTCATGTTGTGTACTTAATTAATGATTTGTGCAGCATTAAAGCATGACCTCTGCATTGATTATCGAAACTCTCAGATTTTACTTAATAATTTTGGCAATTTGCATTGAAAAAATAAAAAATAATTTGTATGATGTTGCATAGAAAGTGGTGGTCAAAGAATAATTATAAAATTAATTTAGTTTATTAATTATGGCAGTTGGTTTTCTTGGGCACCAAAAAATTTGTTTCAAATTCGAAATTGGGGACCGAAATAAAGGCATTTTTAATTTGAAAGTTTTCTGCAAAATAACTAAACTACACATTGGGCATGCATTACCCTTTCTTGGACACCGAAAAAGTAGCAATCAAAGTGTGAACTTGGTCTGCTGCCTTTCTTGGGTACCGAAAAGGTTGCATTCAAAATGGAAATTTGGTCTTGCTAAAAAAAATGGGAATTTGGTCTGCCCAATAAATTAGTTTTTAATTGAATATAAATTTCATGAGAAGTTAAATTAGCAAGTCATGTTGTGTACTTAATTAATGATTTGTGCAGCATTAAAGAATGACCTCTGCATTGATTATCGAAACTCTCAGATTTTACTTAATAATTTTGGCAATTTGCATTGGAAAATTAAAAAATAATTTGTATGATGTTGCATAGAAAGTGGTGGTCAAAGAATAATTATAAAATTAATTTAGTTTATTAATTATGGCAGTTGGTTTTCTTTGGCACCAAAAAATTTGTTTCAAATTTGAAATTGGGGACCGAAATAAAGGCATTTTTTAATTTGAAAGTTTTCTGCAAAATAACTAAAGTACACATTGGGCATGGAGTACCCTTTTTGGACAGAAAAAGTAGCAATCAAAGTGTGAACTTGGTCTTTGCCTTTCTTGGGTAAAAAGTTGCATTCAAAAGGTTGCATTCAAAATGGAATATAAATTTGGTCTTGCTAAAAAAATGGGAATTTGGTCTCGCATTGATAAATTAGTTTTTAATTGAATATAAATTTCATTAGAAGCTAAATTAGCAAGTCATGTTGTGTACTTAATTAATGATTTGTGCAGCATTAAAGCATGACCTCTACATTGATTATCGAAACTCTCAGATTTTACTTAATAATTTTGGCAATTTGCATTGAAAAAATAAAAAATAATTTGTATAATGTTGCATAGAAAGTTGTGGTCAAAGAATAATTATAAAATTAATTTAGTTTATTAATTATGGCAGTTGGTTTTTTTGGGCACCAAAAAATTTGTTTCAAATTTGAAATTGGGGACCGAAATAAAGGCATTTTTTAATTTGAAAGTTTTCTGCAAAATAACTAAACTACACATTGGGCATGCATTACCCTTTCTTGGACACCGAAAAAGTAGCAATCAAAGTGTGAACTTGGTCTGCTGCCTTTCTTGGGTACCGAAAAGGTTGCATTCAAAATGAAAATTTGGTCTTGCTAAAAAAAATGGGAATTTGGTCTGCCCAATAAATTAGTTTTTAATTGAATATAAATTTCATGAGAAGTTAAATTAGCAAGTCATGTTGTGTACTTAATTAATGATTTGTGCAGCATTAAAGAATGACCTCTCGCATTGATTATCGAAACTCAGATTTTACTTAATAATTTTGGCAATTTGCATTGGAAAATAAAAAATAATTTGTATGATGTTGCATAGAAAGTGGTGGTCAAAGAATAATTATAAAATTAATTTAGTTTATTAATTATGGCGAGTTGGTTTTCTTTGGCACCAAAAATTTGTTTCAAATTTGAAATTGGGGACCGAAATAAAGGCATTTTTAATTTGAAAGTTTTTACGCAAAATAACTAAAGTACACATTGGGCATGGAGTACCCTTTTTGGACACCGAAAAAGTAGCAATCAAAGTGTGAACTTGGTCTCTTTGCCTTTCTTGGGTACAGAAAAGGTTGCATTCAAAATGGGAATTTGGTCTTGCTAAAAAAATGGGAATTTGGTCTGCCCAATAAATTAGTTTTTAATTGAATATAAATTTCATTAGAAGCTAAATTAGCAAGTCATGTTGTGTACTTAATTAATGATTTGTGCAGCATTAAAGCATGACCTCTACATTGATTATCGAAACTCTCAGATTTTACTTAATAATTTTGGCAATTTGCATTGAAAAAATAAAAAATAATTTGTATAATGTTGCATAGAAAGTTGTGGTCAAAGAATAATTATAAAATTAATTTAGTTTATTAATTATGGCAGTTGGTTTTTTTGGGCACCAAAAAATTTGTTTCAAATTTGAAATTGGGGACCGAAATAAAGGCATTTTTTAATTTTAAAGTTTTCTGCAAAATAACTAAACTACACATTGGGCATGCATTACCCTTTCTTGGACACCGAAAAAGTAGCAATCAAAGTGTGAACTTGGTCTGCTGCCTTTCTTGGGTACCGAAAAGGTTGCATTCAAAATGAAAATTTGGTCTTGCTAAAAAAAATGGGAATTTGGTCTGCCCAATAAATTAGTTTTTAATTGAATATAAATTTCATGAGAAGTTAAATTAGCAAGTCATGTTGTGTACTTAATTAATGATTTGTGCAGCATTAAAGAATGACCTCTGCATTGATTATCGAAACTCTCAGATTTTACTTAATAATTTTGGCAATTTGCATTGGAAAATTAAAAAATAATTTGTATGATGTTGCATAGAAAGTGGTGGTCAAAGAATAATTATAAAATTAATTTAGTTTATTAATTATGGCAGTTGGTTTTCTTGGGCACCAAAAAATTTGTTTCAAATTTGAAATTGGGGACCGAAATAAAGGCATTTTTTAATTTGAAAGTTTTCTGCAAAATAACTAGAGTACACATTGGGCATGGAGTACCCTTTCTTGGACACCGAAAAAGTAGCAATCAAAGTGTGAACTTGGTCTGCTGCCTTTCTTGGGTACCGAAAAGGTTGCATTCAAAATGGGAATTTGGTCTTGCTAAAAAAATGGGAATTTGGTCTGCCCAATAAATTAGTTTTTAATTGAATATAAATTTCATTAGAAGCTAAATTAGCAAGTCATGTTGTGTACTTAATTAATGATTTGTGCAAACATTAAAGCATGACCTCTACATTGATTATCGAAACTCTTAGATTTTACTTAATAATTTTGGCAATTTGCATTGAAAAAATAAAAAATAATTTGTATGATGTTGCATAGAAAGTTGTGGTCAAAGAATAATTATAAAATTAATTTAGTTTATTAATTATGGCAGTTGGTTTTTTGGGCACCAAAAATTTGTTTCAAATTGAAATTGGGGACCGAAATAAAGGCATTTTTAATTTGAAAGTTTTTCGCAAAATAACTAAACTACACATTGGGCATGCATTACCCTTTCTTGGACACCGAAAAAGTAGCAATCAAAGTGTGAACTTGGTCTTTGCCTTTCTTGGGTAGAAAAGGTTGCATTCAAAATGAAAATTTGGTCTTGCTAAAAAAATGGGAATTTAGTGCCTAATAAATTAGTTTTTAATTGAATATAAATTTCATGAGAAGTTAAATTAGCAAGTCATGTTGTGTACTTAATTAATGATTTGTGCAGCATTAAAGAATGACCTCTGCATTGATTATCGAAACTCTGAGATTTTACTTAATAATTTTGGCAATTTGCATTGGAAAATTAAAAAATAATTTGTATGATGTTGCATAGAAAGTGGTGGTCAAAGAATAATTATAAAATTAATTTAGTTTATTAATTATGGCAGTTGGTTTTCTTTGGCACCAAAAAATTTGTTTCAAATTTGAAATTGGGGACCGAAATAAAGGCATTTTTTAATTTGAAAGTTTTCTGCAAAATAACTAAAGTACACATTGGGCATGGAGTACCCTTTCTTGGACACCGAAAAAGTAGCAATCAAAGTGTGAACTTGGTCTGCTGCCTTTCTTGGGTACCGAAAAGGTTGCATTCAAAATGGGAATTTGGTCTTGCTAAAAAAAATGGGAATTTGGTCTGCCCAATAAATTAGTTTTTAATTGAATATAAATTTCATTAGAAGCTAAATTAGCAAGTCATGTTGTGTACTTAATTAATGATTTGTGCAGCATTAAAGCATGACCTCTACATTGATTATCGAAACTCTCAGATTTTACTTAATAATTTTGGCAATTTGCATTGAAAAAATAAAAAATAATTTGTATGATGTTGCATAGAAAGTTGTGGTCAAAGAATAATTATAAAATTAATTTAGTTTATTAATTATGCGCAGTTGGTTTTTTGGGCACCAAAAATTTGTTTCAAATTTGAAATTGGGGACCGAAATAAAGGCATTTTTAATTTGAAAGTTTTTACGCAAAATAACTAAACTACACATTGGGCATGCATTACCCTTTCTTGGACAGAAAAAGTAGCAATCAAAGTGTGAACTTGGTCTCTGCCGCCTTTCTTGGGTACCGAAAAGGTTGCATTCAAAATGAAAATTTGGTCTTGCTAAAAAAATGGGAATTTAGTCACGCCCAATAAATAAGTTTTTAATTGAATATAAATTTCATGAGAAGTTAAATTAGCAAGTCATGTTGTGTACTTAATTAATGATTTGTGCAAAGCATTAAAGAATGACCTCTGCATTGATTATCGAAACTCTCAGATTTTACTTAATAATTTTGGCAATTTGCATTGAAAAAATAAAAAATAATTTGTATGATGTTGCATAGAAAGTGGTGGTCAAAGAATAATTATAAAATTAATTTAGTTTATTAATTATGGCAGTTGGTTTTCTTGGGCACCAAAAAATTTGTTTCAAATTTGAAATTGGGGACCGAAATAAAGGCATTTTTTAATTTGAAAGTTTTCTGCAAAATAACTAGAGTACACATTGGGCATGGAGTACCCTTTCTTGGACACCGAAAAAGTAGCAATCAAAGTGTGAACTTGGTCTGCTGCCTTTCTTGGGTACCGAAAAGGTTGCATTCAAAATGGGAATTTGGTCTTGCTCAAAAAAAAAATGGGAATTTAGTCTGCCCAATAAATTAGTTTTTAATTGAATATAAATTTCATGAGAAGCTAAAATAGCAAGTCATGTTGTGTACTTAATTAATGATTTGTGCAATATTAAAGCATGACCTCAACATTGATTATCGAAACTCTCAGATTTTACTTAATAATTTTGGCAATTTGCATTGGAAAATTAAAAAATAATTTGTATGATGTTGCATAGAAAGTGGTGGTCAAAGAATAATTATAAAATTAATTTAGTTTATTAATTATGTTAGTTGGTTTTCTTGGGCACCAAAAAATTTGTTTCAAATTTGAAATTGGGGACCAGAAATAAAGGCATTTTTAATTTGAAATTTTTTATGCAAAATAACTAAAGTACACATTGGGCATGTAGTACCCTTTCTTGGACAGAAAAAAGTAGCAATCAAAGTGTGAACTTGGTTTCTTTGCCTTTCTTGGGTACCTAAAAAGGTTGCATTCAAAATGGAAATTTGGTCTTGCTAAAAAAAATGGGAATTTGGTCTGCCCAATAAATTAGTTTTTAATTGAATATAAATTTCATGAGAAGTTAAATTAGCAAGTCATGTTGTGTACTTAATTAATGATTTGTGCAGCATTAAAGAATGACCTCTGCATTGATTATCGAAACTCTCAGATTTTACTTAATAATTTTGGCAATTTGCATTGGAAAATTAAAAAATAATTTGTATGTTGTTGCATAGAAAGTGGTGGTCAAAGAATAATTATAAAATTAATTTAGTTTATTAATTATGGCGAGTTGGTTTTCTTGGGCACCAAAAATTTGTTTCAAATTTGAAATTGGAGACCGAAATAAAGGTATTTTTAATTTGAAATTTTTTGCAAAATAACTAAAGTACAAATTTGGCATGCGAGTACCCTTTCTTGGACACCGAAAAAGTAGCCATCAAAGTGTGAACTTGGTTTGCTGCCTTTCTTGGGTACCGAAAAAGTTGCATTCAAAATGGGAATTTGGTCTTGCTCAAAAAAATGGGAATTTAGTCTGCCCAATAAATTAGTTTTTAATTGAATATAAATTTCATGAGCCTAATAAATTAGTTTTTAATTGAATATAAATTTCATGAGAAGCTAAAATAGCAAGTCATGTTGTGTACTTAATTAATGATTTGTGCAGCATTAAAGCATGACCTCAACATTGATTATCGAAACTCTCAGATTTTACTTAATAATTTTGGCAATTTGCATTGGAAAATTAAAAAATAATTTGTATGATGTTGCATAGAAAGTGGTGGTCAAAGAATAATTATAAAATTAATTTAGTTTATAAATTATGGCAGTTGGTTTTCTTGGGCACCAAAAAATTTGTTTCAAATTTGAAATTGGGGACCGAAATAAAGGCATTTTTAATTTGAAAGTATTTTGCAAAATAACTAAAGTACACATTGGGCATGCAATACCCTTTCTTGGACACCAAAAACGTAGCAATCAAAGTGTGAACTTGTTCGGCCTTTCTTGGGTACCGAAAAGGTTGCATTCAAAATGAGAATTTGGTTTGCTCAAAAAAAAATGGGAATTTAGTCCGCCCAATAAATTAGTTTTTAATTGAATATAAATTTCATGAGAAGCTAAATTAGCAAGTCATGTTGTGTCTTAATTAATGATTTGTGTAGAATTAAAGCATGACCTCTGCATTGATTATCGAAACTCTCATTTTACTTAATAATTTTGGCAATTTTCATTGGAAAAATAAAAAATAATTTGTATGATGTTGCATAGAAAGTGGTGGTCAAAGAATAATTATAAAATTAATTTAATTTATTAATTATGGCGGTTGGTTTTCTTGGGAACAAAAAATTTGTTTCAAATTTGAAATTGGGGACCGAAATAAAGGCATTTTTAATTTGAAATTTTTCTACAAAATAACTAAAGTACACATTGGGCATGGAGTACCCTTTCTTGGACACCGAAAAAGTAGCAATCAAAGTGTGAACTTGGTCTGCTGCCTTTCTTGGGTACCGAAAAGGTTGCATTCAAAATGGGAATTTGGTCTTGCTAAAAAAATGGAAATTTGGTGCCCAATAAATTAGTTTTTAATTGAATATAAATTTCATGAGAAGCTAAAATAGCAAGTCATGTTGTGTACTTAATTAATGATTTGTGCGGCATTAAAGAATGACTCTACATTGATTATCGAAACTCTCAGATTTTACTTAATAATTTTGGCAATTTGCATTGGAAAATTAAAAAATAATTTGTATGATGTTGCATAGAAAGTGGTGGTCAAAGAACAATTATAAAATTAATTTAGTTTATTAATTATGGCGAGTTGGTTTTCTTGGGCACCAAAAATTTGTTTCAAATTTGAAATTGGGGACCAGAAATAAAGGCATTTTTAATTTGAAAGTTTTTACGCAAAATAACTAAAGTACTCATTGGGCATGGAGTACCCTTTCTTGGACAGAAAAAGTAGCAATCAAAGTGTGAACTTGGTCTCTTTGCCTTTCTTGGTACCGAAAAGGTTGCATTCAAAATGGGAATTTGGTCTTGCTTAAAAAAATGGGAATTTGGTGCGCCCTTGATAAATTAGTTTTTAATTGAATATAAATTTCATGAGAAGCTAAAATTAGCAAGTCATGTTGTGTACTTAATTAATGATTTGTGCAATATTAAAGCATGACCTCAACATTGATTATCGAATCTCTCAGATTTTACTTAATAATTTTGGCAATTTTCATTGGAAAAATAAAAAATAATTTGTATGATGTTGCATAGAAAGTGGTGGTCAAAGAATAATTATAAAATTAATTTAATTTATTAATTATGGCAGTTGGTTTTCTTGGGAACCAAAAAATTTGTTTCAAATTTGAAATTGGGGACTGAAATAAATGCATTTTTTAATTTGAATTTTTTTTGCAAGATAACTAAAGTACACATTGGGCATGCGGTACCCTTTCTTGGACACCGAAAAAATAACAATCAAAGTGTGAACTTGGTCTGCTGCCTTTCTTGGGTACCGAAAATGTTGCATTCAAACTGGGAATTTGGTCTTGCTCAAAAAAAAAATGGGAATTTGGTATGCCCAATAAATTAGTTTTTAATTGAATATAAATTTCATGAGAAGCTAAAATAGCAAGTCATGTTGTGTACTTAATTAATGATTTGTGTAGCATTAAAGCATGACCTCTACATTGATAATCGAAACTCTCAGATTTTACTTAATAATTTTGGCAATTTGCATTGAAAAATAAAAAATAATTTGTATGATGTTGCATAGAAAGTGGGGGTCAAAGAATAATTATAAAATTAATTTAGTTTATTAATTATGGCAGTTGGTTTTATTGGGCACCAAAAAATTTGTTTCAAATTTGAAATTGGAGACTGAAATAAAGGCATTTTTTAATTTAAAATTTTTTTGCAAAATAACTAAAGTACACATTGGGCATGTAGTACCCTTTCTTGGACACCGAAAAAGTAGCAATCAAAGTGTGAACTTGGTCTGCTTTGCCTTTCTTGGGTAAGAAAAGGTTGCATTCAAAATGGAAATTTGGTCTTGCTAAAAAAATGGGAATTTGGTCTGCCCAATAAATTAGTTTTTAATTGAATATAAATTTCATGAGAAGTTAAATTAGCAAGTCATGTTGTGTACTTAATTAATGATTTGTGCAGCATTAAAGAATGACCTCTGCATTGATTATCGAAACTCTCAGATTTTACTTAATAATTTTGGCAATTTGCATTGGAAAATTAAAAAATAATTTGTATGTTGTTGCATAGAAAGTGGTGGTCAAAGAATAATTATAAAATTAATTTAGTTTATTAATTATGGCAGTTGGTTTTCTTGGGCACCAAAAAATATGTTTCAAATTTGAAATTGGAGACCGAAATAAAGGTATTTTTTAATTTGAAATTTTTCTGCAAAATAACTAGAGTACACATTTGGCATGCGGTACCCTTTCTTGGACACCGAAAAAGTAGCCATCAAAGTGTGAACTTGGTTTGCTGCCTTTCTTGGGTACCGAAAAAGTTGCATTCAAAATGGGAATTTGGTCTTGCTCAAAAAAATGGGAATTTAGTCTGCCTAATAAATTAGTTTTTAATTGAATATAAATTTCATGAGAACCTAAAATAGCAAGTCATGTTGTGTACTTAATTAATGATTTGTGCAATATTAAAGCATGACCTCAACATTGATTATCGAAACTCTCATGATTTTACTTAATAATTTTGGCAATTTGCATTGGAAAATTAAAAAATAATTTGTATGATGTTGCATAGAAAGTGGTGGTCAAAGAATAATTATAAAATTAATTTAGTTTATAAATTATGGCAGTTGGTTTTCTTGGGCACCAAAAAATTTGTTTCAAATTTGAAATTGGGGACCGAAATAAAGGCATTTTCTAATTTGAAAGTATTTTGCAAAATAACTAAAGTACACGTTGGGCATGCAATACCCTTTCTTGGACACCAAAAACGTAGCAATCAAAGTGTGAACTTGGTCTTTGCCTTTCTTGGGTGAGAAAAGGTTGCATTCAAAATGAGAATTTGGTTTTGCTCAAAAAAAAATGGGAATTTGGTGCCCAATAAATTAGTTTTTAATTGAATATAAATTTCATGAGAAGCTAAATTAGCAAGTCATGTTGTGTACTGAATTAATGATTTGTGTAGAATTAAAGCATGACCTCTGCATTGATTATCGAAACTCTCAGATTTTACTTAATAATTTTGGCAATTTTCATTGGAAAAATAAAAAATAATTTGTATGATGTTGCATAGAAAGTGGTGGTCAAAGAATAATTATAAAATTAATTTAGTTTATTAATTATGGCAGTTGGTTTTCTTGGGAACCAAAAAATTTGTTTCAAATTTGAAATTGGGGACCGAAATAAAGGTATTTTTTAATTTGAAATTTTTCTGCAAAATAACTAGAGTACACATTTGGCATGCGGTACCCTTTCTTGGACACCGAAAAAGTAGCCATCAAAGTGTGAACTTGGTTTGCTGCCTTTCTTGGGTACCGAAAAAGTTGCATTCAAAATGGGAATTTGGTCTTGCTCAAAAAAATGGGAATTTAGTCTGCCTAATAAATTAGTTTTTAATTGAATATAAATTTCATGAGAACCTAAAATAGCAAGTCATGTTGTGTACTTAATTAATGATTTGTGCAATATTAAAGCATGACCTCAACATTGATTATCGAAACTCTCAGATTTTACTTAATAATTTTGGCAATTTGCATTGGAAAATTAAAAAATAATTTGTATGATGTTGCATAGAAAGTGGTGGTCAAAGAATAATTATAAAATTAATTTAGTTTATAAATTATGGCGAGTTGGTTTTCTTGGGCACCAAAAAATTTGTTTCAAATTTGAAATTGGGGACCAGAAATAAAGGCATTTTTAATTTGAAAGTATTTTGCAAAATAACTAAAGTACACATTGGGCATGCAATACCCTTTCTTGGACACCAAAAAGTAGCAATCAAAGTGTGAACTTGGTTTCTGCGGCCTTTCTTGGGTACCAAGAAAAGGTTGCATTCAAAATGAGAATTTGGTTTTGCTCAAAAAAAAAATGGGAATTTGGTCTGCCCAATAAATTAGTTTTTAATTGAATATAAATTTCATGAGAAGCTAAATTAGCAAGTCATGTTGTGTACTGAATTAATGATTTGTGTAGAATTAAAGCATGACCTCTGCATTGATTATCGAAACTCTCAGATTTTACTTAATAATTTTGGCAATTTTCATTGGAAAAATAAAAAATAATTTGTATGATGTTGCATAGAAAGTGGTGGTCAAAGAATAATTATAAAATTAATTTAATTTATTAATTATGGCAGTTGGTTTTCTTGGGAACCAAAAAATTTGTTTCAAATTTGAAATTGGGGACCGAAATAAAGGTATTTTTTAATTTGAAATTTTTCTGCAAAATAACTAGAGTACACATTTGGCATGCGGTACCCTTTCTTGGACAGAAAAAGTAGCCATCAAAGTGTGAACTTGGTTTCTTTGCCTTTCTTAGTACCGAAAAAGTTGCATTCAAAATGGGAATTTGGTCTTGCTCAAAAAAATGGGAATTTAGTCTGCCTAATAAATTAGTTTTTAATTGAATATAAATTTCATGAGAACCTAAAATAGCAAGTCATGTTGTGTACTTAATTAATGATTTGTGCAATATTAAAGCATGACCTCAACATTGATTATCGAAACTCTCAGATTTTACTTAATAATTTTGGCAATTTGCATTGGAAAATTAAAAAATAATTTGTATGATGTTGCATAGAAAGTGGTGGTCAAAGAATAATTATAAAATTAATTTAGTTTATAAATTATGGCAGTTGGTTTTCTTGGGCACCAAAAAATTTGTTTCAAATTTGAAATTGGGGACCGAAATAAAGGCATTTTCTAATTTGAAAGTATTTTGCAAAATAACTAAAGTACACGTTGGGCATACAATACCCTTTCTTGGACACCAAAAACGTAGCAATCAAAGTGTGAACTTGGTCTGCGGCCTTTCTTGGGTACCGAAAAGGTTGCATTCAAAATGAGAATTTGGTTTTGCTCAAAAAAAAAATGGGAATTTGGTCTGCCCAATAAATTAGTTTTTAATTGAATATAAATTTCATGAGAAGCTAAATTAGCAAGTCATGTTGTGTACTGAATTAATGATTTGTGTAGAATTAAAGCATGACCTCTGCATTGATTATCGAAACTCTCAGATTTTACTTAATAATTTTGGCAATTTTCATTGGAAAAATAAAAAATAATTTGTATGATGTTGCATAGAAAGTGGTGGTCAAAGAATAATTATAAAATTAATTTAATTTATTAATTATGGCAGTTGGTTTTCTTGGGAACCAAAAAATTTGTTTCAAATTTGAAATTGGGGACCGAAATAAAGGCATTTTTTAATTTGAAATTTTTCTACAAAATAACTAAAGTACACATTGGGCATGCAGTACCCTTTCTTGGACACCGAAAAAGTAGCAATTAAAGTGTGAACTTGGTCTGCTGCCTTCTTGGGTACCGAAAAGGTTGCATTCAAAATGGGAATTTGGTCTTGCTAAAAAAAAATTGGAAATTTGGTCTGCCCAATAAATTAGTTTTTAATTGAATATAAATTTCATGAGAAGCTAAAATAGCAAGTCATGTTGTGTACTTAATTAATGATTTGTGCAGCATTAAAGAATGACCTCTGCATTGATTATCGAAACTCTCAGATTTTACTTAATAATTTTGGCAATTTGCATTGGAAAATTAAAAAATAATTTGTATGATGTTGCATAGAAAGTGGTGGTCAAAGAACAATTATAAAATTAATTTAGTTTATTAATTATGGCAGTTGGTTTTCTTGGGCACCAAAAAATTTGTTTCAAATTTGAAATTGGGGACCGAAATAAAGGCATTTTTTAATTTGAAAGTTTTCTGCAAAATAACTAGAGTACTCATTGGGCATGGAGTACCCTTTCTTGTACACCGAAAAAGTAGCAATCATAGTGTGAACTTGGTCTGCTGCCTTTCTTGGGTACCGAAAAGGTTGCATTCAAAATGGGAATTTGGTCTTGCTTAAAAAAAAATGGGAATTTGGTCTGCCCAATAAATTAGTTTTTAATTGAATATAAATTTCATGAGAAGCTAAAATAGCAAGTCATGTTGTGTACTTAATTAATGATTTGTGCAATATTAAAGCATGACCTCAACATTGATTATCGAATCTCTCAGATTTTACTTAATAATTTTGGCAATTTGCATTGGAAAATTAAAAAATAATTTGTATGATGTTGCATAGAAAGTGGTGGTCAAAGAATAATTATAAAATTAATTTAGTTTATTAATTATGTTAGTTGGTTTTCTTGGGCACCAAAAAAATTGTTTCAAATTTGAAATTGGGGACTGAAATAAAGGCATTTTTTAATTTGAATTTTTTTTGCAAGATAACTAAAGTACACATTGGGCATGAGTACCCTTTCTTGGACAGAAAAATAGCAATCAAAGTGTGAACTTGGTCTCTTTGCCTTTCTTGGGTACCGAAAATGTTGCATTCAAACTGGGAATTTGGTCTTGCTCAAAAAAAAATGGGAATTTGGTCTGCCCAATAATTTAGTTTTTAATTGAATATAAATTTCATGAGAAGCTAAAATAGCAAGTCATGTTGTGTACTTAATTAATGATTTGTGTAGCATTAAAGCATGACCTCTACATTGATTATCGAAACTCTCGATTTTACTTAATAATTTTGGCAATTTGCATTAAAAAAATAAAAAATAATTTGTATGATGTTGCATAGAAAGTGGTGGTCAAAGAATAATTATAAAATTAATTTAGTTTATTAATTATGGCGAGTTGGTTTTCTTGGGCACCAAAAAATTTGTTTCAAATTTGAAATTGGAGACCGAAATAAAGGCATTTTTAATTTGAAATTTTTTTGCAAAATAACTAAAGTACACATTGGGGCATGAGTACCCTTTCTTGGACAGAAAAAGTAGCAATCAAAGTGTGATCTTGGTCTGCTTTGCCTTTCTTGGTACCGAAAAGGTTGCATTCAAAATGGGAATTTGATCTTGCTAATTGAATAAAAAAAAAAAATGGGAATTTGGTCTACCCAATAAATTAGTTTTAAATTGAATATAAATTTCATGAGAAGCTAAAATAACAAGTCATGTTGTGTACTTAATTAATGATTTGTGTAGCATTAAAACATGACCTCTACATTGATTATCGAAACTCTCAGATTTTACTTAATAATTTTGGCAATTTGCATTGAAAAAATAAAAAATAATTTGTATGATGTTGCATAGTAAGTGGTGGTCAAAGAATAATTATAAAATTAATTTAGTTTATAAATTATGGTAGTTGGTTTTCTTGGGCACCAAAAATTTGTTTCAAATTTGAAATTGGGGACCGAAATAAAGGCATTTTCTAATTTGAAAGTATTTTGCAAAATAACTAAAGTACACGTTGGGCATACAATACCCTTTCTTGGACACCAAAAACGTAGCAATCAAAGTGTGAACTTGGTCTGCGGCCTTTCTTGGGTACCGAAAAGGTTGCATTCAAAATGAGAATTTGGTTTTGCTCAAAAAAAAAATGGGAATTTAGTTTTGCCCAATAAATTAGTTTTTAATTGAATATAAATTTCATGAGAAGCTAAATTAGCAAGTCATGTTGTGTACTGAATTAATGATTTGTGTAGAATTAAAGCATGACCTCTGCATTGATTATCGAAACTCTCAGATTTTACTTAATAATTTTGGCAATTTTCATTGGAAAAATAAAAAATAATTTGTATGATGTTGCATAGAAAGTGGTGGTCAAAGAATAATTATAAAATTAATTTAATTTATTAATTATGGCAGTTGGTTTTCTTGGGAACAAAAAATTTGTTTCAAATTTGAAATTGGGGACCGAAATAAAGGCATTTTTTAATTTGAAATTTTTCTACAAAATAACTAAAGTACACATTGGGCATGCAGTACCCTTTCTTGGACACCGAAAAAGTAGCAATTAAAGTGTGAACTTGGTCTGCTGCCTTCTTGGGTACCGAAAAGGTTGCATTCAAAATGGGAATTTGGTCTTGCTAAAAAAAAATTGGAAATTTGGTCTGCCCAATAAATTAGTTTTTAATTGAATATAAATTTCATGAGAAGCTAAAATAGCAAGTCATGTTGTGTACTTAATTAATGATTTGTGCGGCATTAAAGAATGACCTCATTAAAGAATGACCTCTGCATTGATTATCGAAACTCTTAAGATTTTACTTAATAATTTTGGCAATTAGCATTGAAAAAATAAAAAATAATTTGTATAATGTTGCATAGAAAGTTGTGGTTAAAGAATAATTATAAAATTAATTTAGTTTATTAATTATGGCAGTTGGTTTTTTTGGGCACCAAAAAATTTGTTTAAAATTTGAAATTGGGGACCGAAATAAAGGCATTTTTTAATTTGAAAGTTTTTACGCAAAATAACTAAACTACACATTGGGCATGCATTACCCTTTCTTGGACACCGAAAAAGTAGCAATCAAAGTGTGAACTTGGTCTCTTTGCCTTTCTTGGGTACAGAAAAGGTTGCATTCAAAATGAAAATTTGGTCTTGCTAAAAAAAATGGGAATTTGGTCTGCCCAATAAATTAGTTTTTAATTGAATATAAATTTCATGAGAAGTTAAATTAGCAAGTCATGTTGTGTACTTAATGATTTGTGCAGCATTAAAGAATGACCTCTGCATTGATTATCGAAACTCTCAGATTTTACTTAATAATTTTGGCAATATGCATTGGAAAATTAAAAAATAATTTGTATGATGTTGCATAGAAAGTGGTGGTCAAAGAATAATTATAAAATTAATTTAGTTTATTAATTATGTTAGTTGGTTTTCTTGGGCACCAAAAAAATTGTTTCAAATTTGAATATGGGGACTGAAATAAAGGCATTTTTTAATTTGAATTTTTTTTGCAAGATAACTAAAGTACACATTGGGCATGCGGTACCCTTTCTTGGACACCGAAAAAATAGCAATCAAAGTGTGAACTTGGTCTGCTGCCTTTCTTGGGTACCGAAAATGTTGCATTCAAACTGGGAATTTGGTCTTGCTCAAAAAAAAATGGGAATTTGGTCTGCCCAATAATTTAGTTTTTAATTGAATATAAATTTCATGAGAAGCTAAAATAGCAAGTCATGTTGTGTACTTAATTAATGATTTGTGTAGCATTAAAGCATGACCTCTACATTGATAATCGAAACTCTCAGATTTTACTTAATAATTTTGGCAATTTGCATTAAAAAAAATAAAAAATAATTTGTATGATGTTGCATAGAAAGTGGGGGTCAAAGAATAATTATAAAATTAATTTAGTTTATTAATTATGGCAGTTGGTTTTCTTGGGCACCAAAAAATTTGTTTCAAATTTGAAATTGGAGACTGAAATAAAGGCATTTTTTAATTTGAAATTTTTTTGCAAAATAACTAAAGTACACATTGGGCATGCAGTACCCTTTCTTGGACACCGAAAAAGTAGCAATCAAAGTGTGATCTTGGTCTGCTGCCTTTCTTGGGTACCGAAAAGGTTGCATTCATACTGGGAATTTGATCTTGCTCGAAAAAAAAAATGGGAATTTGGTCTACCCAATAAATTAGTTTTAAATTGAATATAAATTTCATGAGAAGCTAAAATAGCAAGTCATGTTGTGTACTTAATTAATGATTTGTGTAGCATTAAAGCATGACCTCTACATTGATAATCGAAACTCTCAGATTTTACTTAATAATTTTGGCAATTTGCATTAAAAAAAATAAAAAATAATTTGTATGATGTTGCATAGTAAGTGGTGGTCAAAGAATAATTATAAAATTAATTTAGTTTATAAATTATGGTAGTTGGTTTTCTTGGGCACCAAAAAATTTGTTTCAAATTTGAAATTGGGGACCGAAATAAAGGCATTTTCTAATTTGAAAGTATTTTGCAAAATAACTAAAGTACACATTGGGCATGCAGTACCCTTTCTTGGACACCGAAAAAGTAGCAATCAAAGTGTGAACTTGGTCTGCTGCCTTTCTTGGGTACCGAAAAGGTTGCATTCAAAATGAGAATTTGGTCTTGCTCAAAAAAAATGGGAATTTGGTCTGCCCAATAAATTAGTTTTTAATTGAATATAAATTTCATGAGAAGCTAAATTAGCAAGTCATGTTGTGTACTGAATTAATGATTTGTGTAGAATTAAAGCATGACCTCTGCATTGATTATCGAAACTCTCAGATTTTACTTAATAATTTTGGCAATTTTCATTGGAAAAATAAAAAATAATTTGTATGATGTTGCATAGAAAGTGGTGGTCAAAGAATAATTATAAAATTAATTTAATTTATTAATTATGGCAGTTGGTTTTCTTGGGAACCAAAAAATTTGTTTCAAATTTGAAATTGGGGACCGAAATAAAGGCATTTTTTAATTTGAAATTTTTCTACAAAATAACTAAAGTACACATTGGGCATGCAGTACCTTTCTTGGACACCGAAAAAGTAGCAATTAAAGTGTGAACTTGGTCTGCTGCCTTTCTTGGGTACCGAAAAGGTTGCATTCAAAATGGGAATTTGGTCTTGCTCAAAAAAAATTGGAAATTTGGTCTGCCCAATAAATTAGTTTTTAATTGAATATAAATTTCATGAGAAGCTAAATTAGCAAGTCATGTTGTGTATTGAATTAATGATTTGTGTAGAATTAAAGCATGACCTCTGCATTGATTATCGAATCTCTCAGATTTTACTTAATAATTTTGGCAATTTTCATTGGAAAAAGAAAAAATAATTTGTATTATGTTGCATAGAAAGTGGTGGTCAAAGAATAATTATAAAATTAATTTAATTTATTAATTATGGCAGTTGGTTTTTTTGGGAACCAAAAAATTTGTTAAAATTTGAAATTGGGGACAGAAATAAAGGCATTTTTAATTTGAAATTTTTACGCAAAATAACTAAAGTACACATTGGGCATGCGTACCCTTTCTTGGACACAGAAAAAGTAGCAATCAAAGTGTGAACTTGGTCTTTGCCTTTCTTGGGTTTAGAAAAGGTTGCATTCAAAAGGGGAATTTGGTCTTGCTAAAAAAAATGAGAATTTGGTCTGCCCAATAAATTAGTTTTTAATTGAATATAAATTTCATGAGAAGCTAAATTAGCAAGTCATGTTGTGTACTTAATTAATGATTTGTGCAGCATTAAAGCATGACCTCTGCATTGATTATCGAAACTCTCAGATTTTACTTAATAGTTTTGGCAATTTGCATTGAAAAAATAAAAAATAATTTGTATGATGTTGCATAGAAAGTGGTGGTCAAAGAATAATTATAAAATTAATTTAGTTTATTAATTATGGCAGTTGGTTTTCTTGGGCACCAAAAAATTTGTTTCAAATTTGAAATTGGGGACCGAAATAAAGGCATTTTTTAATTTGAAATTTTTCTGCAAAATAACAAAAGTACACATTGGGCATGGAGTACCCTTTCTTGGACACCGAAAAAGTAGCAATCAAAGTGTGAACTTGTCTGCCTTTCTTGGGTACCAGAAAGGTTGCATTCAAAATGGGAATTTGGTCTTGCTAAAAAAATGGGAATTTGGTCTGCCCAATAAATTAGTTTTTAATTGAATATAAATTTCACGAGAAGCTAAAATAGCAAGTCATGTTGTGTACTTAATTAATGATTTGTGTAGCATTAGAGCATGACTTCTGCATTGATTATCGAAACTCTCAGATTTTTACTTAATAATTTTGGCAATTTGCATTGGAAAATTAAAAAATAATTTGTATGATGTTGCATAGAAAGTGGTGGTCAAAGAATAATTATAAAATTAATTTAGTTTATTAATTATGTTAGTTGGTTTTCTTTTGGCAATTTGCATTGAAAATTAAAAAATAATTTGTATGATGTTGCATAGAAAGTGGTGGTCAAAGAATAATTATAAAATTAATTTAGTTTATTAATTATGTTAGTTGGTTTTCTTGGGCACCAAAAAATTTGTTTCAAATTTGAAATTGGGGACTGAAATAAAGGCATTTTTTAATTTGAAATTTTTTTGCAAGATAACTAAAGTACACATTGGGCATGCGGTACTCTTTCTTGGACACCGAAAAAGTAGCAATCAAAGTGTGAACTTGGTCTCTTTGCCTTTCTTGGGTGAAGAAAAGGTTGCATTCAAAATGGGAATTTGGTCTTGCTAAAAAAAAATGGGAATTTGGTCTGCCCAATAAATTAGTTTTTAATTGAATATAAATTTCATGAGAAGCTAAAATAGCAAGTCATGTTGTGTACTTAATTAATGATTTGTGTAGCATTAAAGCATGACCTCTACATTGATAATCGTAACTCTCAGATTTTACTTAATAATTTTGGCAATTTGCATTGAAAAAATAAAAAATAATTTGTATGATGTTGCATAGAAAGTGGTGGTCAAAGAATAATTATAAAGTTAATTTAGTTTATTAATTATGGCAGTTGGTTTTCTTGGGCACCAAAAAATTTGTTTCAAATTTGAAATTGGGGACCGAAATAAAGGCATTTTTTAATTTGAAATTTTTCTGCAAAATAACAAAAGTACACATTGGGCATGGAGTACCCTTTCTTGGACACCGAAAAAGTAGCAATCAAAGTGTGAACTTGGTCTGCTGCCTTTCTTGGGTACCGAAAAGGTTGCATTCAAAATGGGAATTTGGTCTTGCTAAAAAAATGGGAATTTGGTCTGCCCAATAAATTAGTTTTTAATTGAATATAAATTTCACGAGAAGCTAAAATAGCAAGTCATGTTCTGTACTTAATTAATGATTTGTGTAGCATTAGAGCATGACTTCTGCATTGATTATCAAAACTCTCAGATTTTTACTTAATAATTTTGGCAATTTGCATTGGAAAATTAAAAAATAATTTGTATGATGTTGCATAGAAAGTGGTGGTCAAAGAATAATTATAAAATTAATTTAGTTTATTAATTATGTTAGTTGGTTTTCTTTTGGCAATTTGCATTGAAAATTAAAAAATAATTTGTATGATGTTGCATAGAAAGTGGTGGTCAAAGAATAATTATAAAATTAATTTAGTTTATTAATTATGTTAGTTGGTTTTCTTGGGCACCAAAAAATTTGTTTCAAATTTGAAATTGGGGACTGAAATAAAGGCATTTTTTAATTTGAAATTTTTTTGCAAGATAACTAAAGTACACATTGGGCATGCGGTACTCTTTCTTGGACAGAAAAAGTAGCAATCAAAGTGTGAACTTGGTTTGCAAAATTTGCCTTTCTTGGAGTGCAATCAAAAAGGTTGCATTCAAAATGGGAATTTGGTCTTGCTCAAAAAAATGGGAATTTGGTCTGCCCAATAAATTAGTTTTTAATTGAATATAAATTTCATGAGAAGCTAAAATAGCAAGTCATGTTGTGTACTTAATTAATGATTTGTGTAGCATTAAAGCATGACCTCTACATTGATAATCGTAACTCTAAGATTTTACTTAATAATTTTGGCAATTTGCATTGGAAAATTAAAAAATAATTTGTATGATGTTGCATAGAAATTGGTGGTCAAAGAATAATTATAAAATTAATTTAGTTTATTAATTATGTTAGTTGGTTTTCTTGGGCACCAAAAATTTGTTTCAAATTTGAAACTGGGGACCGAAATAAAGGCATTTTTTAATTTGAAATTTTTCTGCAAAATAACTAAAGTACACATTGGGTAATTTGGTCTTGCTCAAAATAAAATGGGAATTTGGTCTGCCCAATAAATTAGTTTTTAATTGAATATAAATTTCATGAGAAGCTAAAATAGCAAGTCATGTTGTGTACTTAATTAATGATTTGTGCAGCATTAAAGCATGACCTATGTATTGATTATCGAAACTCTCAGATTTTACTTAATAATTTTGGCAATTTGCATTGAAAAAATAAAAAATAATTTGTATGATGTTGCATAGAAAGTGGTGGTCAAAGAATAATTATAAAATTAATTTAGTTTATTAATTATGGCAGTTCGTTTTCTTGGGCACCAAAAAATTTGTTTCAAATTTGAAATTAGGGACCGAAATAAAGGTATTTTTTAATTTGAATTTTTTACGCAAAATAACTAAAGTACACATTGGGCATGCATGCGGTACCCTTTCTTGGACAGAAAAAGTAGCAATCAAAGTGTGAACTTGGTCACGCCTTTCTTGGGTACCGAAAAGGTTGCATTCAAAATCACGCCCCAAACGTGGTCGCGACTAAAAACGATCAATCACTTAAACAGATAAATAAATAGTTTTTCGAAACCAAAGATACAAAATTCCAAGGAAAATAGCAAGTCATAATTGTGTACTTAATTAAAATAACCACAGTACAAATTACATCTTCTGCATTGATTAGAATACAACCCAAAAGATTATCTTAATTAATTTTGGCAATTTGCATTGGAAAAATAAAATGAAGGAGTCCAACAACAAATAAAAGTAAAAGGAAATGTATCCACAACATTAATTTAGGGATTCAATCAGGTTGGTTTTCTTCAAAAATTTCTTCATCTAAAGGTTAGAAAAAAGGAGGGAATGAGACAAAAATCTCAGTGGATGGGGTGATCGTGTGCAAGTGTGGCGATATAAATAGTTAATGCGAGAAATTTAGTTGAATGAAAACGTGTGAGAGATGATGCATGATTTCACACACATCCAAAGCGTCGTGATAACATATTAAGTAATATACTTATACAATTTGAGATTTTTTTGGGTTTCATGGTCATTTGCACTATGGTCCAAGTAAACATGAGGATTGCGACGGATTTTAACGCCAATCCTATGCAAGACAAGTGAAAGCGATTTTACTTGAAATAATTCAAAATGAGAATTTTTGTAGCGCCAACCTGTTATTACAAGTAGTGGTTGTGCAGGTTTAAGCGCCAACCAAAGCGGGTCCGATTAACTTAATTGTGGATTTTACTTAATAATTCCTTGGCGTTCTTCCTTGTAACTAAAAATAAGATGGTGTCACCTTATCGCTCCATAGGCAAAGACAAAATCCAAAATGGAGCTAGCAAGGCTCGGTTTTTTGTCATAATCATTGATTATACCTGAAGTATTACGAATAAAAGGCATTTTTCGGGACAACTCCGTCCCTAAAATTGGGATTAGGGACGATGGGGCCGGAAAGAGTGGAATTGCGAGCTGCCGGTTCCATCCCCGACGTATCCATTCCTGGGTGATTGAAAACACACCAAGTTGACTCAAGCAGAAAGTAAACACAAGTTCATGTAGTCAACCATTTTGGCAAAAAATCGAGTATTATTGATTCTTTAGTTCATGAAAAGTTTTCAAAAATTTGTTTAAGGTAATTATGGCGTTGGTGGAGTTATTTGGATGAAGATGATTATCGGGAGGATAAGCAATAATTTGATATCTTGAACGATTAGGTGGAACATAAGTCCCGTTATAGATTCAAATCGCAAGAGTGTGAATTATGCCCGCGATCGGGTATTAATCGGTCAAGGCGATCCGATAAGTCAAGGGGTTTTTGAGAAATTAAAATATTTTAATTAAATGTTAAAGTAAGAGAGTCCAGGGCTGTTTCTTTAAAAGAAAATAATTTGAGTTAGGTCCTTATAAAAATAAAATTTACAATTAGCCCCGTTTTGTCAAAACCAATACTTTTGGGGTTAAAAGTTAAATAAATAAATGTCCCAACCTTGAAAAATTACGAGGTCAGTTCCTAAACTCTCTAAATTGTTCAGAGATTCAGGTTTTTTAAAGTTTTGAGGTCGAGTTTTTATAAAATTCTCACATTGGCCCCAAATTTGTTAAAATTGTCATTTCGGGCCCTAAGTTTAAAATAATCGGAACTCACAAACCGAAAGGGCTTCTAATATGATTCCAGTTGGAAAATGTCACTAAGGTTAGTGGAATATTGGGACAAAAGCAGTTTTAAAACGTCATAAGTATAGGTCCCTCAACTTTTGAAAATCTCATTTTTGTCCCATTTTGAAATAATTGCCTTTAAGGCTTTTAGGGGTCCAATTGTTATGAAATTTGAACCTTGGGTCCAAAATATAATTATGTTATAGGTAAATTAGTATTTCCAGGTACATGGGCTGTATAAGTCCTGGAAATTTCATTTGGGTCCTCAAGTTTAATCTTTTACAATTTGGTCCCTCAAGTTTTATAAAATTACTTTCCAAGCTCTAAACACTTGGATTTTGGAATACACTTAAAATATATTATTTCCAGTCCCTTAAAAGTTAAAATTTCAAATTTTAAAATTAGGGTCTGGTACAGTTTCAAAATTTGCAAAATAGCCCTAAAACTTCTCAAATTTTACAATCTAGTCCTTGGGCTTTTAAGGGTTGATTTTATTTATCTAAAAACTCTTAAAACTTTATTAAAATGTCAAAACATCATTTCTGAACCTGAGTACAGTCCCAAAATCGAAATTTACAGAGAGGTCCCTTAAGTTTTATTTTCTTTCACTTAAGTCCACCAACTTTCCATTTTTGCATTTTAAGTCCAAAAATCGAAATTTAATCAATTATGCTCGAATTGTCCAGGTTATAGGTCATTCAAAACATAGATTTCAAGAGTCATAAACATACATATCCATCTCATACAAGAATTTATCAAATTTGACAATAAAGTGTGCATTTATGTCTTAATTTTGAAATCGTATTTTGAGCAACACTTGAGAAATTTTTCCAACTTGATACAAGAAAATAGCATGCAATATATAATATATATCTCAAATGCTCAATAACAAAATACTACATGCATTTTTATGAATTAAAACACCTAGAAGTTGAAAGGATTTTCTACCCACCTCGTAGTAGTTTCTCGGGTTGATCTAAAATGTAGTCTTTTTCTTGAATCAACTTCTTGACTCAAACTCTTGAAGATCAACCCCTAAATGGTATCCAAACCATATTTTGGTGTTAAATTTAAACTCTCAAGTCTAAAGAAAATATACTAGGACCAAATGGTTAATACTCACCTTAATGAATTCAAGTAGTCTCAAAAATAGAAATTTTCTCAACTCTTACTTATGTTTTGCCTTAAGGAGAAATAGGGGAAGGATTTTTGTGTTTTGAGATTAAGTATTAGAAATGAGGAGTTTTGAGAGAATAGAGTGGATGTTGTAAGAGGAAAAATGAAATTGATTTCCCACAAATAGGTTGGCGAACACTACACACACTAGCACATTTTTTTCTTTTGATGGTGTGTTTGTATGGGTTTGTAGATTGAATATAAATTTGTGGAAGATAATTGAATGTGTGTAAAGTCTTGTGAGTGGGTAGATGAGTGTATAAAAAAATAAAAAGTGTGGTATATAATTTAATGGAAGATGATGGAGTAGAATAAAATACTAGAATTGATTGGAATTGAAATTATTCCTTTCCTCATTCATTGCTCCAAAACATGCTCCATTTGCTTTAAAGATGGATGAATGATATCATATAATGTCTTGTCATTTCTTTATTCACTAAAATTGGTTGAAAGCTAAAAAAGATTGCCCCATTTATGCATATGGCCGAAAGTTGGGGGAAATAAATTAATTATTTTTTTTTTTTAAGATTGAAATGTGTAGGTTTATATATATGTGTAAAAAATATTTAGGAGGTAAAAATAATAATAAGGATGTGAAGAATAAAAAGTGTGTATCTTCCTCAAAATAAATTGGAAGTTGATTGAGAGTGTATTATAGAATAAGGTGAAATATTTGGTTAAAGATTGAATAGACTCCTAAATTATCGAGGGTCCAATAGTTCTAAAGTCGTAGTTAATCGATCAAGTAATAATATTTAGAGGAGAATATAAAATCGTCGTTTTCTTGGGCACAAAAAAATTTGAAATGCATAATTAACGTTGGAAGAAATAAACAAAAGAAGAGTCGCGTTTCATTAATAATAGGTTTGTGATACATAGCCGAATAAATAATCACTACATAACATCATAACTCACGTTGTTAAAATCCGGGGCCTCACACATTCAAAATGGGAATTTGGTCTTGCTAAAAAAAATGGGAATTTGGTCTGCCCAATAAATTAGTTTTTAATTGAATATAAATTTCACGAAAAGCTAAAATAGCAAGTCATGTTGTGTACTTAATTAATGAATTGTGTAGCATTAGAGCATGACTTCTGCATTGATTATCGAAACTCTCAGATTTTTACTTAATAATTTTGGCAATTTGCATTGGAAAAAATAAAAAATAATTTGTATGATGTTGCATAGAAAGTGGTGGTCAAAGAATAATTATAAAATTAATTTAGTTTATTAATTATGGCAGTTGGTTTTCTTGGGCACCAAAAATTTTGTTTCAAATTTGAAATTGGAGACTGAAATAAAGGCATTTTTTAATTTGAAATTTTTTTGCAAAATAACTAAAGTACACATTGGGCATGCAGTACCCTTTCTTGGACACCGAAAAAGTAGCAATCAAAGTGTGAACTTGGTCTGCTGCCTTTCTTGGGTACCAAAAATGTTGCATTCATACTGGGAATTTCGTCTTGCTCGAAAAAAAAATGGGAATTTGGTCTGCCCAATAAATTAGTTTTAAATTGAATATAAATTTCATGAGAAGCTAAAATAACAAGTCATGTTGTGTACTTAATTAATGATTTGTGCAGCATTAAAACATGACCTCTGCATTGATTATCGAAACTCTCAGATTTTACTTAATAATTTTGGCAATTTGCATTGGAAAATTAAAAAATAATTTGTATGATGTTGCATAGAAAGTGGTGGTCAAAGAATAATTATAAAATTAATTAGTTTATTAATTATGGCAGTTGGTTTTCTTGGGCACCAAAAAATTTGTTTCAAATTTGAAATTGGGGACCGAAATAAAGGTATTTTTTAATTTGAAATTTTTCTGCAAAATAACTAAAGTACACATTGGGTAATTTGGTCTTGCTCAAAATAAAATGGGAATTTGGAATTTGGTCTTGCTAAAAAAATGGGAATTTGGTCCCAATAAATTAGTTTTTAATTGAATATAAATTTCATGAGAAGCTAAAATAGCAAGTCATGTTGTGTACTTAATTAATGATTTGTGCAGCATTAAAGCATGACCTCTGCATTGATTATCGAAACTCTCAGATTTTACTTAATAATTTTGGCAATTTGCATTGAAAAAATAAAAAATAATTTGTATGATGTTGCATAGAAAGTGGTGGTCAAAGAATAATTATAAAATTAATTTAGTTTATTAATTATGGCAGTCGATTTTCTTGGGCACCAAAAAATTTGTTTCAAATTTGAAATTGGGGACCGAAATAAAGGTATTTTTTAATTTGAAATTTTTCTGCAAAATAACTAAAGTACACATTGGGCATGCGGTACCCTTTCTTGGACACCGAAAAAGCAGCAATCAAAGTGTGAACTTTGTCTGCTGCCTTTCTTGGGTACCGAAAAGGTTGCATTCAAAATGGGAATTTGGTCTTGCTAAAAAAAATGGGAATTTGGTCTGCCCAATAAATTAGTTTTTAATTGAATATAAATTTCACGAGAAGCTAAAATAGCAAGTCATGTTGTGTACTTAATTAATGATTTGTGTAGCATTAAAACATGACCTCTGCATTGATTATCGAAACTCTCAGATTTTACTTAATAATTTTGGCAATTTGCATTGGAAAATTAAAAAATAATTTGTATGATGTTGCATAGAAAGTGGTGGTCAAAGAATAATTATAAAATTAATTAGTTTATTAATTATGGCAGTTGGTTTTCTTGGGCACCAAAAAATTTGTTTCAAATTTGAAATTGGGGACCGAAATAAAGGCATTTTTTAATTTGAATTTTTTAACTAAAGTACAAAACAACTAAAGTACACATTCAAAGTGTAATTTGGTTTTTTCTTTTTCTTGCTCGAAAAAATAAAATGGGAATTTGGTCTTGCTCTAATAAATTAGTTTTTAATTGAATATAAATTTCATGAGAAGCTAAAATAGCAAGTCATGTTGTGTACTTAATTAATGATTTGTGCAAAGATTAAAGCATGACCTCTGCATTGATTATCGAAACTCTCGATTTTACTTAATAATTTTGGCAATTTGCATTGAAAAAATAAAAAATAATTTGTATGATGTTGCATAGAAAGTGGTGGTCAAAGAATAATTATAAAATTAATTTAGTTTATTAATTATGGCAAGTCGATTTTCTTGGGCACCAAAAAATTTGTTTCAAATTTGAAATTGGGGACCGAAATAAAGGTATTTTTTAATTTGAAATTTTTCTGCAAAATAACTAAAGTACACATTGGGCATGCGGTACCCTTTCTTGGACACCAAAAAGTAGCAATCAAAGTGTGAACTTGGTCTTTGCCTTTCTTGGGTAGAAAAGGTTGCATTCAAAATGGGAATTTGGTCTTGCTAAAAAAAATGGGAATTTGGTCGCCCAATAAATTAGTTTTTAATTGAATATAAATTTCATGAGAAGCTAAAATAGCAAGTCATGTTGTGTACTTAATTAATGATTTGTGTAGCATTAGAGCATGACTCTCGCATTGATTATCGAAACTCTCGATTTTTACTTAATAATTTTGGCAATTTGCATTGGAAAATTAAAAAATAATTTGTATGATGTTGCATAGAAAGTGGTGGTCAAAGAATAATTATAAAATTAATTTAGTTTATTAATTATGTTAGTTGGTTTTCTTGGGCACCAAAAAATTTGTTTCAAATTTGAAATTGGGGACGGAAATAAAGGCATTTTTAATTTGAATTTTTTTTGCAAAATAACTAAAGTACACATTGGGCATGCAGTACCCTTTCTTGGACACCGAAAAAGTAGCAATCAAAGTGTGAACTTGGTCTGCTGCCTTTCTTGGGTGCCAAAAATGTTGCATTCATACTGGGAATTTGGTCTTGCTAAAAAAAAATGGGAATTTGGTCTGCCCAATGAATTAGTTTTTAATTGAATATAAATTTCATGAGAAGCTAAAATAGCAAGTCATGTTGTGTACTTAATTAATGATTTATGCAACATTAAAGCATGACATCTGCATTGATTATCGAAACTCTCAGATTTTACTTAATAATTTTGGCAATTTGCATTGGAAAATTAAAAAATAATTTGTATGATGTTGTATAGAAAATGGTGGTCAAAGAATAATTATAAAATTAATTTAGTTTATTAATTATGGCAGTTGGTTTATTGGGCACCAAAAAATTTGTTTCAAATTTGAAATTGGGGACCGAAATAAAGACATTTTTTAATTTGAAATTTTTCTGCAAAATAACTAAAGTACACATTGTGCCACGCCCCAGTTTATCAAAATACACTGAATAACATCTCCTCATATACAAACCATTAATTATTACTTAGGCTCTACAAGAGCTATCATCCAAATAAAGCATATCAAACTATAAATACAACTGAAGTTTATAAGTACGTCATGATCGAGTTAAGCTTGCGCTTACGTTTTACAGCATTGAGAACTTCGAATCATCCTCCACAACCCTAACCTCACAACCCAATCTTTTAAAATCCTCTTTTTAACTTAACTGTGATTTGATCTATTTTATATAGCAGATAATTACATGTCCAAAATATTAACAAGGTAGTCTGGTAACATAAGATTTACTCCTGAGTCAGATGCTCAACACTCGTTTCTTCGTCAACTTTAGCTTCTGTTTCTAAAATTTTTGAAAGCTATGGGGCTGAGCCAAACGAGCTCAGTGGTTGGGGAAAAAGGAATGCAACAATTATTTGCAAGACAATTTAACTTGAGCAAAACATGAAGTGTGGTGATCTATTTTAATACATAAGATTTTATGATGCATACACATTAGTAGCAAAATACTAGGAAAAATAATTTAGTAGAGAACAATCGATCACGGATCACACCATGTTAATTTGTACGAGCACGTGAATATCTCAAGACAATCAAGCAATTAATTAGTCCAATACAAGAAATGCAGGATTAGTATTGATCGGTCACCAATCCTGTCCGTTCTCCTTATGGCTCCCAACAATATCCGGCCAAAGCCCAAACACCTTATCCCTCCCAAGAGGCTCGACGTCTCTTTAGCTATGGGCTTTTGCCCAGAGATCGTTATATTCATGAATATACCGTTCTACGACCTAATCGCCCGTCGAACTCTCCGTCCGACTCGAGATTGGGATTAGGACCATGGATAGTCCAACAACGACCACAGGCAACCTGCTCGATCTTTTGTTGGATTTATCCACACCATACATGACTCCACAATTTGCATGTTAGTCAATATGCATAACCATATCCAGTAAATCACATCACAATTAGAAAAATTTGATTAACATGTAACGAGTTATTTAAACTTGACTGATGCTAATTAGCTGTAAATTAAACAATTTGATTACCGTAGAATTCTTCAAATTTTAAAGTTTTTGTTGGTGTGGAAATATGTAGTGATTCATCTTTGTCTTAAAATTTTGACCAAAAAGAATAATTTTTTTTTCTTTCAATCATTAATAACATTTATTCTTAATATCCAGTTTTGGGAAGAAACTTGTTATTTCTCAATATATTTTTATTTTTGTTTTAATCATCATTTGACTCCAAATCTTTAAGCTGATATGAAAACTATCACAGAAGAAAATTACAATTCAAACAAGGAATTACAAACAAATATGAAAAGCTATTTAACTTCCCATTTTAATTTCCAGCTTAGTAATCCTTTAAATTAACACAACAAAACATAGTATAATTAACTCCATAGATTCAGCCATCTAATAAAATTTCAAACTCAATTTTTTATTTATTTTTATATTTTTTTATTATTATTAATTTACTCATATTCGTCCCTTTTTGGTAGAAATATTTTAAAAGAATAGTTACCCACTTCGATTAGCAGCGTTTGCCGAGATAGCAAATCTCCAAGATGGATTTACGGTTATCCCTACAAAGAGGCCCGCGTCTCTCTTAGTCATTTTAATTAAAGTTCAAAATAACAATCAAGGGTAAAAACTTTGAATCGAGTTTTTCTTGAATTTTTGGACTTGGATTCTAGAGATCTTATTAAATGTAAGAATCCCCAATACGAATCCAAATCTCTAATTTTCGGATTTCACCAAGAGACCACAAAAATTTGAGTACTTGGTGGTTGAATATCAATATTCAATAAAATAAAATAAATAAACCAAATAAAGAGAATAGAAGTTACAAAACATTATTAAGCTTTATTGATCATAAGGCCTCAGCCGTGATCCATGGCAGTGATCATTCAACCATTTTTGTTATCTTTTTTTTTTTTTCACTTCCATGGAACAACAAAATAAACAGAAACAATAAAGTAGAAAGATAGATAGATCTAGCAAATATAATACCCTTCAAGGTATAGAAACCCATTTTTTTTTCTTCTGAAAATTCCGAATTTATGAACAAAATAATAATAAAAAAATATAAACAGAAAATGGAAAAACAAAACAAACCCACCATGGTGCCGGAAAGTGGTAGACTGTCTCACTTGGAGGGTTGGGGATTTTTCTTTAACCTTAAGAAATTAAAAACCATGGTTTTATTATTGTTTTTTAACACACCAAGCCATAAGACCAAACACAAACGTAAGGAGAAGAAAAAAAAAGAATAAACCAATTAATATAAAGAAAAAAAATAAAAGCCACCGCCAGTTGTGGTTTTTCAGCGGCGCCCGCCGGCGGTGGTGGTGGTGTGTGACTGTGTGAGATGAGTAGTAAAAATAAGAAAAGAGAAGATAAGACCGATTTTTACCCCTAAAAGGGAGGAAGAAATTATTTTTCTCTTCCCTAATGGTGGGGACGGTGGAGAAGAAGATAAGGATGATGAAGGAAGAAACTTCACCTTTAGGTATGTGTGTATGTGTGATAAGGGCTGCCCAAATGACTAGGTTCACTGATGGGTTATATTTATAGGGTCTACAAATGGGTAGGGTTGTATCGGGCCGGTTAGGGGGAAAAAAATCCGTGGGTTGTAGCTACTCAGGAGTTGGGTTAACTTTATTAATTGCTAACACAAAATGGGCTGGAGTGTTGTCTTTATTGATAATATTATTACTCAAGTGGGCCAACAAAAATGATACAATACTAACACATATGTGACTTACTAATTTCCTACTTTCGGAACTTGCAGTAGGACTCCAAATTAGCTAACTCGAAGCCCATCAATCCTTTAAATCAATCTTTTTTTTTTTTTTTTTGAGGAGGCTTTAAATCAATCTTCATTTAACAATTAAGTGATCTTAAGTAACGCTACAAATAATTCCTAAGGATTAACCACTAAAATCCTTATTTAAATATAAACAAACTCAAATATAATAATTAAACAAAATCTCTAGTAAAAGCATTTTTTTATTGAAAATATTCCTATGAACCTGGTTATATTAGTAATCCCAAATCAATTAGTCTTATTTAGACGTAGATAAATAATCTCGTATTTTTTTATCAATCCTCAAAATCTGCCAATGTACAAAATTACTAATAGGAAATAGATCTAATCACTCAAATAATATTACAATACTGATATTAATATAAAGCAAAGAAAATTAATCCATCACAAATGTAGTAAGTTAAATAATAAGTCAATACCTTAAAAGATCGTCCGGGTGTGGGATTTCACATACTCTCCTCCTTTAAAGAATTTGGTCTCCAAATTCCTTTTCAAAAAGTTCGGGATTCTCATCTCTTCTTCTAACTCCCATGTAGCATCTTCAGGCTTATCGTGATGTTGCCAAATTACTTTAACCAATGGAATTCTTCTCTGGCGCAACTCCTTGTCTTGTTGATCAATAATCCGAAGCGGTCGTTCGATGTATGACAAATCTTCTCGTTTTTCAGGAAATTCATCTGTAACCACGTGTTCTGGGTTGGGATGATACTTTTTGAGTCGAGAAACGTGAAATACGTTATGCATTCCTGCTAGTGTGCTTGGAAGTTCGAGACGATACACTAGTTTTCCAGTTCTTTCTAGAATCTGGTAAGGGCCTACATATTGAGGGTTTAATTTTCCGCCTTTCTTGGCTTGAATTAGTCATTTTCTTGGAGAAAGTCGTAGAAAAACTTTATCCCCGCTTTTAAATTCCAGCTCTCTTCTTCGATTATCACAGAATCCTTTTCGACGACTAAGCCGTTCGTATCCTTTCCTTAATGAGTTGTACCTTATCCATTGCTTCTTGAACTAAGTCTACCTTAGAAGCGCTGATTGCGAATCTCGTTTTTGCTTTGGAGTCCATCTATCGTCGATTTCCCAATGTACTGGAGATCTATATTTTCTCCCGTATAGAGCCTCGTATGGTGCCATACCTATAGTACTTTGACAACTATTGTTATAAGCAAATTCAGCCAATGGAAGATGTGCATCCCAATTTCCTGAAAAATCCAATACACACGTCCTTAGCATATCCTCAAGAGTTTGAATTGTTCCCAATCCCTTATGAAGGCTTTTCCAGAACCGAGAGACAAATCTCAGGTCTCTGTCTGAGACAATGTCAGTTGGGATTCCATGTAGCCTAATGATCTCCTTTATGTAAACTTGAGCTAATTTCTGCAGAGTATCTATTTTTTTTTTGAGGGAAAGAGTATCTGTTTTTCGGATAGGTAGGAAATGAGCAGATTTTGTCAATCGATCTACAATTACCCAAATAGTATCTTGTGTTAGATAAATATTTTTATCAAGATTTTGATGATTTTGTTTTAATGAGTTTTTATACCAAAATAATGTTTATAAATGTTGTCCAAATACTCCCAATTGATTTAAAATATTTTTGCTAATTCTCCGGAGTATTTATTCAAGTTTATTTTCGACTAAAATGTTGGACAATACTTTTGATGATTTTGTGTTAATGCGTTTTTACATCAAAACGATATTTCTTATGTTGTCTAAATACTCCCGATTGGTTTAAAATATTTTTACTAATTTTTCGGAGTATTTTTTGAAGTTTATTTTTGATAAAAATCAGACAACATTTCAAGTTGGAGGTCGACCGGTCGAGCAAACGATCGACCGGTAACTGAAGAACGCACAAAATGAAACAGAATGTACTGGACATGAAAAATAAGGGAGGGTGACCGGTCAAGGGCAGGGCCGACCGGTCGGACCCCCCTCCAATCTGTACCTGTATATAAGACAAAAGAGTAATTTTTGTACAATATTTCTACATCTTGTGATCCTCTTTTTGTAGATAAAAGTGAAGAAGGAGGGGCCTATGTCTATGAAGACTCTCCTATAAATAGATGATTATTTAAAGACACAAGACACAACACACAAGCATACAATACAACAAGAAATCTGCAAAATTCTTCAAGCTTTCATTTTTACATTCTTGTTGTAATAGTCTAAGTTCTTGCACTTGAACAACCTTGAGGTCTAGACTTTTTGTTCTTGATTACACTTGCACTCAAAGTTTGTATACTTCATTTATTGAGTTGTAATCTTGAATTTTTCTATCATCCTAAACAATATATCCTTGTTAGTGTTCTTGTGGTAAGAACACACTTGGGTGATCTTGTTAGTCCAAGTGGCTACGATAATCTAGAGGAGAGGTGAATAGATTATGCCGATTTTTCACAAATCTCCCTCTTTTTCGAATGAACACGTAATTTACAAGAATGCAAATGCGGAAATTAAACAACACTCGATGATTTATAATAGTTCAACCCACCTAGGGCCTAATCTACTACCACCCCGGTATATACGAAGTGGATTTCAAAAAGAAAAAAAGATTTTATTAATTATCACAATTAATACAACACCACCTTTGAAGATTACCACAATTTTCTTACAACACCTTCAAGGAGATTACCACAATCTTCCTTCAACACCTATGAAGAGTACCACACTCTTCAACACCTAAGATCACCCAAGTGTGTTCTTACCACAAGAACACAAACAAGGATATCTTGTTTTGGATGACAGAAAAATTCAAGATTACAACTCAATAATTGAAGTATACAAACTTTGAGTGCAAGTGTAATCAAGAAGGAAAAGCCTAGACCTCAAGATAGTGCAAGTGCAAAAATTAGGCTATTACAACAAGAGTATAAAAATGAAAGCTTGAGAATTTGTAGATTTCTTGTTGTGTATTATGCTTGTATGTGTTGTATCTTGTGTCTTCAATTTATCCTCTATTTATAGGAGAGTCTTCACCAACATAGGCTCCCAACATAGGCTCATTCTTCTTCACTTTTTTCTACAAAAAGAGGATCACAAGATGTAGAAATATTGTACAAAAATGAAAAGTAAATCTTGCTAATAATGATTGCAACGGTTGGAATTTTTGCTGTCAAAAATTACATAGGGCGACCGGTTGCCCTGTATAAGATTTCGAACGTTTGAATGAAAATAGTGCGATCCAGGTAGGGGGTGCGACCGGTCAAGGGGGGTGCGACCGGTCGCCCTAGGGTGCGATCGGTCGGCTCCCTGCTTGACCGATCCCCCTGCTCCAATTTTTTAAGTCTGCAAGTTCTGTTTCAATCTGTGCGATCTTCAGGTACCGGTCGACCTTTTGGGCGACCGGTTGACCTCCAATTTTAAATGTTGTCCGATTTTTATCAAAAATAAACTTCAAGAAATACTCCAAAAAATTAGTAAAAATATTTTAAATCACTTGGGAGTATTTTGACAACATTTAAAAACATTGTTTTGGTGCAAAAAATCAATTTAAACAAAACTATCAAAAGTGTTGTCCATTTTTATCGAAAAATAAATCCTAAGAAATACTCCAAAAATTAGCAAAAATATTTTAAATCATTTAGGAGTATTTGTACAACATTTATTAACATTGTTTTGGTATAAAAACTTATTTAAACATAATCATCAAAATCTTGATAAAAATATTTATCTAACCAACTCCCCCTTTTTGATGATTACAAACCAAAACAATTTTAGGAAGTAGATTTTAAAACAAAACAAATTTTTCGGTCTAAAACATCAATCCATTATAAGCAAGATTCATCATAAGTACAAACACACAAGGATAGGAGCAAAGATTTTTCAAAATCATTTTTGCACAAGCTCCCCCTATTATGCATATCAAGAACAAGTATAAAAGCAACCAACTAAAAGCTAAAAGCTTAGCTTTTACAACTTAAGCTTGAATTTGATGAGGTTATAAGCTTCCCCTGTCATGAAACATCATTAGTCAAGCATAAAAGTCCATAATACATCACATGGACTAAGTATTGTTCACAGCTTGTGGCTTTAAAGAGCCCTAGCTTATAGCTTTTCTTGCAAGCTTATTTTCGCTTCTTTGAGCATATGAACGTTTTTCCTGTTTCTCCCCCTTTGGAATCATCAAAAATAATGTTAGCACAATAAAAACATCATATAATTATATCAAAGTGCGCAATTTAATCGATTTATCGAGCATATTGAGCATTTAAGCTTAAATTCCAAATAAAAGGGAAAACAATGCTCATTTGATTTGTAAAAGCTCGTTTAATTGATAAAACATGATCTCTATAAACTTATAGGACTTTTCAAATCAAGAGAATCATGTAGGTGACGAATTTTTCATTGAAACATTTTGTCGAACACTTGGCATGCGTCGAATAAAACAAGAGAAATATAACGCCTTTGTGATTCGTTTAAGCCAAAAAATTTCATCACCAATTGCAATACAACAATATTCATTCATCAACAATCATCATATACAATCATACGAATACAAGAATTGCATCAAAATAGCAAGGTATAAGCACATTCTCAAGGGTTCAACACAATTGAGATTAAAAAGAAAAATTCTTACCATTTAATCGGTAAAGATGAACAATGATGATGATAATCGAGCCTCATGAAGTCCAAAATATAAAATGTATGCAATAAAACAAATTTGAAGTGAAATTTGTGTGCAAAATTCGAAGGGGACGAAAAATGAACATAAAAGACCAAAATGATTGTGACCGGAGACAGAAGCGATTTAACCAAAATAAAAGCTAAGGGCGACCGGTTATCGTTGAGGGAGACCGGTCGATGTTGAGGGCGACCGGTTGCCCTCAACCCCATCAGCCCACTGTCTTGCCCAATTTTTCAAAATCCGATTTTTCAACCAAAAATCCGATTTTTCGCCCCTAAGTTTTAAAAACATGCAAAATGCAAACACAAACCTCATTCAATATGCATTATGCCTAACCGAGCTCATATCGACGCAAAAGTCTCGGAAGATAGCGGTTTTGTAAAAATGTCCGCTAATTGATCTTGAGATGATACAAAAGATATCTCAATTTTTTGTTTTGAAACACAATCCCTTAGAAAATGATGTCGAATCTCAATATGTTTAGTACGGTTATGATGAACCGGGTTTTGAGCAATATTTATAGCGGATATATTATCACAAAAGATAGGAACACTTTCAAAAGAACATTTATAATCCGCTAAAGTTTGTTTCATCCAAAGTAATTGAGTACAACAAAAAGTCGCGGAAATATATTAAACCCGGCCGTTGAAAGTGAAACACAATTTTGTCTCTTTGAAAACCAAGAAACTAGGCAATCACCTAGAAATTGACATGATCCGGAAGTACTTTTATGATCATCAATATTTCCCGCATAATCCGAATCACTATAACCTTTAAGAGAAAAAATTTCATTCTTTGGATAGAATAAACCATATTGAATAGTGCCTTTCAAATATCGAAAAATCCTTTTAACGGCACTCATATGAGATTCTTTGGGATTGCTTTGAAAACGAGCACATAGGCATACAGCATGAAGAATGTCTGGTCTACTAGCGGTTAAATAAAGTAAACTACCAATCATACCTCGATATTTTGATTAATCCACGGACTTGCCTTTTTCATCTTTGTCAATTTTGACATTGGTTGCCATAGGAGTAGACACGGTTCTTCCTTCTTCAATGCCGAACTTTTTCAAAAGTTCCTTTGTATATTTTGATTGCGAAATGTATATACCTTCGTGGCATTGCTTAATTTGAAGTTCAAGGAAGAAGTTGAGCTCCCCCATCATGCTCATTTCAAATTCACCTTGCATTAACTTAGAAAATTTCTTGCACAAGGATTCATTAGTAGCACCAAAAATAATATCATCAACATAAATTTGCACTAATAAGCAATCTTGCCCTTTTTCAAAAACAAAGAGAGTAGTATCAACTTTACCTCTTGTAAAACCATTTTGCAAAAGAAAAGAGCTAAGTCTATCATACCATGCACGAGGTGCTTGTTTCAAACCATACAAGGCTTTTTTAAGTTTATAAACATCATTAAGCCTAGAAAAATTTTCAAACCCCGGAGGTTGTTTTACATAGACTTCTTCTTGAATAATACCATTTAAAAATGCGGATTTTACATCCATTGGGTAAAACTTGAAATTTTTAAAACAAGAATAGGCAAGTAAAATACGAATAGCTTCTAAACGTGCTACGGGTGCAAATGTTTCATCATAATCAATATCTTCTTCTTGACAATAACCTTGAGTTACTAACCTTGCTTTATTTCGAACAATATTTCCTTGACCATCGAGCTTGTTCTGGAATACCCATTTTGTGCCAATAATTGTTTGAGATGGAGGACAAGGTACTAGTTCCCATACATCATTCCTTTCAAATTGATTCAACTCCTCTTGCATTTCTAAAAACCAATCCTCAGCTTCAATGGCTTCCTTAGCATTTTTAGGCTCTTTATGAGATATAAGAGCTTTCTCGGCAAATTTTCCTCGAGTCATTACTTTATCAAGGAGATCACCAATAATAAGATCTTTTGGGTGATCTCCCTTAAATTTCAATGCTACGGGAAGATTCGAAGTATCACCTTTATCTTCTTGAGGAACATTTGAGCTTGAAGGTTGATCATTTTGAGTATCATCTTGAACAATGGGTTCAACAATATCCTCTTCATCACTTTCATCATCATTGGGTATCCTTTCAACACCGAAGCTTCATTGAATTTGACATGGATGGATTCTTCAACAACTCCACTTGTTTTATTGTAAACCCGATAAGCTTTGCTCTTAGTTGAATACCCCATAAATATTCCTTCATCGGCCTTAGGATCAAGTTTGTCCAATTGATCCTTAGTATTCAAAATAAAACATTTACATCCAAATATTTTGAAATAACTAATATTTGGAGTTCTTCCTTTCCAAAGCTCATATGGAGTTTTATTCATTTTAGACGAATATAAACTCGATTAATGACATAGCAGCGCTTACTTACGGCCGGCCCAAAAATATTTTGGAAGTAAAAATTCATTGAGCATAGATCGACTCATTTCTTGAAGTGTCCGATTCTTCCTTTCGGCTACTACTCTATTTTGTTGAGGTGTCCTTGGAGCCGAAAAATTGTGATTATATCCCTTGGTTTCACAAAAGACTCTAAATTCTCCATCAAATTCTCCACCTCGATCACTTGAATAGACTTAATAGTATCTTCCTTTTCATTCTCAATAAGTCTACCACACAACTTAACAAACTCATTAACGGCACGCTTTTATTTGCAAGAAATAGAGCCCAAGTATATCTAGAAAAATCATCAACTATAACAAAAGTGTAATATTTTCCACTTAGACTTGTCGTACCAATATCCCCATACAAATCAAGATGAAGCATTTGTAGGGGTTTGGTAGTGGAAATTTCATTTTTGGGCTTAAAACTACTCTTAACTAATTTGTTCTTTTGACAAGTGTCACATAAGCCAAGGTTTTCAAAATTCAATTTGGGTAGTCCTTTTACATGTTGGTTATTGTAAATAGTTTGCAAATTTTTGTATCCAACATGTCCAAGTCGCCTATGCCATAAACTAGTTAAATCATTATTGGCGACAAGACAAGAAACATTTTGACTAACCAAATCACTTGTACAAATTTTATAAAGATTGTCTTTTCTAATTGTTTCACAAATAATTTTATCATTTTTGAAAATAAGGCATTTTTCTTTATTAAAGACAATATTATAATTTGAATCACAAAGTTGGCTAACACTTATCAAATTGAACTTAAGCCCTTCTACTAAAAGAACATTACTAAGAGAGAAAGAAGAGTTACCAATTTCTCCATTTCCAAGAATTTTTCCTTTGCCATTGCCGCCATACCCTCTTCTTGGAGCTTGATGTTGGTAAAAAGTTCTCTCTTTCCGGTCATATGGCGTGAACATCTGCTGTCCACGAGCCATTTTGAATCTTCCATTGTTGTTATAACCCCTATAACCTACAAAGGAATTATTTTTAGGTACCCTATAATTTTGGGGTTCATGGGGGTTAGCCTTGAGACCTTTGGGTCTCCAATAATAGCTAAAATTATTCTTCAATTTACAATTACTAGCATAGTGTCCATTCTTACCATAATAAAAACAAGTAATAACACGAGGACTACTAGCACGTACAAAGGTTGGACCTTGGTCATTTTTCTTAAAAGCATTTTGAAAAGGTTTATAACAAGTCCTAATTTAGAATGCTCACCTCTTTGTGCATCTAAAATTTTTGTGACTTTATCCGTACTTAAATTGAATCAATGCACATCCTTTTTCAAATTTTCAATATCATTTGTGAGCGTTTGTTTTTCAGTTTCCAGAGTACGGACCATAGTAAGAGTAATAGCATGAGCATTATCAAGAGAATCATAGGAAGTAAATAATTTATCTTTTTCTAGTTTAAGCTCTTTATGCTCCTTTTTCAAATTCTTGTATTTAACAATCAAATTTTGAAACTCATTTTGCAATTCATCAAAATCACATTGTAATTCATCAACTAGGAAAGAAGATGAAACAATAGAGCGTACCTCGGTATTTTCATCGTCTATGGCCATAAGACCATGTTCGGATTCTCCTTCCTCATCCGTTGTTTCAAGTAATTCATCCCAAGTTTTGACGTCCGCATTTAACGCCTTCTTTTTCGGAAAAGGCTTTTTCTTCTTTTGTTCCTCTTCCGCTAATATTGGGCAATCGGCTATGTAGTGCCCGGATTTTGCTCATTTGAAACAAGAATTGTCTCTAGGCTTTCTTGCTTTATTTTTGTTTACAAATTTTGCAAATTTTCTAACAAGAGCCGCCGTTTCTTCATCATCCTCATCACTAGCATAATAAACATTATTAGAAGAAGATGCTAAGCCTTTAATAATATTTTGCGTACCCAGTTTAGCGGTGGATGGTTGAGAATTTTTCCTTTCCTTGAGATATACTTCATAAATAAGGAGGTTCCCAATGTGCTCATCAAACTTGAGTGTCTCAAGATTTTGAGCTTCCGTGATTGCCGTCACCTTTTCGGACCATGAGCCGGGAAGGGCGTTTAAAACCTTGGTCACCTTGTCTTCTTCGGAGATTACCTTTCCAAGAGCCACAAGAGGATTGATAATGTTGTCAAGCCTTTCCACCATTTTTGATATGCTTTCACCATCGTGCATATTGAAGTTTTCAAAGTCTTTCACAAGCATTGTTTTTCTTGCTTGCTTCACTTTCTTTGTGCCCTCATAGATGGTTTCTAATTTTTCCCAAACTTCATGTGCCGACCTTATGCCTCTTATACGATTATACTCGGTGGCGGTAAGAGAGCAATGCAAAATATTTAAAGCCTTACCGTTTAGGAAGAAGGCCTTCTTGTCATTTTCATCGAACTCCTTGAATGGCTTGGGAGTTGTGGTGCCATCCTCCAATTTTGTTGTTGGTTGAGCAACTCTTTCAATGATCACATTCCAAATATCAAATCCGCACCCTTGTAGAAAGCACTCCATACGGTCTTTCCAAAATGCGTAGTTGTTGGCGTCGAATAGTGGTGGCTTGTTGGTGGAGGCGTCGGTGGTGAGGTAGCTTTCGTTCGTAGCCATGGGTCTTTCCTCTTTACTCGGAACGAGCTAGCCAAAGAATTTGGCTCTGATACCACTTGTTAGTCCAAGTGGCTACGATAATCTAGAGGGGGGTGAATAGATTATGCCGATTTTTCACAATCTCCCTCTTTTTCGAATGAACACGTAATTTACAAGAATGTAAATGCGGAAATTAAACAACACACGATGATTTATAGTAGTTCAACCCACCTAGGGCCTAATCTACTACCACCCCGGTACATCCGAAGTGGGTTTCAAAAAAAAAAAGATTTTATTAATTACCACAATTAATACAACACCACCTTTGAAGATTACCACAATCTTCTTACAACACCTTCAAGGAGATTACCACAATCTTCTTTCAACACCTATGAAGAGTACCACACTCTTCAACACCTAAGATCACTCAAGTGTGTTCTTACCACAAGAACACAAACAAGGATATCTTGTTTTGGATGATAGAAAAATTCAAGATTACAACTCAATAATTGAAGTATACAAACTTTGAGTGCAAGTGTAATCAAGAAGGAAAAGCCTAGACCTCAAGATAGTGCAAGTGCAAGAACTAGGCTATTACAACAAGAGTATAAAAATGAAAGCTTGAGAATTTGCAGATTTCTTGTTGTGTATTATGCTTGTATGTGTTGTATCTTGTGTCTTCAATTCATCCTCTATTTATAGGAGAGTCTTCACCAACATAGACTCCTTCTTCTTCACTTTTGTCTACAAAAAGAGGATCACAAGATATAGAAATATTGTACAAAAATGAAAAGTAAATCTTGGCTTTGATAAGGATTTAAACGGTTGGAATTTTTGTCATTAAAAATTACATAGGGCGACCGGTTGCCCCGTATAAGATTTCGAATGTTTGAATGAAAATAGTGCGATCCAGGTAGGGGTTGCAGGGTGCGACCGGTCAAGGAGGAGGGTGCGATCGGGTCGCCCAAGGGTGCGGTCGGTCGGCTCCCCCGCTTGACCGGTCCTCCCGCCTCCAATTTTTCAAATCGCAAGTTCTGTTTCAATCATGGCGATCCCGGTCGACCGACGACCTTTTTGGGCGGCCGACCTCCAATTTTAAATGTTGTCCGATTTTTATCAAAAATAAACTTCATGAAATACTCCAAAAAATTAGTAAAAACATTTTAAATCACTTGGGAGTATTTTGACAATATTTAAAAACATTGTTTTGGTGCAAAAAACCAATTTAAACAAAACCATCAAAAGTGTTGTCCATTTTTATCAAAAAATAAATCCTAAGAAATACTCCAAAAATTAGCAAAAACATTTTAAATCATTTAGGAGTATTTGGACAACATTTATTAACATTGTTTTGGTATAAAAACTTATTTAAACATAATCATCAAAATCTTGATAAAAACATTTATCTAACAGATCTTAGGTGTTGAAGAGTGTGGTACTCTTCATAGGTGTTGAATGAAGATTGTGGTAATCTCCTTGAAGGTGTTGTAAGAAGATTGTGGTAATCTTCAAAGGTGGTATTGTATTAATTGTGGTAATTAATAAAATCTTTTTTTTCTTTTTGAAATCCATCCCGGAGATACTGTGGTGGTAGAGGATTAGGCCCTAGGTGGGTTGAACCTCAATAAATCGACGAGTGTTGTTTAATTTCCGCATTTACATTCTTATCATTTACTTGTTCATTCGAAAAAGAGGGAGATTTGCGAAAAATCGGCATAATCTATTCACCCCCTCTAGATTATCGTAGCCACCTGGACTAACAAGTGGTATCAAAGCCAAACTCTTTGGCTAGTTCGTTCCGAGTAAAGAGGAAAGATCCATGGCTACGAATGAAACTTATCTCACCACCGGCGCCTCCACCAACAAGCCACCACTATTCGACGCCAACAACTACGTATTTTGAAAAGACCGTACAAGGGTGCGGATTTGATATTTGGAATGTGGTCATTGAAGGAGTTGATCAACCAACCAAGAAATTGGAGGACGGCACCATGACTCCCAAACCGTTCAAGGAGTTCGATGAGAATGACAAGAAGGCTTTCTCTTCTAAACAGTAAGGCCTTAAATATTTTACATTGCTCTCTTACCGCCACCGAGTATAATCGTATAAGAGACATAAGGTTGGCACATGAAGTTTGGGAAAAATTAGAAACCATCTATGAGGGCACAAAGAAAGTGAATCAAGCAAGAAAAACAATGCTTGTGAAAGACTTTGAAAATTTCAATATGCATGATGGTGAAAGCATATCAAAAATAGTGGAAAGGCTTGACAACATTGTCAATCCTCTTGTGGCTCTTGGAAAGGTCATCTCCGAAGAAGATAAGGTGACCAAGGTGTTAAACGCCCTTCCCGTCTCATGGTTCGAAAAGGTGACGGCTATCACGAAAGCACAAAATCTCGAGACACTCAAATTTGATGAGCTCATCGGGAACCTCCTCATCTACGAAGTCTATCTCAAGGAGAGGAAAAATTCCAGACCATCCATCAATCAATCGGATATGCAAAATATTCCTAAAGGTCTTGCATCTTCTTCTAATAATGCATACTATGATATTGATGAGGATGATGAGGAGACGGCCACACTTGTTCGTAAATTTGCAAAATTTATGAATAAAAATAAGACGAGAAAACCGAGAGACAACTCGTGTTTTAAATGCGGAAAATCCGGGCACTTCATAGCCGATTGCCCAAAACTCGAGGAAGAGGAACAAAAAGAAGTTTTTCCGAAAAAAGAAGGCTCTAAATGCGGAAGTCAAAACTTGGGATGAGCTACTTGAAACAAGACGAAGAAGAAGGAGAATCCGAACATGGTCTTATGGCCATAGACTTAAAATAAACAGGCACGCTCTAATGCTTCATCCTCTTCCTTAGTTGATGATTTACAATGTGATTTTGATAAATTACAAAATAAGTTTCAAAATTTGATTGTTAAATACAAGACTTTAAAAAAGGAGCATAAAGAGCTTAAATTGGAAAAGGATAAATTGTTTACTTCTTATAAATCTCTTGATAAAGCTCATGCTATTACTCTTATTAAAGTCCGTACTCTTGAAACCAAAAAATAAACGCTCACAAATGATCTTGAATGTTTGAAAAAGGATGTGCATCGTTTTAACTTAAGTACGGATAAAGTTACAAAAATTTTAGATGCGCAAAGAGGTGAGCATTATAAATTAGGACTTGGCTATAAACCTTTTCAACCTCTTTCAAAGAAAAAAGACCAAGGTCCAACTTTTGTACGTGCTAGTAGTGCCCATAATCTTATTTGTTTTTATTGTGGTAAAGTTGGTCACTATGTTAGTCATTGTAAATTGAAGAATAATTTTAGCTTTGTTTGGAGACCCAAAGGTCTCAAGGCTAACCCTCATGGACCTCAAAACTATAGTGGTACCTAAAAATAATTCTTTTATAGGTTATAGGGGCTATCACAACTATGGAGGATTCAAAATGGCTCGTGGGGGCGTGGATGTTCACGCCATATGACCGAAAGAGAGAACTTTTACCAACATCAAGCTCCAAGAAGAGGGTATGGTCATGTTCGGCAATGGCAAAGAAAGAATTCTTGGAAATGGAGAAATTGGTAACTCTTCTTTCTCTCTTAGTAATGTTCTTTTAGTAGAAGGGCTTAAGTTTAATTTGATAAGTGTTAGCCAACTTTGTGATTCAAATTATAATGTTGTTTTTAATAAAGAAAATGCCTTATTTTCCAAAAATGATAAAATTATTTGTGAAGTTATTAGAAAAGGCAATCTTTACAAAATTTGTACAAATGATTTGGTTAGTCAAAATGTTTCTTGTCTTGTCGCCAATAATGATTTAACTAGTTTATGGCATAGACGACTTGGACATGTTGGATACAATAATTTAAAAAATATTTACAAAAACCAGCATGTAAAAGGACTACCCAAATTGAATTTTGAAAATCTTGGCTTATGTGACACTTGTCAAAAGAACATATTAGTTAAGAGTAGTTTTAAGCCCAAAAATGAAATTTCCACAACCAAGCCTCTACAACTTCTTCATTTAGATTTGTATGAGGATATTGGTACGGCAAGTCTAAGTGGAAAACATTACACTTTTGTTATAGTTGGTGATTTTTCTAGATATACTTGGGCTATATTTCTTACAAATAAAAGCGATGCCGTTAATGAGTTTGTTAAGTTATGTAGACTTATTGAGAATGAAAAGGAAGATACTATTAAGTCTATTCGAAGTGATTGAGGTGCAGAATTTGATGGAGAATTTAGAGTCTTTTGTGGAACCAAGTGATATAGTCATAATTTTTCGGCTCCAAGGACACTTTAGCAAAATGGAGTAGCCGAAAGGAAGAATCGGACACTTCAAGAAATGAGTCGGTCCATGCTCAATGAATTTTCACTTCCAAAATATTTTTGGGCCGAAGCCGTAAGTACCGCTTGATATATCATTAATCGAGTTTATATTCGTCCTAAAATGAATAAAACTCCATATGAGCTTTGGAAAGGAAGAACTCCAAATATTAGTTATTTCAAAATATTTGGATGTAAGTGTTTTATTTTGAATACTAAGGATCAATTAGACAAAATTGATCCTAAGGCCGATGAAAGAATATTATGGGGTATTCAACCAAGAGCAAAGCATATCGGGTTTACAATAAGACTAGTGAGGTTGTTGAAGAATCCATCCATGTCAAATTCAATGAAGCTTCGGGTGTTGAAAGGATACCCAATGATGAAAGTGATGAAGAGGATATTGTTGAACCCATTATTCAAGATGATGCTCAAAATGATCAACCTTCAAGCTCAAATGTTCCTCAAGAAGACAAAGGTGATACTTCGGATCTTCCCGTAGCATTGAAATTTAAGGGAGATCACCCAAAAGATCTTATTATTGGTGATCCCCTTGATAAAGTAATAACTCGAGGAAAATTTGCCGAAAAAGCTCTTATATCTCAAAAAGAGCCTAAAAATGCTAAGGAAACTATTGATGAGTATTGGTTTTTAGAAATGCAAGAGGAGTTGAATCAATTTGAAAGAACTGATGTATGGGAACTAGTACCTTGTCCTCCATCTCAAACAATTATTGGTACAAAATGGGTATTTCGGAACAAGCTCGATGACCAAGGCAATATTATTCGAAACAAAGCAAGGTTAGTAACTCAAGGTTATTGTCAAGAAGAAGGTATTGATTATGATGAAACATTTGCACCCGTAGCACGTTTAGAAGCATTCGTATTTTACTTCCCTATTCTTGTTTTAAAAATTTCAAGCTTTACCCAATGGATGTAAAATCCGCATTTTTAAATGGTCTTATTCAAGAAAAATTCTATGTAAAACAACCTCCAGGGTTTGAAAATTTTTTTAGGCCTAATGATGTTTATAAACTTAAAAAGGCCTTGTATGGTTTGAAACAAGCACCTTGTGCATGGTATGATAAACTTAGCTCTTTTCTTTTGCAAAATGGTTTTACAAGAGGTAAAGTTGATACTACTCTCTTTGTTTTTTAAAAGGGGCAAGATTGTTTATTAGTGCAAATTTATGTTGATGATATTATTTTTGGTGCTACTAATGAATCCTTGTGCAAGAAATTTTCTAAGTTAATGCAAGGTGAATTTGAAATGAGCATGATGGGGGAGCTCAACTTCTTCCTTGGACTTCAAATTAAGCAATGCCAAGAAGGTATATACATTTCGCAATCAAAATATACAAAGGAACTTTTGAAAAAGTTCGGCATTGAAGAAGGAAGAACCGTGTCTACTCCTATGGCAACCAATGTCAAAATTGACAAAGATGAAAAAGGCAAGTACGTGGATTAATCAAAATATCGAGGTATGATTGGTAGTTTACTTTATTTAACCTCTAGTAGACCAGACATTCTTCATGATGTATGCCTATGTGCTCGTTTTCAAAGCAATCCCAAAGAATCTCATATGAGTGTCGTTAAAAGGATATTTCGATATTTGAAAGGCACTATTCAATATGGTTTATTTTATCCAAAGAATGAAAAATTTTCTCTTAAAGGTTATAGTGATTCGGATTATGCGGGAAATATTGATGATCGTAAAAGTATTTCTGGATCATGTCAATTTCTAGGTGATTGCCTAGTTTCTTGGTTTTCAAAGAAACAAAATTGTGTTTCACTTTCAACGGCCGAAGCCGAATATATTTCCTCGGCTTTTTGTTGTACTCAATTGCTTTGGATAAAACAAACTTTAGCGGATTACAAATGTTCTTTTAAAAGCGTTCCTATCTTTTGTGATAACATATCCGCTAAAAATATTGCTCAAAACCCTTTTCATCATAACCGTACTAAACATATTGAGATTCGACATCATTTTCTAAGGGATTGTGTTTCTAAACAAAAATTGAGATATCTTTCGTACCATCTCAAGATCAATTGGCGGACATTTTTACAAAACCGCTATCTTCCGAGAGTTTTGCATCTATACGAGCTCGGTTAGGCATAATGCATATTGAATGAGGTTTACGCTTGCAGTTTGCACGTTTTTAAAACTTAGGGGCGAACCAGACAGTGGGCTGACTTGGGTGAGGGCAACCGGTCGGTCATCACCTCGACCGGTTGCCCACACCGTCGATCGTCGCCCACTGCCTATTTTTGGTTAAAAACAGTTCTGTCTTCATACTTAGCCATTTTAACTCTTTTTGGCTATTTTTCGTCCCCTTCGCCAATTGCACACAAAATTCACTTCAAATTTATTTTCTTGCATACATTTCATGTCTTGGACTTAATTAGGCTCGATTATCATCATCATTGCTCATCTTTACCGACTGAATGGTAAGAATTCTACTTCCTTTGCTCAATTGGGTTGAACCCTTGAGATAGTGACTTATTTGTTATATTTTTGATGGAAGTTTCATATGATTGTGATGAGCGTATTATTTATGATGTATTCAATTGTGTTTGAACTGATTTGGTGATGAAAAGTTTTGGCTTGATTATTAATTTACAAGGGCTTTATACAACTTCTTCTACTTTTAACGCCTACAACGTGTTCGATAAATTGTCTCAAAGAAAATTTCAACATTTACATGACTCATTTGCTTTCAAATGTCTTATATATTTATTGAGATCATGTTTTATCAATCAAATGAGCTTTTGCAACTCAAATGATCAATTTTTTCCTTTTATATGGAATTTAAGCTTCAATTTTCAAAACGCTCGATAAATCGATAAATTTGCGCACTTTGATATAATTGTATGATGTTTTTATCGTGCTAACACTATTTTTGATGATTCCAAAGGGGGGAAAACAAGAAAAATGCTCATATGCTCAAAGAAGCGAAAATAAGCTCGTAAGAAAAGCTACAAGCTAGGGCTCTCAAAAGCCAAAAGCCGTGAATATTACTTAGTCCATTTGATGTATTGTGGACTTTTATGCTTGACTAATGATGTTTTATGACAGGGGGAGCTTCTATGCTCAAATAATTCAAACTTGTTTTGTAAAAGCTAAGCTTTTAGCTTTTAGTTGGCTGCTTTTATACTTGTTCTTGATATGCATATTGATAGGGGGAGCTTGTGCAAAAATATTTTGAAAAAACTTTGCTCCTATCCTTGTGTGTCTCACTTATGATAAATCTTGCTTGTAATGGATTGATGTTTTAGACCGGAAAATATGTTTTGTTTTAAAATCGACTTCCTAAAATTGTTTTGGTTTGTAATCATCAAAAAGGGGGAGTTTGTTAGATAAATATTTTTATCAAGATTTTGATGATTTTGTTTAAATGAGTTTTTGTACTAAAATAATGTTTATAAATGTTGTCCAAATACTCCCAATTGATTTAAAATATTTTTGCTAATTCTCCGAAGTATTTATTCAAGTTTATTTTCGACTAAAATGTTGGACAACACTTTTGATGATTTTGTGTTAATGCATTTTTACATCAAAACGATATTTCTTATGTTGTCCAAATACTCCCGATTGGTTTAAAATATTTTTACTAATTTTTCGGAGTATTTTTTGAAGTTTATTTTTGATAAAAATCGGATAACATTTCAAGTTGGAGGTCGATCGGTCGAGCAAACGGTCGACCGGTACCTGAAGAACGCACAAAATAAAACAAAACGTACTAGACATGAAAAATGAGGGAGAACGACGGTCAAGCGGTCAGCAGGGGCCGACCCGGTCGGACCCCCTCCAACCTCGCACTGGATCGCACTAAATTCTTTCCAACGTTCAAAATTTTCTATAGGGCAACCGGTCGCCCTGTGTAATTTTTGACAGCAAAAATTGTGCCATTTGAACTCCATATCAGCAAGATTTGCTTTTGATTTTTGTACAATATTTCTACATCTTGTGATCCTCTTTTTGTAGACAAAAGTGAAGAAGGAGGAGTCTATGTCTATGAAGACTCTCTTATAAATAGAGGATGATTTGAAGACACAAGACACAACACACAAGCATATAATACAACAAGAAATCTACAAAATTCTTCAAGCTTTCATTTTTACATTCTTGTTGCAATAGCCTAAGTTCTTGCACTTGCACAACCTTGAGGTCTAGGCTTTTTGTTCTTGATTACACTTGCACTCAAAGTTTGTACACTTCATTTATTGAGTTGTAATCTTGAATTTCTCTATCATCCAAAACAAGATATCCTTGTTAGTGTTCTTGTGGTAAGAACACACTTGGGTGATCTTAGGTGTTGAAGAGTGTGGTACTCTTCATAGGTGTTGAAGGAAGATTGTGGTAATCTCCTTGAAGGTGTTGTAAGAAGATTGTGGTAATCTTCAAAGGTGGTATTGTATTAATTGTGGTAATTAATAAATTTTTTTTTTGCTTTTTGAAATCCATCCCGGAGATAATGGGGTGGTAGAGGATTAGGCCCTAGGTGGGTTGAACCTCTATAAATCGACGAGTGTTGTTTAATTTCCGCATTTACATTCTTGTCATTTACTTGTTCATTCGAAAAGAGGGCGATTTGCGAAAAATCGGCATAATCTATTCACCCCTCCTCTAGATTATGAAAGCCACTTGGACTAACATCTTGCCCACCTCGAGTCCTGGGTAAGTCTATTATAAAGTCCATAATGATCTTTTCCCATTTCCATTCAGGAATTTCTAAAGGTTGTAATAATCCAGAAGGTCTCTGTTGTTCAACTTTTACTCGTTGACATGTTAAACACTTCGCTACGTGTTCAGCTACTTGATTTTTCATATTCACCCACCAAAAGTGTTTCTTTAAATCCTTATACATCTTGTTACCACCTGGGTGAATAGTATACTTCGAGCGATGTGCTTCAGTTAGAATTCTATTCCTCAAGATTTCATCATTTGGTATACACACTCTATTCTTGAACCTCAAAATTCCATCTTCTCCTATGTGAAAGCTAGGTCTCAAACCTTGCAATATTTTTTCTCTTAATCCCTTAAACTTTTCGTCTCATTCTTGTGACTCTCGAATTTCCTCTAGTAAATCTAACTTTAAGGACATGTTGGCACATATTAGTTGAGTCTTTATTTGCTTAGGATTCCAATAACTCAACTCTTCTAATGAGTGCCATTCACGAATCATCAACCGAGCAATATGAGTCTTTCTGCTCAAAGCATCTGCAACCACATTAGCTTTACCTGGGTGATACTGTATATCAAAGTGGTAATCTTCTAATAACTCAACCCACCTTCTTTGTCTCAGATTCAACTCTTTTTGGGAAAATAAGTATTTAAGGCTCTTATGATCTGTGAAGACTGTAAATTCTGCCCCGTACAAATAATGTCTTCATTTCTTTAAGGCGAACACAACAACTGCCAATTCGAGATCATGAATGGGGTAATTTGCTTCATAAAGTTTAAGTTTTCTAGAGGCATATGCAACAACCTTGTCGTTTTGCATCAGTACAGCCCCAAGTCCTTCATTTGACGTGTCGCTGTACACCACAAAGTTATTTAATCCCTCAGGGAGGACTAATATCGGTGTTGTAGTAAGTCTTTTCTTTAACTCCTGGAAAACCAATTCACATTTATCATCCCATACAAATTTAACCTGTTTTTGGGTTAATCTCGTAAGAGGTCCTGCGATTTTGGAAAAATCTTTAATAAATCTACGATAATATCCTGCAAGACCTAAGAAACTTCTAATTTCTGTGACAGTTTCCGGTCGCTTCCAATCAATCATTGTTTGCACCCTTGAATTGTCCACTGCGATCCCATCACCCGAAATTACATGACCCAAAAAGGTTACTTCGTTGAGCCATAATTCACATTTACTGAATTTGGCATACAACTTATGTTGTCTCAATGTTTCTAGCACAATTCTTAAATGAGTTTCGTGTTCCCCCTCTGTTTTGGAATATATGAGAATATCATCAATGAAAATGACTACAAACTGATCTAGGTATGGACTAAATACCCTATGCATCAAATCCATGAACGCTGCAGGGGCATTGGTTAATCTAAAAGGCATTACTACAAACTCATAATGTCCATATCTAGTTTGGAAAGCCGATTTCGATATTTTCTCTTCTCTTATCTTCAGTTGATGATAACCCTGTTGTAAATCTAGTTTGGAGTATACCTTAGCTCCTTGGAGTTGATCAAATAACTCGTATATGCGTGGTAAAGGGTATTTATTTTTTATAGTGACATTGTTAAGTTCTCGGTAGTCAATGTACAACCTCAATGTCCCATCCTTATTTTTCACGAATAACACAGGAGCTCCCCACGGAGATGTACTAGGTCAGATAAACCCTAGTTCCAATAACTTTTGTAATTGAATTTTTAATTCTTGTAATTCCAGCGGTGCCATCCGGTACGGCATCCTGGCTATCGGCGCCGTCCCTGGTAGGATTTCGATAGTGAACTCAATTTCGCTATCAGGGGGTATGAGGTAAATTCTTGGGGAAACACATCAGGGTAGTCTGATACTAATGGTATTTCACTAAGCTCTTTCTTCTCTGTTGGTTTATTCATTAAGTACGCAATATATCCTTGTGCGCCCTTGTTAAGAGCCTTTCTGGCTTTGACAGCCGAGATAATATGAGCTATAGGAATTCATGCTTCCCATCAATTCTACAACTGGTTGTCCAGGCACGCATAGTTTTACCTTCTTTGTTCGACAGTCCATGGATGCATGATGTCGAGCTAACCAGTCCATTCCCAGGATAATATCATATTCAAGGATAGGTAATACAATTAAATCGATAGGAAAGCAATCATTTTCGATCCTTACATCACATTCACATAACCTAGTATCAGTTACTTGGTTATCCCCTATAGGAGTTGTCACTTCTAAAGAATAAGGTAATTTCTCCATGCAAGCATTCAAATTGCATATAAAATGTGGTGCAACAAATGAATGTGTGGATCCTGGATCTAATAAGACTCTTGCAATGTGTCCAGATACGAGGAGTGTACCTTCCACCACGTCTATTGTTTCTGGTGCCTCTTGTCCAGTTAAAGCAAATACTCGCCCAGGCATCGTAGGACGATTTCCAATCTTGTTTCCTTGCTTAACACTAGGTGTTAGATTAGTGTCAGTCTGTTTTGTTACTGGACAATCTCTCATTTGATGTTTATCACTACCACATCTTAAGCATTTTCCAAGTCTCTTCCAGCAAATTTCTGGAGTATGTCCTACCTTACCACAATGAGAACATATCTGTGATTGGCTCTATTTTCCTTTCCCAACATACGTGTTAGCTCCTTTTCTCTTGAATTGTTGCAGCTTGGTTGGAGCTGGTTTCCTAAATGGCTTGTTTGGAATGTTAAAATTTCCTTTTGGTTGAGGTTCTAGTCGACTCAACCCATTCTCTACTTGAGTTGTCGCCTCTACTGCCTCAGCATAAGTATTCATCCTTATTGCCAATAGTTGCCTTTGAATCTCAGACCTCAATCCCCTAGTAAACTTGTAAAGCCTATCTTCCTCCTCTCTTGTCTCGACCCTGTGGGGCGTATTTGGACAATCGATGAAATTCGGCTTCATATTGAGTTACCGTCATCGAACCCTATCTTAAGCGATGGAATTCATCTCTATGAGTTTCACGAACTACCCTTGGAATATATTGCTTCCTGAATTCTTGAACAAAGTTTTCCCATGTTCTTTCAATTCCCATTCTATTCCACCTTTCATCGATAGTTCGCCACCAATCCCTAGCCGCAGCTTCTAATCGAAAAACAACTAACATAAATTTTTGTTCCTCGTTATAATGCAAAGCAGTCAGGATACTTTCCATTTCTCCAGCCATTGTTCTGCCCTTATATCATCTGGCTCCCCATGGAAAATTGGTGGATCAAGTCGTAGAAATCTTTCGAGAATTCTATCATGAGTTTCTACAACTAGGCATACATTCTGCTGATTTTGCTGGTTGTTCTGTTGCAAGAACACTAATAATTGTTGTAGCACCTGAGTGTTCAAATCTTCTTCATCCACAGGAGGAGGTGGTTGTGGATCATTTGGAACCGCAACTCTCTCTTGTGGATGGTATGGCTCGTACCTTTGATTTGTACGTGGTCTGCCTCTACCTCTTCACCTTCTTTTAGCCATTTATACTGGTACAAAGTAAATTATTATATGAACTTGAGATAAAACTTATAAAATTGATTACAATAGAGAGAGAAATTATCATAAGTAATAACAAAAGTAGCATGTCATTTTATTTATAATACACGCTTGGGTACAGGTGAGATATTTACATTCCCAAAGCTACGTGGTCAGAACATCACTATGTAAGCAAAAATGTGATGTCCCCTAGACTAGAGTTATTGTCGTTGTATACACATAGATACCACTCCAAGTGGTTAGTTAAAAGGTCAGATTACCTACCCATATTGCCTATTTACATACATCCCAAGGTATCAACGCACACATATCTTTTAAACTGTTTGATGACCTAGGGATCTATTATGATTATCCCCTCGTCATCCACTTCCAGATCCTGTAAATAATCTTCTACATCCACGAGAATTTCAGTTGGTTCTTCCCAAGGTTCCTCATCAGGTCCCGGTGCAACTGCAGGGGCTTCTACAAGTCTAAGAATAGCTCCAAATAGATCCATTGCTCGCCCCCACATGTTTAATGCATGACCCCTAATTATTCCTAATTCAATCTCATGATCCATTTGTGTTGTTGCCAATCGGAAAACGATCTTTGCATCCAAAAGTTGTTCTCGTTCGTGCGTGCGTACTGGGTTCTGTCGTTAATCGAGCTTTCAAGAGTGGTAATGTGGATCTCTCTATCATGTATCGATTTTCAAGTTGGTTTACGTGTTGTTCTCGATGGAATAACTCCAGGTTATCCTCACTTTTCTGTGTATAATATTCGTTCAAGTCTTTCAGATAACTAATATGCTCAGTGCACCGAGTATGACTATCGGAGCTGTCCCCAGAATCCATTCCTACACAATTAACAACCTTATTAGTCCATAAAGATAAGGTAGGAAAGAGGCGCATAACTATCCATAAGGTGAAAATCTTCACTTATCTTGCTGAATAAGTCTCATTAAAAATCTTCAAAATGCAAATATCCCCATATAATTCTTTAATCCAGGAGTCTAGTCAGGGTACCCAAATTCACAAGCGGAAGATCCTCTCCTGGGTTGGCTTAGGTGTAACTTATTTCACACCCAAGCTCTGATACCACTACTGTCACGCCCCAGTTTATCAAAATACACTGAATAACATCTCATCATATACAAACCATTATTTATTACTTAGGCTCTACAAGAGCTATCCTCCAAATACAAGCATATCAAACTATAAATACAACTGAAGTTTATAAGTACATCATCTATTTTACATAGCAGATAATTACATGTCCAAAATATTAACAAGGTAGTCTGGTAACATAAGATTTACTCCTGATTCAGATGCTCAACACTCGTTTTCTCGTCAACTTCAGCTTTTGTTTCTGAAATTTTTGAAAGCTATAGGGGTGAGCCAAACGAGCTCAGTGGTTGGGGAAAAGGGAATGCAACAATTATTTGCAAGACAATTTAACTTGAGCAAAACATGCAGTGTGGTGATCTATTTTAATACATAAGATTTTATGATGCATACACATTCGTACCAAAATAAGATTCGACTAGGAAACATAATTTAGTAGAGAACAGTCGATCACGGATCACACCATGTTAATTTGTACGAGCACCTGAATATCTCAAGATAATCAAGCAATTAATTAGTCCAATACAAGAAACATAAGATTAGTGTTGATCGTTCACTAACCCTGTCCGTTCTCCTTATGGCTCCCAACAATATCCGGCCGAAGCCCAAACACCTTATCCCTCCCAAGAGGGTCGACGTCTCTTTAGCTATGGGTTTTTGCCCAGAGATCGTCATATTCATGAATATACCGTTCTACGACTCAATCGCTGTCGAACTCTCCGTCCGACTCAAGGTTGGGATTAGGACCATTGATAGTCCAACAACAACCACAAGCAACCTGTTCGATCTTTTGTTGGATTTATCCACACCATACATGACTGCACAATTTGCATGTTAGTCAATATGCATAACCATATCCAGTAAATCACATCACAATTACAAAAATCTGATTAGCATGTAACGAGTTATTTAAACTTGACTGATGCTAATTAGCTGTAAATTAAACAATTTGATTAACGTAGAATTCTTCAAATTTTAAAGTTTTTGTTGGTGCGGAAATATGTAGTGATTCATCTTTGCCTTAAAATTTTGACCAAAAAGAATATTTTTTTTTCTTTCAATCATTAATAACATTTATTCTTAATATCCTGTTTTGGAAAGCAACTTGTTATTTCTCAATATATTTCTTTTTGTTTAATCATCATTTGACTCCAAATCTTTAAGCTGATATGGAAACTATCACAGAGGAAAATTACAATTCAAACAAGGAATTACAAACAAATATGAAAAGCTATTTAACTTCGCATTTTAATTTCCCTTAGTAATCCTTTAAATTAACACAACAAAACATAGTATAATTAACTCCATAGATTCAGCCATCTAATAAAATTTCAAACTCAATTTTTTATTTATTTTTATATTTTTTTATTATTATTAATTTACTCATATTCGTCCCTTTTTGGTAGAAATATTTTAAAAGAATAGTTACCCACTTCGATTAGCAGCGTTTGCCGAGATAGCAAATCTCCAAGATGGATTTACGGTTATCCCTACAAAGAGGCCCGCGTCTCTCTTAGTCATTTTAATTAAAGTTCAAAATAACAATCAAGGGTAAAAACTTTGAATCGAGTTTTTCTTGAATTTTTGGACTTGGATTCTAGAGATCTTATTAAATGTAAGAATCCCCAATACGAATCCAAATCTCTAATTTTCGGATTTCACCAAGAGACCACAAAAATTTGAGTACTTGGTGGTTGAATATCAATATTCAATAAAATAAAATAAATAAACCAAATAAAGAGAATAGAAGTTACAAAACATTATTAAGCTTTATTGATCATAAGGCCTCAGCCGTGATCCATGGCAGTGATCATTCAACCATTTTTGTTATCTTTTTTTTTTTTCACTTCCATGGAACAACAAAATAAACAGAAACAATAAAGTAGAAAGAAAGATAGATCTAGCAAATATAATACCCTTCAAGGTATAGAAACCCATTTTTTTTTCTTCTGAAAATTCCGAATTTATGAACAAAATAATAATAAAAAAATATAAACAGAAAATGGAAAAACAAAACAAACCCACCATGGTGCCGGAAAGTGGTAGACTGTCTCACTTGGAGGGTTGGGGATTTTTCTTTAACCTTAAGAAATTAAAAATCCATGGTTTTATTATTGTTTTTTTTTAACACCCCAAGCCATAAGACCAAACACAAAAGTAAGAAGAAGAAAAAAAAAATAGAATAAACCAATTAATATAAAGAAAAAAAATAAAAGCCACCGCCAGTTGTGGTTTTTTCAGCGGCGCCCGCCGGCGGTGGTGGTGGTGTGTGTGATGAGTAGTAAAAATAAGAAAAGATAAAATAAGACCGGTTTTTACCCCTCAAAAGGGAGGAAGAAATTATTTTTCCCTTCCCTAATGGTGGGGCCGGTGGAGAAGAAGATAAGGATGATGAAGGAAGAAACTTCACCTTTAGGTATGTGTGTATGTGTGATAAGGGCTGCCCAAATGACTAGGTTCACTGATGGGTTATATTTATAGGGTCTACAAATGGGTAGGGTTGTATCGGGCCGGTTAGGGGGAAAAAAATCCGTGGGTTGTAGCTACTCAGGGGTTGGGCTAACTTTATTCGTTGCTAACACAAAATGGGCTGGAGTGTTGTCTTTGATGGATAATATTATTACTCAAGTGGGCCAACAAAAATGATATACAATACTAACACATATGTGGCTTACTAATTTGGGAAAAGGACATAAATATTAAATACCCCATTTTCCATACCCAATCCCTGCACAATGTCTATTTTCCGATTTTGGAAAAATACCCATTTCCGCTGAATTTGGACAAAAATACACATTTTCATTGATTTTTGACAAAAATACTCATTTTAAATGATTTTTTTGTGTTGGTTTTTCTTTTTGTTTTCTTTGTTGTTTCAAATATGTTTTTTGTTTCTTTGTTGTTTCATACTGTTTCATTTAGGTTTCTTATATGTTTCACTTAGCCAACTTTTCATTAAATTCCTGATTGCATTGAGAAAATCTCATTTTTGTGGTATGCCACAATGGACAATGGGAAGAAAATAGAGAGTATACCAACTTTGAAATAGAAGAAATCTCGATTCCAATGGATCGCACATTCAAGACCCTAAACGAAATCTTGGAACAACAAATTCAATTCAAAAATTTGAGCTTACTTGTCCATCATCGCTGCCACGAGAAATGGACACGACTCCATTGTCAGGACCAAAAAATACTTTGTATTGACTTTCAACATCGTAGAATTATTGAATGCATCAATCTGTAGACGGGAAAATACCTACTAGTAACATCTTTGCTAAATTACGTGAGATCTTTAGTTCAAGATTAGACATGCAGACATCGAAATGAAGCAAAGATCAACATTTACAAGGATGACAAAAAAAAAAATAACTGAAGAGTATATGGGGAAAAACTACACTATTTCTCTAAATATAAAAACAATTTACTACAAAATTTTATCACATGATCCCCTGTTTCACAATTGTTTCTTACATGTTTCATTTATGTTTCTTACATGTTTCAACTGATTACAGTATCATTAAGATTTACATAACAACAATTCTCTAAAATCATTATGAAGTGGAGGTAGAAACTCAATGTCGTTGTCATCGTCATCATCATTTTGCAGCTTCAACTTAGCATGATTGTGAAGCAGATGACTGAGCCTTGCTTGTTCATTCTCTATATCAAACGCTTCGACGTCCATAGCCTTCCCACCAATAAAGTGCTCGGCATAACAAGCAACAAAAAATCCCACATTCACTATAAAAGATATAAAAAAAAGATACATAATCAGATAGATAACACAACAAATCAAAAACAATAAAAAAGAACAAATAAATAGAAATACAGAAACATAAAAGAAACAACTTCGAAACAACATCAATACAAACGAAAAACTTCAAATCACAAAATAATAAAAGAATACTGAAAATTGGGTTTAACCTCTGTAAGATTTCAATGAAGAGTATCCAAACAACAACATCATGTAAGATTTCACAGAAGAGTATCACAACAACAGCACCACAAATGGCAAAAATCATCAAAATATTTCACTCACAAAATCAAAGGTGAGAGTATTTGGTAAAAGAAATTGTAAAAGTACTTATTACTCTACAAAAGTAAAAGATGAAAAACAATCAAAATATGCATTTGCAAACACTAAAAATAATCTTTTTCCCCCTTAAAATATTGGAAAGTGATTTAGCGATTTGCATGTCAACATCAACAAATTAAGAGGCACTTTGTTCACATTCACACGAAATCAAAGAGGCAATTTCTTCACATTCACACGGAATGTATGTGCATACATGTACGCATCAAAATCAAAGCGCATACACGTGACACAATGATACGAAACGGAAAAGATATGCATACACATATACATACAACCATATATACATACCGTATTAAGGCCAGCGAGAAACATATTAAAAGCGGGTCTGGCGGCGAGCAACCGGTGGAGTGGCAAAACTCATCATATTCTCTCCGCCGGACGTCGCCTTTGCCTCCTCCGGACAGCCCTCACTCTCTCACCTCCTCCTCCATCTCTCCCATCTCTCTCTCTCTCTCTCCCCCCCGCATCCCTCCTCTCCCTCCCCTTCTCCTCGACTATCCCATCTCTCTCCCCGTCCAAGCACCTCTTCGTAACCTCCACGCAGGCCAATCAAATCTCCATAAATAACATCGGAATCTCTGAATCCCCAATTTTCGATGATGGATTCGTCATAGTCTACGGAATCGACAACTTCTTCGACTTGAACTTCACTCTAACACTCACGAATTCAACCAAACCAAACCCTAAATCGGATTTCCAGTGCCTGAAATTGGAATTAACCTCTCAGTTTGAAGAAGCATCCGGAGTGTTGAAGTCGAGAGGGTACTCGATTATTTAAACAATGTTGATTTTTGAGGAAATACTACAAAAATTGGAATCTCTGCGTAAGTAAAGGGGTGGGTATATTTGGGAAATTTAGAACCGGATGGGGTAGATTAGTGATAGGGTGATATTTTTGTCTTTTTTTTTCAAAAATCAGGGTATTTTGTGGTATTTCCTCTACTAATTTCCTACTTTCGGAACTTGCAGTAGGACTCCAAATTAGCTAACTCCAAGCCCAATTATCAATCCTTTAAATCAATCTTCATTTAATAATAAGTGATCTTAAGTAACGCTACAAATAATTCCTAAGGATTAACAACTAAAATCCTTATTTAAATATAAACAAATTCAAATATAATAATTAAATAAACTCTCTAGTAAAAGCATTTTTTTTTATTGAAAATATCCCTATGAACCTGGTTATATTAGTAATTCCAAATCAATTAGTCTTATTTAGACGACGTAGAAAAATAATCTCGTATTTTTTTTATCAATCCTCAAAATCGCAATGTACAAAATTACTAATAGGAAATCGATCTAATCACTCAATTAATATTACAATATTGATTGATAAGGGCAAATAATGGTATGGGCCGACCGATAGGCCCAGGACATTGGCGTCAACACGACAGTCGAGTGTTTGGCGACGACTGGTGATAGGGCATTGGGACCGAAATGATGAGGCCCATAGCTTTTGGATGGTCCGTTAAAGCGTTAAATAATGGGCGATCCGTGGGAGCTTATAGCAGAGATTGGTATAGGCTTATCAACTCGGGGCCTACTGTCGAGGCCCGAGTCCCAATTGTTATGTTGAGCCGTCTGTGTAGAGTTAGCGTGTTGAGCCGACTGTTGTGGACGTGTTAAAGTTTAACATGACTTGAGAAGAAAGAGGTCGATTCGGCCTTTGAGGTGTATGAGATTGATGCCTTGGAAGACCTAAAAGGGTTTTGCATCAATACAAAGGGCCGACGTGTTCGAGAGATCGGAGCTCGGTATTACGGGCATAAAATTAGGGTTTTTAATGAGATCCGATCCTAATCTAATGATGACTCGACACCAAATAAATCGAATCCCGGATTTTACGGAAACCCTAATCCGAGCTAAGGTATAAAAGGCCCAAGCCCGGGTTCATTCTAACCTAATCCCATTTTTCTTGTTACATTGCTTTTTCTCTCTCTAGCCTTTGTTTCCTTCGCAAATCGACTTAAGCATCGGAGAGGGTGCGGAGCCCCCTCCGGCCCCCTTTTGCGGGTGTCGTGGTGGTTTGCGTCTGGGAAGGTGCTCGGCGGGAGAAGTAATATTTGGGAGTAATCAAGTGGCGCCGTCGTGGGAGTCATTGAGCGAGACGTGAGATTCGAGTTTTGGCTATGGAGGAGGTTAGGAGAAGTTTGGAAGATGATTTGAATAAATTGGCCCGGGAGATACTCCGGCGTAGTCACAGGGGATGTTCCACCTCCGCCCACCACCCCGGTGAACAGCGGGAGGGCAATGAGTGCGAAGGACGGGATCGGATGGGGGAGACGCCATGTATGGGGGAGTATAGATTTGAGTCCTATGTTCTTTGAACAATTGGGTGGCTTCATCACTAGAGCGTGGAGCGGACGGTGGAGAGACGCTTGAGGGAGATGCTTCCACCACCCGCTCCACCGGTGGTCCCTCCTCCTCCCGTGGTGCCCCTCCGGTGGTCCCCCTCTCCCGTGGTCCCTCGGGAGGTAGGAGAGAAAGAGGTCGGCGGCGGACTATGGCGGAGGAAAGACATTCATCAAGGGCGGAGCATGTGTCATCGAAGACCAAGATTGGTCGGAAGCGGATGGATGACCTTCACCGTGAGGTGCGAGATATTCGTCGGAGGGTGGTGGAGTACCAGGAGAGAGGCTGCGATTCGGGTGAGGCGGGAACACCCTTCTCGGAAGAGGTGATGGCGAGACGAGCTTCCCGCCTTACCGAGCTCGAGCTTGAATATGATGGTACCACGATCCGTGGGACCATCTTTGCCGTTTGAGACGCCGCTTGCTCTACTACTGCAATTCACGGACGGCGTGATGTGTAGAGTTTTTCCTACCACTTTGACGAAATTGGCTCAAGTGATGGTTTAGCTTGGTGGCTCGGGCTCCATTCGAATTTTGATGACTTTAGCTCGGCTTTCCTTAACCATTCACGAGTTGCCGTAAGTACCAAAAAGCACCCCGACCTCGTTTAGTATCAAACAGAGAAGGGGAAGGACTTGAGCTATATCCGAGAGGTTTACGGCAAAGTTGGAGGTGCCGTCGGCTAGTCCGAAATTTTGGCCAATGCCCTAGCTCGGGAGGCGAGGATGGGGAATTCTTTGAATCATTAGTGATAGAGCTGCTAAGACATTTGACGAGCTGTTAACTCGGGCGGAGAAATATATAAACCTGGAAGAGGCGAGAAAAATGAAAAGAGAGGAAGGAGAAAAGAGAAGAGACATGAGGGAAGATCGGGAAGACAAAGTACCTCAGAAGAAGCCGAGGTCTGAGGCAATGGGGGGGAGGCCGAGGTTTGAGAAGTATACGTCTTTGGGCACATTCCTCGGGCGAAGTGCTTGTAGCTATTGAGAGGCATCCCGACCTGAGATGGCCAAAAGCGCACGCAGAGGCACCGATAAAGGCGAAATGTAAGGAGTTTTGTAGATTTCACAATGAGTATGGGCATACAACGGTCAGTCGGTGCACACACGAGGATGAGATCGAACGGCTCATTCAAGCGAGTCACCTCGGGGGAATTTGTGTACATTGACAAAAAGGAGAAAAAAGGGGAATATAAGAGGGATAACCAGGGGATATCATCAACCTCGGCGGAGCCGAGCGTAGGGGGAGAAAAGGGAAGAGCTACCTCCACCTCCACCCCCACCTCGGCGTGAGGTCATCCGGATGATTGTTGGAGGGCGGCGGAAGGAGATTCGAGGCGAGCTCGGAAAAATTATGTGAGAGCGGCAGCACCGGATCGGGTGCAAGAAAGCGATTGAAGGTGGAACAGTCGATCAAGGGCGAATATCCAATTTGGACCAGGAGGATTGCGGGGGTATTGTGACACCTCACAACGATGCCCTTGTGATCACGGTGACGATCTCTAATTATGATGTGCGGCTGGTATTTGTGGATCCGGGAGTTCAAATGGATATTCTATTCTATGATTGCTATAGGAAGATGGATCTCCGTGTCGGCTTGGAGAGGCGGTGACACACAGCGTTGGTCGGATTATTTGGAGGGATGATCCAACCAATAGGTATGATTACTTTGCCTGTCTCTTTGGGTAAGAGCCCAATCGTAAAACTAGAATGATTCGATTCTTGATAGTCGAGGCACCGTCCTCTTATAATGTCATGTTGGGTAGACCAAGCACTAAATGCTTTCCAAGCGGTGGTGTCGGTATACCATCTAAAAATGAAATTTCCTGTGGGAGAGGAAGTAGGGGAAGTCGATGGTGATCAGTATATGGCTAGAAAATTATACGTAGAAAGTATTTAGAAGACAGAAAGGGGAAGTGCTTTTGATGATGATAGAAACAAAGACAAGTTGGTTAGGTTGGACGAACCAGTGGAGCATGTCCAGCCCAATGATGAAATGATGATGGTCGAGCTAGTTCCGGGTGACCCTGATAAGGTCACTAAGGTCGGGAAAGAGTTGACTGATGAATTAAGGGATGAGCTGGTGGAGTTTTTAAGAAATAATGTGGATGTATTTGCTTGGACAGCGGAAGACCTGGTGGGAATAGATCCAAGCATCGCTGAACATAGGTTTAATGTTAATCCATCATATAAGCCGGTAAAACAAAAGAAGAGGAACTTCGGTCCTAAGAAGGATGCTATAATTAGGGCGGAGGTGCAAAAGTTGTTGAAAGTAGGCACATTAAAGAAATCCAATTTCCAGAATGGCTATCTAATGCAGTATTGGTTCCGAAAACGGAGGACGATTGGCGCATGTGTGTGGACTTTAGGGATTTGAATCGTGCTTGCCCTAAAGATTATTACCCATTGCCTCGAATTGATCAGCTGGTGGATTCGACGTCGGGATGTGAACTGCTTAGCATGATGGATGCATCACAGGGATATCATCAGATCAGGCTAGCAGAAGAAGACCAAAAAAGGGTGTGCTTCACCACCTCTTTCGGTACATTCTGCTATGTAGTAATGCCGTTCGGATTAAAGAATGCGGGAGCCACATACCAAAGGTTGGTGGATAAGATGTTTGGGGAGCAGCTCGGCAGGAACATGGAAGTGTACGTAGACGATATGTTGGTCAAAAGTATAAAAGCTGTGGATCATGTGCATGACCTGGCCGAAACGTTTGACACCCTGAGGAAGTATAGGATGAAGCTGAACCCCAAGAAGTGTGCCTTTGGGGTCAGGTCGGGAAAGTTTCTGGGGTACATGGTAACGGAGAAAGGAATAGAGGCCAACCCGGAAAAGGTCAGGGCCATTAGAGAGATGGCACCACCTCGGGATGCCAAAGATGTGCAGTGTTTAACAGGTCGGCTAGCAGCGTTGAATCGCTTTATTTCACGCCTGGCAGAGAGAAGTTTGCCCTTTTTAAGGTCTTGAGGAAAGCCAAAAAGTTTGTTTGGGATGAAGAGTGCCAAAAGGCTTTCGAGGACTTGAAAAATTACTTGGCTGATCTATCATTGCTAACTAAGCCGTTGCCTGGTGAGCCCCTATACCTTTATCTTTCGGTAGGGGAGCAAGGGGTTAGCACGGTCTTGATCAGGGAGGAGAGATCGGTTCAGAGGCCGGTGTACTATGTCGAAAGTTTTGAGAATGCCGAGCTGCGATATGCGGAGATAGAGAAGGCGGGTTTGGCTTGGTGGTGGACTGCGAGGAGACTTTGGCCGTATTTCTGTCGCATAAGGTAATCGTTCGAACTAATCTTCCGTTGAGAAATGTGATGAGTAAACCCGAGGTAGCGGGGAGGTTAGTGAAGTGGGCTATCGAGCTGAGTGAGTATGATATTGGATTTGAGAACAGATCGGCCATCAAAGCTCAGGCTTTGGCAGATTTTGTTCAAGAATCAACTAGAGATGATAGCAGTGAAGGAGCTTGGGTGATTTATGTGGATGGTTCAGTAGGGAGTTCGGGATGTGGTGCTGGTATTGTCTTGATCAGCCCGCAAGGGATCGAAAATGACTTTGCTGTGAGGTTGGAATTCAAGCTATCTAATAATGAGGCAGAGTATGAAGCATTCATCAGAGGAATGCAAATGGCCATTGAGATGGGGGCTGTTAGGATGGTAATTTACATGGACTCTCAGCTCGTCCATAAACAAGTTGTGGGGGAGTTCGAGGTGAGGGAAGAAAAGATGAAGAGGTATGTTGAAGCATATCGAGCTTTAGAAAGAAGAGTGAAGGAAATCAAGATATGTCAGGTCCCGAGGGAAGAAAATGGTCGAGCGGATTTCCTGGCAAAATTGGCCAGTTCGGCCTTAGAGAACCAAGCTAAAGAGATCACACTTTTGGTAGCAAAGGAAACGGTACTGGGGTTGGAAGTCGGAGAGATTGAGGAAAAAGAGGATTGGAGGTCGGCTATCATAGCTTACTTGAAAGAAGGGGTCTTACCAACAGATAGGCGTGAAGCAGCTCGACTGAAAATTCGAGCGACACGTTTTTGCATTATCGGGGATAAGTTATATAAGAGAGGCTTCTCTATGCCTTTGCTGAGGTGTTTGAGTGGAGAAGAGGGCACATATGTGCTCAGAGAGATACATGAAGGTTGCTGTGGGAATCACATGGGAGCAAGAATTTTGATGAAAAAAGTCCTTAGGGCAGGGTATTTTTGGCCTTACCTGAAAGGAGAAGCAGAGAAGTTGGTGAGAGCATGTGAAAAATGTCAGATTCATGCGCCTTTGATACATCGACCGGCGGAAGAACTCATGGCGATGAGCTCGGCATGTCCGTTTGCAAAATGGGGAATTGACATTGTGGGTCCTTTTCCTCCGGCTTCAGGTCAGAGGAAATTCTTGATTGTGGCAATCGACTATTTTAGCAAGTGGGTGGAGGCTGAACCTCTTGCTAAGATAAATGAGGATGCAGTGATGAAATTTATTTGGCAAAACATAGTGTGTCGGTATGGAGTGCCTCGGGCCTTGATATCAGATAATGGGACGCAGTTCGCGGGGGCAGAAATCCGAGCTTGGTGTGAGGAAATGAAGATCAAGCAAAACTTCACTTCGGTGGCTCACCCGCAGGCTAATGGGCAAGTGGAAGTAACTAATAGGATTCTTGTCCAAGGATTGAAAGCTCGGCTTGAAAAGGCAGGAGGAGCATGGGTTAGGAGCTCGGTTCGGTGTTGTGGGCTTATCGAACTAATTCGAAGGAGGCCCTTGGTGAGGCTCGTCGCTTTGATTTGGTGTATGGCATGGATGCAGTCATACCGGCGGAGATCGGGATGGAAACACATCGAGTCCAGAATTTTGATGAAAATATTAATGAGCTGTTGATCCGAGAGGCATTGGATACGATAAATGAGAAAAGGGAGATGGCATTTTTGCAGATGGAAAAGACACGAGGAAGGATCAAAGCAAATTTTTTATGACAAGAAAGTAAAGAAAAGAGCCTTTTGGGTCGGTGATTTGGTTTTAAGAAGGTCGGATGCTAGCAAAAACAAAGGGAAATTGGATGCGAATTGGGAAGGGCCACTTCGGGTAGTGAAGGTGTTGGCAGGAGGTGCGTATGAGCTGGAAGAGATCGGAGGTCGAAAGCTCCCCGAGGGCTTGGAACAGTTGCAATTTGAAGAAATATCATTCCTAGAATAGAGAAATATTTGATGTAATCAATCTACTCGTTTTTGAATGAAATGATACGCGCCCTATATTATGAGTTGGAAAGTGGAAATGATTAAAAGTGACAAAAGTATTTGGAGCTCAGCTCGAGCTAGTCTCCAAATACTTGGGGCCACGAGGCCATGCGAGGAGCTCGGCTCGAGCGGCTTCCTTTGAAGACCGACAAGTATTTGGAGCTCACTCGAGCTAGTCTCTAAATACTTGGGGCCACGAGGCCATGCGAGAGCTCGGCTCGAGCCTTCCTTTGAAGATCGACAAGTATTTGGAGCTCGGCTCGAGCTAGTCTCCAAATACTTGGGGCCACGAGGCCATGCGAGGAGCTCGGCTCGAGCCGGCCTTCCTTGAAGATCGACAAGTATTTGGAGCTCGGCTCGAGCTAGTCTCCAAATACTTGGGGCCACGAGGCCATGCGAGAGCTCGGCTCGAGCTAGCTTCCTTTGATTAACCGACAAGTATTTGGAGCTCACTCGAGCTAGTCTCCAAATACTTGGGGCCACGAGGAACACGATATGCTAATCGTTTTTGCAAAAAAAAAAAAAAAATTACAAGAAGAAGTGGACATAAGAGATCGAGAAAGTAAAATGCGAAGAAACTTTATTGATCATTCAAAATAAATACATGAGAAAATTACAGAAGCAGAACTAAACTCCTAAGTAGTAGGGGGAACATTCTCAGTGTTCAGATCATCCATGGAGATGGTCACATCGTCTATAAGAGCGAGTTCAGGATCGTCATCTGGGATATCCCGAACTTGACTGCGGGAAGAAGGCGAGAGGACCGAGCTCGGGGAGCTTGTGAAGGACCTAGCCGAGCCGGGAGGCGTGGTGGAGGATAAAAGGAGCAGATAAGGACTCTATGAACTCCTCCACAGGAGCAAGGTTGAGACGCTCCGCCTCGTCAGAAAACACGAAGCCTTTGGGGTCGGGCAGAATCCTCCGGGGACCTCGGCGATCGAAGGGCTCGGTAGTGATACCGCGTTCCCTGAGTTGGAGCTCGGCCTGGTCAAAAGCAAAGCCATAGTACTCCATGGCGGACACAGACATAACTCTGATAAATTCCTTGGAGCTTAGAAAGGCCTGCTTCACCCTCTCCCGAATGGCCTGAACTATGGAAGAGCCCTCGGGAGAGGTGAGGAAACTTTGCCGACAGCCTTCCACGCCCGCCTCGGCTTGGTCGACATTGACAGTACATCGGATCTGGAGATCGCTAAGCTCGGTCTTGAGGTCAGCATTATCAGTCTCAGCCTTTATTTTGGCCTCTAGAGAAGCCACTGTAGCTTTGTTGACCTCTTCCGCCTCCTTGTAGGCGGTTCTCCTCTAGGAGTTTAGTCTCCCGAGCTTTTAGCCGGATGACCTCCTTCTTGGAATTGTTGAGCTCGGCACGTTGGGAAGGATCAAAGCCAACCCGAGCTCGGGAGATCGGTCGACCAACCGTGCCTCGGCCTTGGAGTGGTTGAGGCGAGAATGAAGTCACCATTTCAAAGATCACCGAAGTTTCTCCCATGGCGGTTGGTCGGGGTTGGGCGGTTGCCCACGAACATATGGATGGCAAAGGTTCCATCATTGTTCTTCGAGGATGGAATTGCGATGAAGAAAAGGTTTGATTGGGCGTATGAATGGGAGTGCGAGAGAGAGAGAGAGCGGAGTGGGGTGTTCTTCGCCCTCTTGGCGTACTGTCTTTGGCCGACGGGTGACCTTTTGGGGAGGAGGAGGTCGGAAAGAAGGCCGAGCCCTGGGCCGGTGAGATCGGCCATCACTCGCAGAATCGAATGTCCGGGTCGCCGAAGGGGGATGAGGTCGACCTCCGGGCGTGGGGTGGCAAAGATGGATGAAGGAGGTTGTGAGCCAGGAGCAATGGCTTGCTCCTCATCATCCGGCTTTCGGCAACCATCGTGCCATGAACATATCGCACAAAGAGGAAAGATTAGCTAGTGAGTAAATAAAATAAACTAACTACAAAAATGACAATTACCAATATCACAAGGCAAGGAGCCACGATGGGGCTCGGCTCCAAAATAGAAGAGAGGGGGTGATAAGGCGAGAGAGGTCATACTTGACCAAGGTGAGTTTATTTATCCGAGATTGGAGATCGGGAGACCGATCTCCTGGGGTTGTGTTTGCGTTGAAGTGGAAGAGTCCAGGTCCAAGCAATAGAAACCCCAAGCTCGGGGGAGAAATAAAAAATATTTGTCCTTCCGAGAATTTGTTAGAGGAAGGATACTTGCTTAAATCGAGCATCACCTCGGGAGGTGATGTAGAAGAGGCCCTTGGTGGACGAGCTCTTTATTTGAAAAAGAGGCGAAGAATAGGTCCAGTGGGTTCTATATCTAGGTATTTAGTCAAAATTATGAAGCCGGCTAAGATGCGGAATGAGTTTGAGCTAGCCGATTCAAAGGCACCCGGGAGAACTCAGATACCCCAACCATGAATGGATGGATGGGGAATCGAAGACCTCCTTCTATCTGACCTGCAAAGAAGGCCAGAGCATTGGGTGGAGGTCGGTTAAGTCGGTCGATCTGTTTGGGTAGATAGAGTTTGAAAAGAGGAAGGAATTTGGGATGTCCTCTTAATGGTCTGAAGGTTGGGGGCTGATAAGGTAGTCTCTTTGAAATCGTGAGGATATACAGGCAAAGGACCCGAGCATGGAGTTCGGATCTCTATTGTGTCAGAGTCACGACCTGAATCGGAGCTAGATTCAGTCGCGTCGGGGTCCGATGGGCGGACGCCGGTGAGGGAAAGTGGCGGAGGAACAGAGCCCGTCGTCATCGCCCACCGTTCTAAGTCGGCGACAACGCGTCCGACGGTGTTGAGTGAGAGGAAGAGGATGCCATATTAAAAGAAAACTGGAAAGGAAAAGGTTACTTATCGGATATAAATATGAGGTTGAAGGAAGAAAGTAGTCCTGGGGATGTGGAACTTTTGAAGCCTATCGAGCCTGGAGGAATTCAGGAGAAGAAGGGTGTTTGCTGGGAAGAACGCTCTGAAATTTGAAATGTGGGAAAGTGAAAAATGGAGGAGGAAGATGACTTTTATAAGGGGAGAAAGAAGACAAAGGGGTGCCTCGATTTTCGAGGAGATGATTGGACGGTCTACGAGGCGTCGGGGAAGCGAAATGATGTCTCGTCAATCAAATCCGCGTGTCGTGTACTTGAAAGGCCAAAGGCGGCGGGAATTTGAAAAGCCAAGAGTCGGCGGGAAAGTGAAAAGCGCAAACCCTAAATGTTAGATCAGTTCGGCCTATGAGAAACTATGGTTGAGGTGCAAACCAACCCATAGTTGGGGGGAGGAATTGATAAGGGCAAATAATGGTATGGGCCGACCTGATAGGCCCAGGACATTGGGCCGACCTGATAGGTCCAGGAGTGTTTGGCCGACTGGTGATACCGGCATTGGGCCGAAATGATGAGGCCCATAGCTTTTGGATGGTCTCGTTAAGCGTTAAATAATGGGCGATCCGGGGAGCTTATAGCAGAGATTGGTATAGGGCTTATCAACTTGGGCGGCTTTGTCGGGCCCGAGTCCCATTGTTATGTTGAGCCGATCGTGTAGAGTTAGCGAGTGTTGAGCCGACTGTTGTGGGCGTGTTAAAGTTTAACATGACTTGAAGAAGAGGTCGATTCGGCCTTTGAGGTGTATGAGATTGATGCCTTGGAAGACCTAAAAGGGTTTTGCATCAATACAAAAGCGGCGTGTTCGAGAGATCGGAGCTCGGTATTACGGGCATAAAATTAGGGTTTTTAATGAGATCCGATCCTAATCTAATGATGACTCGACACCAAATCGTAACGGAATCCCGGATTTTACGGAAACCCTAATCCGAGCTAAGGTATAAAAGGCCCAAGCCCAGGTTCATTCTAACCTAATCCCATTTTTACTGTTACATTGCTTTTTTCTCTCTCTAGCCTTTGTTTCCTTCGCAAATACTGACTTAAGCATCGGAGAGGGTACGCCGGAGCCCCCCTCCGGCCCCCCTTTTTGCAGGTGTCGTGGTGGTTTGCGTCTGGGAAGGTGCTCGGCGGGGAGAAGTAATATTTGGGAGTAATCATTGATATTAATATAAAGCAAAGAAAATTAATCCATCACAAATGTAGTAAGTTAAATAAGAAGTAAATACCTTAAAAGATCGTCTGAGTGTGGGATTTCACACATTGGGCATGTAGTACCCTTTCTTGGACATTGAAAAAATAGCAATCAAAGTGTGAACTTGGTCTGCTGCTTTTCTTGGGTACCGAAAAGGTTGCATTCAAAATGGATTTTTGGTCTGCCCAATAAATTAGTTTTTAATTGAATATAAATTTCATGAGAAGCTAAAATAGCAAGTCATTTTGTGTACTTAATTAATGATTTGTGCGGCATTAAAGCATGATCTCTGCATTGATTATCGAAACTCTCAGATTTTACTTAATAATTTTGGCAATCTGCATTGGAAAAATAAAAAATGATTTGTATGATGTTGCATAGAAAGTGGTGGTCAAAGAATAATTATAAAATTAATTTAATTTATTAATTATGGCAGTTGGTTTTCTTGGGCACCAAAAAAATTGTTTCAAATTTGAAATTGGGGACCGAAATAAAGGCATTTTTTAATTTGAAATTTTTCTACAAAATAACTAAAGTACACATTGGGTATTCAGTACCCTTTCTTGGACACCGAAAAAGTAGCAGTCAATGTGTGAACTTGGTCTGCTGCTTTTCTTGGGTACCGAAAAGGTTGCATTCAAAATGGAAATTTGGTCTTGCTAAAAAAAAATGGCAATTTGGTCTCCCCAATAAATTAGTTTTTAATTGAATATAAATTTCATGAGAAGCTAAAATCCTTTTCAAATTTTTTCTACTTGCTCTCTTATAAATAGAATCCACCACACTCAAAAACACACTATTTCAGTGCAACTACGCATAAACATAAATTTCTGCTGAATAGCTTCATTATTAATCCTATGAAAATATACTCGGCACTGACAGTGTGATATGTTCATGTTTGCAGACGGCGAGAAAATCCACTGGAGGAAAGGCTCCCCGGAAGAAGCTGGCAACCAAAGCGGCGAGGAAATCGGCTCCCGCAACCGAAGGAGTCAAAAAGCAGAGCTCCGTTTCGCAGCTCGCCGTATCGACGGCGCGCAGAGGCGGCTGAGGCTTATTTGGTGGGTCTGTTTCAAGACCGGCCCTGAGGGTAGTCACAGAGGGCGACCGCCTAGGACCCCCAGTTTTAAGGGCCCCCGGTGTTACATAGGCCTTTATATTGGTATACATGGTTTATTAAAAAAAATATTTATAAGGTCCCCCAAAAAACTAAAAAATACAAAATAACCATTTTCTTTAAGATAATGTTCATCACTTGACATCAAATCCATTATCAACAACAATATGAGAAAGTCATGTTAATAGTATCACAACTATATTAACTCAATCTAATGAGATAAGAGAAGCTTTATTTGAATTATCAAGAGTTAGTGAAGATGCCAAAACTAGGAGTGAGGTTGAATCTTTAGAAATACATGAAATTGTAATAGTGATGGATTGTTTTCCAAATACTTCCATTGCTTATAGAGTTTTGTTAACTATACCAGTTACTGTAACATTAGAAGAGAGAAGTTTTTCAAAACTAAAATTGATAACATCACACTTGCATTCAACTGTGTCTCAAGAATACTAAATGAGTTAACAATTTTATGTATTGAAAATAAGGTGTTGGAAAATCTTGATTTTGATGATCTATTTGATGATTTTGCTTCTTAAAATGCTAGAAGATCCAATTTTTTTCAATGACTATTTTATACTTTTTTTTTTGTCTTAGTAGGTGTTGCACTCGTTAAATATTTTAAATGATGAAAATTTTGTTTACTGTTGGAGCGCGAAGTTTTTTATTGTATTCTTTTATAGGGGCCCTTTTTTCTCTTATCGCCAAGGACCCCTGAAAAGTCAGGACCGGCCCTGGTCTGTTTGAGGATACTAATCTCTGTGCCATTCACGCCAAGAGGGTTACGATTATGCCTAAGGATATCCAATTGGCTAGGAGAATTAGAGGCGAGAGGGCTTAAGGTCTGTCCAATGGTTTGAAACTTGGTCAGCATGTTCATCCTTCGTATGCAGTTTATGGATATTTCCTTTTTAATTTTGTCAACTTAGGAATTAGCTAGGGTTTTAACATTTGTTAATGAAACTGGCATGATGAGGTTGTGGTTGACTGTAGTGGATCTGGGATTTGTACTGGTTGAATGGAATTTGAATGTAAAATTTATCTGAATTTGGAAAATTTATGTTCTTTGGTCACTAAATTGTTTTTCTTATTTGCACATTTCTTCTTTCGAATTTGTTCAGTTGCCAAAACAAATTATTTCTCTTCGGTGAAATAATTACAGTTTTACTATGAGTTTGGTTACTAAAAAAAGATAATGTGAATTAAGAAAAAAAGGAATTATCAAGATTGACAAATTAAACTGAATTGTGTAAAGATACACCTAGCTGCAACAAATTAGAAGAAAGAAAACAAAAGAGTTAGTTATTATCAATTTGTTATGTTAGTTACAAATAGCAGTTAGAATTTTACATGTATAAAAAGCTACACAATGTACATTCTTTATCATTCAATTTACTTGAATAAATCTGAATATACTTCATCTTCTTCAAGAAGCATTCTCTTCATTTCTTTCTGCAACATATATGAATTCTGATATAATCAACATGGTATCAGTTGGTATTGGTCATTGATCCGCTCCATTCCGCTGGTTATTCTTCATTTTTTTTCTTCTTTTATCTCTCAAGATATCTTGATTTTCTTGCCTCATGGCATCTGACGAACATGAAGATTCTACGATTCCTACGGGTCTCTAATCCCGCCGATGACTTGAGTTCACCATATTTCTTGCACCCCAGTGATAATCCGGAGGCGATTATAGTTTATAAGCCGTTTACGGGCGACAACTACATTTCTTGGAGCCGTGCAGTTACCATGGCACTAAATGTGAAAAACAAGACTGGGTTTATCGATGGCTCTCTTCCCATGCCTGCTTCAACGCATCCTCAGTATAAGTGTTGCGCAGAGCTAACAATCTTGTACTTTCTTGGTTGTTAAATTCCATTTCAAAAGAGCTTAGGCAGAGTTTGCTATATTTCACAACTGCTCAAGAAATATGGGATGAGCTGAAAGTCAGATATGTTCGCAGTGATGGGCCTAGGGTATTTCATCTTGACAAGGCTCTGAGTTCGATCTCTCAGGGTAATCAATCCATCACTTCTTACTATAACCATTTCAAGGCGATCTGGGATGAATATATTAATTACAGGCCATTGAATAAAATTTTCTTGTGGAAAATGCACATGTAATATTTCCACCCTCATGAATGATACTCTTCAATCTGACTCTGTCATAAAGTTTTTAGTTGGTCTCAATGAGTCTTATGCTCCAATTCGAAGCCAACTTATCCTGAATTCTCCTCTGCCTTCTCTTGCAAAGACTTATGCACTTCTCCTGCAAGAAGAGTCACAAAGAGGACTCAGTAATTCTACAATCAATACTGAATCTGTAGATATTTCTATGGCACTTTTGGCTAAAAATAATTCAAGATTTCAGTACAATAAGGACAATAAGAAAAAGCCAAAATGTTCTCATTGTGACTATAGTGATCATACTATTGATAAATGTTTTCAAATAATTGGATACCCCCCTGGGTGGAAAGGTCCTAAGGGTCCAAGACAAGCTCCTGAAGTTTCTGCTGCTAATGTTTTGTTCCTTCTCCCTCCAATACTCCATCGAATCGCCTATGTTTTCTAATGAAATGGTGGAGAAGTTTTTAGCTTTGCTAAAAATCACACTACTCAAATGACAGACTGACCGACTAAGTCGCCTATTCACTCACCGCTTACTCGGTTGCACACTCGTGTCGACCCCTAAGTCGGCCTATTCACTCACCGCACACTCTGTGTCGTATTTCTCACTTTTGTCTATCAACCGCTTCCACCGGATATTAGACATCTGGTGCAAATGATCATATGATCTGTCAATTATCTATTTACACAAGTACACCAAAACAAATTTCCATACCTATTCATTTACCTAATGGAAATTTGACTTTGGCTACTCACATAGTGAAGTTAGACTAATCGATTCATTATTCTTTGTCAAATGTTTTATATGTTCCTCATTCACATATAATCTTTTGTCCATTTCTAACCTTACTAAGTCCTCGTGATTATCTTTGTATTTTTTCGTTTCTTCTTCCCGTATGTTGCGGGACATGAAAACTTCAAGATGATTGGTTTTGCTAAGGAAATCAATGGACTTTACCATCTTGTCAATCCTGTTATTTCCCATCGTTGTAAATCAAAACTCTTTTTTGTGGCATTCTAGATTAGGTCACATTTCATCATCTAGATTGTCTCTCATTCCTCAATTACAATGTAATGATAGAAAATTTGACAATTGTGATGTATGTCATCTTGCAAAGCAAAAGAAAATTTCTTTTCCTACTAGAACTACTTGTAGCTCTCAGATTTTTGATCTTAATCATTGTGATATATGGGGTCCTTTCTCCACTATTTCCCATAATGGCTTTAGATATTTCTTAACTATAGTGGATTACTATTCTAGATGTGTTTGGCTATACATGATGAAACAAAAAATAGAGACAAGAACTCATATTATGAATTTTTATAAGCTTGTTCAAACACGTTTAACGCAATATTAAGTGTCTTTCAGATGATAATGGTCTTGAGTTTGCTCTCACTGATTTTTATACAAGCAATGGCATTGTTCATCAGAAAAGTTGTGTTGAAACACCACAACAAAATGGCTTGGTTGAAAGGAAGCATCAACACATTCTTCAAGTTTCCCGTGCTCTTATGTTTCAATCCCAGGTTCCTTTAGATTTTTGGGATGAATGTGTTATGACTGCAGCACATATAATTAACAAGGTTCTTACATATGTTCTACAAAATAAAACACCTTTTGAAAAACTTTTTAATAAACTTCCAGACTATACACATCTCAAGGTTTTTGGTTGTTTAGCTTATGTATCTACCTTAACAACTAATAGAACAAAATTTCATCCTAGAGCAACAAAATGTGTTTTCTTAGGTTACCCTTTGGGAACCAAAGGTTACAAACTTTATGATTTAAATACTCATCATTATTTCAAGGCATGTTCAGTTTTGTGAAAATATTTTCCCTTTCAAAACACAAAAACAAGTTCAAAATTCAATTCCACTTTTTCATAATTCTGATTCTTATGTTCATGATGATTCTTTACCTATAATAGAACATATTCAGCCTTCATCTAGTCAAGGTGATATTTCCATTGATCATAATGAGATTACTCAGTGTGATATTTCCACTGATAATAATGAGACTGTTGTTGATATAGTAAATATCCCTACTATTGCTACTGATGAAAATTCTCAGGTTTATCCTGATGATCATTTATCTGATGATCATTTACCTGCTCCAACAGCTGAATCTGTTAGAAGATCTACCAGAACTAGGCCAACTCCTCATTATCTTACAGTTTATGACTGTGTCCTTCCTAAATCTATTCAACACAAGCACACAGCTCAACATGTTACTACGGGTAAACAATATGATATTGCTCAATTTATTTCTTTGGACCGGTGCCCCGCAAAACATAAGGCTTTCACAAATGCTTATTACACAACTTCCATCGAGCCAAAACTTATGCTCAAGCTAGTAAAAGTCATGAGTGGCAAGAAGCTATGAAAGTCGAACTTACATGACTCTTGAGAAAAACAATACCGGATTCTTACACCTTTGCCTCCAAATAAACATTGTATTGGTTGCAAATGGGTTTTTAAAATTAAATATAAGGTGATGGGTCCATAGAAAGATACAAAGCACGGTTAGTGGCAAAAGGATATACACAAGAAGAAGGTTTAGATTATTTTGATACTTTTTCTCCTGTTACTAAACTAACAATGTGAGACTAATTTTAGCTCTTGCAGCCTTCACGTAATCGGCATCTACACAAATTGGATGTTAATAACGATTCTTACATGGAGATTTAGATGAAGAGGTCTACATGCAACCACCTCCAGGTTATTGTCTCTTGATGGCAGAGTGTGCAAACTCACCAAAAGTCTCTATGGCTCGAAACAAGCATCCAAGCAAAGTGGTTTCAAAAACTAACCTCTTGTCTTATCTCTTATGGCTTCTTACAATCTAAATCGATAGTTCTTTTTTACTAAAATAATTAATCATTCCATCACAAGATTATGTGTTTATGTGGATGCTATTATTCTTGGCCGAAATAATATTAATGAGATTGAGTTTAAAACAACATTTGGATGATGTCTTTACAATAAAAGACTTGGGTGTCTTAAATATATATTAGGTATTGAGGTTGCTCGAAGTTCCAAAGGCATCACATTATGCCAAAGAAAGTATGCTCTGGATATTCTCACAGAGACTGGATATTTAGGGTGCAAACCTTGCACTACTCCTATGGACTCAAAGGTCGATCTTAAACAAGCAAAGATAGTCCTTCCTTATCTAATCCCTCAGAATATAGAAGATTGGTTGGAAGATACTTTATCTAACTATAACAAGGCCTGAACTTTCTTATATTATACATACTTTGTCTCAATTTGTATCTAATCCTACCTCTTTTCATTTAGGCAGCACACAGAGTCCTAAGATACCTCAAATCAAATCCAGAAAAGGATTACTCTACCCCTCGATTCTAGTCTTGATTAAAGGTTATTGTGATGCAGATTGGGGCAGGTGTCCTGACACAAGGAGGAGTGTCACAGGCTATGCCATCTACATTGGAAATTCTTTAATTTCTTGGAAATTCAAGAAACAGCAAACAAAGAAGCGATCATCAACCGGCGAGAATATAGAGCTATTGCATCCATAACCATAACCTGAGATTCAATGGATTACTTACTTGCCGCAAGACATTCAACCGCAACATTCGTGACCATCTCTCATTTACACGCATGACAAAAGTCCGCCTACCACATTGCTCATAATCCCCGTCATCATGAAAGAACTAAACACATACAGATTGTCACTTTGTTAGAGAAAAGGTTGAGTCTGGATTAATCAAAATCATACATATACCTTCCAGTCATCAAACCGCAGATATTCTCACAAAGCCTCAAACCCCACAGGCTTTCCAACACTTTATACTCAAGTTGGGCATGATTGACATACATGCTCCACTTGCAGGGGGGTGTAAAGATACACCTAGCTGCAACAAATTAGAAGAAAGAAGACAAAAGGGTTAGTTATTATCAATTTGTTATGTTAGTTACAAATAGCAATTAGAATTTTACATGTATAAAAAGCTACACAATGTACATTCTTTATCATTCAATTTACTTGAATAAATCTGAATATACTTCATCTTCTTCAAGAAGCATTCTCTTCATTTCTTTCTGCAACATATATGAATTATGATATAATCAACAAATTGTAACAGGTAGATATTGGCAGATTCATCAAATAAGAAGCAACATGAAGATTACAAAGTCAATTTTCATTCCCATTTAACAAAAGATGGATAATAGTTCGTCCAAATGCAAATATTTTCTATGTATTATTAATGTTTTAGGTAACATATATAATGTATCACTTACCTAAGTTGCAGATTATGTTTCATCTTATTGGCCTATTATATCCGATACCAATTTCCTATTTATTTGATATTGCAAATGGTATGATATTTTTATGGATAAGACTGTAATTTCTTTAGTTATATAGATACTTTCAATAATAAATAATTTTTGATTTGCAGGACACGTTTTATTATATGGATTGCGGGAAATTGTTATTAACCAAAATTTTCACCAGTTCCAGAAACTCCTTCAATATTGGTGTCATACAGAACAAGAAAATGCATTTAAATGAGTATGAGATCTCATTTGTAACTCGGTGTAAAGAAAAATGTTATTAAATTATCATATTGTATATTTTTGCATATGTTATTTTTTCTTAATTTTTTTGTTGTGTTTTTACTGAGTAAATAGAATTCAATACATATTTGTTCAGTCGAAAGGTGAGGTCCATTTTATATATATGTGGGATGTGGCAATATATGTTTCGTGCATGCCTTAAATAAAAAAAAATAGTCAATTATTGATACATTTGGGTGAAGTCAAGTGTTAGTCGCCCATAAAATGTTGGTTTCAATATGTTAGTATTATTATTAATCATTCAGACAATTCTATGAGGTCAATTTTCATTTTATTTAATTATTATTATGTTTTTAAATTATTTTTTGTTTGTTTAATTGGACTACCATAGATAAATAATTGTGTACAAAATGCTATTTTCTGTGTCGATCACCTCAATCGTGGGGTTTAAGATTTTATGAAAAATATGTTTTTTTCAACCTTAATTTTTTTGTTGTCTGACATTAAAAACGGTATGATTTTTTTCTAACTATTAAATTAATTTTTAATTATAATTTTATATAGATTTATAATGAGATGTCATGTTATTTTGGGTACTTTATTTTGCATGCAACACTTAATTGCGGATTGCATAATTAAATTATTTGCCACGATTTCTATCATTCACAATAAATTTTTTTATATGATAATTGATCTAACAAAGTGATGAATATGGTCATAACACTTCCAATAATGTCATACTGGAAAATAAAAGGCACTAAGATAAAGATCTGGATGTATTTCAATGTAACATTAATAAATATTATATTATTTATTATTTATGATACTAGATATGAGATCACAAATTGTATTGTTGCCTGTTTAATTTATTTATATTTCTTTATAATTTAAAACAATTTTTTTCTAATAAGTTGTTTTGGTGTTTTTTTTTATGATTTATTATTCTCTTCATCGATCCATATTAATTATTTGTCTTTATATTTTAATGGGTTATTTTTAGTTTTAGTACCTCAATTATACCTAGTTTTCAGTTTTGATCCCAAGGTTTCAGTTTAATCATTTTTAGTACCCAACGTTTTGAGTTTTAATCAATTCGGATACCTGCCGTTAAATAACTGTTAAAAATGACTGGTTGACTGGTTGTAGAAGGTTTTCCAAACTTTCAATGTATCATTTTTGGTACCCTATGTTTTATGGTTTATCAAATTTGGTCCCTAGATATTTCAATTTTTATTCAAAGGACCTCGATCTTTTCAAGATCAACTCTTTAACTTTGGGCCACGAAAATGGTATCGAGCCTAGGTTTATTAAGAACTTTTAGTTAAATTTATTATATTTATGTAATTAACAATTGGTGAGGAGAAATTACTCCGAGATTATGGATCCTAATCGATGTCCGAGATGTACCCTTACAAGACATATCGTCAAATATTGACGATGTATGCACAAGAACACCTTGACCAGGTTTCATATTGGGAATACCAACATGAAGAAAAGGAGCAGCAGAGCCGACGGGAAACCTTAAGGCAATGCAAAATGCGAAAGAGAATATTATAAGCGATTCCGGATGCTTAACTGCACTATATATGTTCACTTGATGAACCTTCAAGAAACGGTTCATGAAAATTCCTATCGAACAATGATTCCCGATGGAGTACTGTGCAGAGTGGAACGAGATACTTCCAGACAAATCTAAGATCTCCGAAGATCTTAGAGAAATCGAGAAAGACATGCGAATTATGGCAACCGCCATATTCATTTACCAAAGACAAGTTCATCGATCCGAACTGTGATGGAAACGATGGTGAAATATCATAAGGAAACTCTTGAACTCCTTCATGATATTGTAAACGAGTCAAGAACCGGAGGATGTGCCAAGTTCATCCGGAGGAAGGAAACGATTGATTTTGGGACGGTACCACTTATTTACACCAAAAGGGAAACCAACCAAGTCATACGAAAAATGACGGATGAGGAAAAGCTCATTGCTCTAATCAAAGGAAAATCCATCAAAAATAAAAAAAAAAGATGGATATTGAAAAGATGAATCTTAAAGATCTACATGACCACAGCGTAATCCTTCGCGGGATTAGGTATTGTAGATTTAAAGATGAACGCAGTGAGGAATCACTTTGGTTACCTATGACCCACAAGGTAGACCAATCCCTCCACCACCGCCACCAGCTTAATCCGAACGTTGAAGAAAGACGGGTTCACATCATGGAGCTCGGGACGCGAGGATGCCACATCCGGGATTTCACGACCGGGAGTGATCCACTTCGAGGACGGAGGTCGAAACCTCTTGCGGGAACTGCATAACCTACCGGAAGGCCGAATGTTTATCGATGCCTTATGGAAGATCACACCTCGACCCAATACATCCGTATGGGTTGATGTTAAACTGACATCCCATTTTAAAAGCAGAAGTTCTCATTGATGAATGGGCTTCACTATGAGAATTTCAAAGAGAACCCTCGATCTTACAAAGGATTCATTCATTTTACTCCTTGAAATGAGTCTTGAAGGATCGGTGAAGATTGCCCGGGATATGACCAATGCTAGTACAAAAAGTTCGGTCACATCGGGGAATCACTTAAAGGAATTGTCGATGGTATGACAAAACTATTCAAAATCCAATTCACCGCACGGGTTATTTCGAGGATTAGAGGATGAAAAAGAAAGAAATATAAACAAGCCCTCTATAGCTTGAAGTTCATTTGGATATTTGTCATATTGACGAATATATCAAGTTGTTCACCGAATAGGTGGAAATCCAAGATTGAAGAAAAAGAAGTCGCACTACGGCTATTCTTTGCCAAGATCCCGAGTCCCCTGGAGAGAAATGTTTATCGGGAATACAAGGGTGGAGTCAAGAGAAAGCGTGGGCTTAAAAATGTCTTTCCTAAAGGCCAAGTTATCCGAATGGTGCTATCAAGCGCTCCGCACAGAATTACAAGAGATTAAGAGGAATTAACAAAGCAGTTCCTCTATGTTGCGTGGATAATGATATCCCAACAAGTTGTGGGAGGTCAACCAAGCGGCACAAGAAGAAGGAGAGAAGCCATCCATACCGCCAAGGAAGCAACAACAAAAAAGAGGTCTTCATGGAGACCTAGAAGGTTCTCGTCAAAACAAAAAGCCCGGTTATAAATCGGACAAAGACCAAAGACCAAGCAGGAGTAGAGCCTCATCATCGTTCTAATCAAGCAAGTACAATGCAGCAGTAAATCCAGGAGAAGAACTTTCGGGCGTGCTCACACTAGAGCTAATGAAAGTTTCAAAGATCGTAATTGGCCGGACATGCGAGCAAGAGGGCATATCTCAACGGATTGCCCGGACAATCAAAAACGAGGAGTCGACAGGTTCGAGGCCACCGTAAATCAAGAAGTCTATTATCGATTTAATACAGGTGTATCAATTCGAGGATATTCCTCGGATGAAAGCATCTATGAAGAAGAGATCTATTCTCGATGATGGAAGTGACTCACTTAATCGAGTGAAGAAGAAATTCTTCACAGATATCGGGGGAGGATATGTCGATTCCTCTCTCACACGACGGTTTCTCATAAAACTCTTATGAGAATCATGAAGGAAGATCCAAAGCTTCAAGTCTATGATGGATTTACAATTGGAGCTATGGAAAAAGCATTGGATAAAATTGGGTTTCAGAATGAAAAACACCAAATTATCCATGTGGTAACAACCGGAGAATTTGCTATTCGATGGAGTTTACCAAGAATCCTCGATCGAGATGCAGCTTGGTCCCTATTAGAGAAATACAAGAGATCAAAAGCAAAGTTAAAAGAGAAGTTGCAAATACACTCTCATGGATTCATATCGAGCCATAAGAGTAATTATTAAAGCAACATTCAAAGAAGGAATAGATTCGCCTCTTAATCTTGCATGTCTTTGACAAGCGAATCTCGCATCTCAAGGATTCGCGCCTTGAGCGGTTACAGGAAATTTGTATGCGTGGAAATTGGCATTTAATGTCTATCCTAGAATTGCATACAATTTGGGAGATCGAGACTTCAATTAGAGTCCTAACCCTTCATCAAGATTTCAAAAGAGTCGATTTGATGAAAAGAAGGAAACAGCCTTACTCGATCACATACAAGATTTCTATGCTCTCTCGAATACCCATCATTCCGAAGTATTCTTGAGAAAGGAATTTATTAAAGTCCCAAGAATCTTTGAGGACTTTGCAGGGTGGTGTTACTGTAAATCATTGAATCTCCAACTATTAAGGAGATTGATATGATAATTCAAGATCAACGATCTTCAACAAAAGTCGGAGTCTCGAGTTGAGCCTAGAAGGATGTCTTTCAAAGAAGAGAATGGTGAGTAGCAGTAGTTGGGAAGAAAGGAGACCAAGTATAGTTCAACGCATCCCCGATGTTTTTAAAACAAAGCAGGAGAGTTGAAATGTCCGAAGGATGGCGAGAGGTTGAAGTAATATTCGACATCACTCAAAAGGATAATATTTTTCCTTGTGATGTTCTATATTATCTCCAACAACCAATCGTTGGAAGGTATCAAGGAAGCCCGAAGATAGGAGAAATTGAGCTTACTATCACGGGGAGTTGCGGGGAAAGATCCGAGAACAATTAATACTCGGGAATTGAATTTCTTGAGGAACATAAACCTTGGGAAAGATTACAAGACGGAATGGAGTTCACGGTGGCTGGCTAATAAAAGATACGAGAATCGATGACCACTAGTCCATTCTCCATATACATTTCTATTGGAATGTTATATGTCGAATATAGTGCCGAGTACTTCCGCCTATATTGATTCAGTGCGGAATATGTACTTTCGCAGTTTCGGATGTTTTTCCTAAAGAAATTGAGAAGATTTACCAGCTATTGCAGGAAGAGATTTCTCTAAAAGGATTCTTATCCTTAACTTGGGGAATTAAACAAGCGAAATAATGATCGGAGGCGCGAGCAAGACCTATGGTACAAAGTAAAGACGCCACCAATCTATTTCCATGATACAGTGCGAGATATTTTGCTAGGAAACAATTTCCTACAAACATTCAAGCGATTCACACAAGAAAACGAGACGAGAAGACTTATTTTCACAACCTTATGTGATCATAAGATTATTGTCCGAGATCGGGACGCATTTTACGTAAAAATGCCTATTAATTTTCGCGCAAGCGTGGTGATGAAGCCAAACTTCGCAATCCAAAAATGGCGGATCGAAGGAAATTTGGTGAAGCTTTATTATCCTATAGACAATTTGGTTCCATCCGTAAGGATCGAGAAGATATGGGATAATAACTTGTATTCATTCAGAGTACAAGGTGAAGAACGAGTCACCCGGAAGCCATTGCGAATTATGGATGAGTCTAATGGAGAATCCACAGAGTGATGTAACCATAGAGGAACAAATATCACTCGAGGATATCAAGAAGAAGATCCAAAGGAATTACAATGAAGATCCTTTGGCTTGGTGGGATAAGAACGAGCTTAAAGCTTCCTTAAAGGTTAAACCTGGAAAGGAGTACGAGTTCGTAAGATTCAAACCAATCCTTATGAACCAGGAAGATCGTGAGGATATGCAAAAGATACTTAAGGAACATCTTGACCTTAAGTTAATTTGACCACGAGTTTTCCATCCATACTGATCCAGGATTCTTAGTCGTAAAACCATGGAGAAATCAAAAGAGAAAGCGAAGACTTGTTATTAATTACAAAGGGATTAATAACATTTTGGAGTTCGACGGATACTATATCCCAAGCAGAGAACATCTAGTTAACTGTATCAAAGGTGCCAAGATATTCTCAAAGTTCGATTGCAAGTCTGGATTCTACCAGATTAAGATGGAGGAAGAAAGTAAGAAGTTTACAACTTTCTCTACACCACAGGGACACTATATTTGGAACGTGATGCCTATGGGATTGGCTAACGCACCCCAGATATATCAAAGAAAGATGGATAATCTTTTCAAAGATTATTTTAGTTTCATGTTCGTGTATATCGACGACATTCTTATCACATCAAAGAACATGAAGGAGCATCTCAAACATTTGGAAATATTTTCGATGTTTGTCACAAAGAAGGATTAGTGCTTTCGGAAAAGAAGGCGTAATCGCAACAAGACAGATTGAATTCCTCGAATTGAAATCGATGAATCGGGAATTATTCTCGTAATCATATTGTGGAAAAGATACAGGATTTCCGATACACTAAAAGACAAGGACTTGAGTTTTTAAGGAGTTGTTAATTTCTTTGGAATGTTTATTAACAATCTAGCATACTACGAGGAAGGTGTTTAGCCCATTACTTAAAAAAGATGCAAGATTCAAATGGGAAGATGAACATCAAGAAGGAATTAAGCAACTTAAAGAAGTTTGTAAAAAGCTTCCAAAACTTGCGATTCCCCAAGACGAGGATGAACGGTTCTTTACGGATGCCGCTGATGATTGGTGGGTAGCAGATTCTTACGAAGGTCACACCAAACGATGAAGTGCCATGCGATATCATTGCGAGTGGTTTATTCACCCCTAGTGAAGCAATCGGTGGCATATTAACGAGAAAGAATTCTTTAAATGTAAATGCTTTTAAAAAATGGCCTCTATTTTCTTGGCTAAAAGTTTACTTTAAAAATTGATAATTCGAGTGTCAAGAGCTTTTCCGAAAAACAAAATTGAATCAAAACCGAGAAAAGGCTCGATTACTTAGATGGCAAGTCAATGTCAATATTATGATTATGATATTGTCATTATAAAATCTCATGAAAATATTCTTGCATTTCTTGACACGAGATGGAAGGACGCGTTGTTGACGAGGTCCTTAAACGAGTAAGACATCTCAGGGAAAACCTGGAGAGTCTAGAACGAGATTTTGGGACGTTATGTCTCAATGCGAGAAGTTTGCCGGACGACTTCAAACAGTCGAATTAAATCCGTTTCTAGTCAAATACGAGCATGCCGGTTCGCTCAAGGACAATTGTTCTTAAGATGCAGGCCTCTCTTCCGGCCGCATCTCCTACGGTGCAAAAGGGGCCGAGAGAGTACGGGCTCTAACCCGGAGGTTATGGATTCAAGTACCATAATCACAAGTGTTGCAGGTGATGATCCCCCCGAGGGTGTACAAATCAGAGCGAATGTTGAAGCTCCGGTGTCACAACCCGAGTCTTCAAGTCAACCCAAAGACCTCAGGGTAAAAGAGGAGAGTTGAATCTTAGGCCACGAGATAGGCAAATCTAAGGTTCAAACTGACGAGATTAAGATTTCTCCTATGCGGGTATATCGAGGCAATGGGAGAAACTAGTTACAAGACAAGGTATTAACCCAGAGAAAACAATGGTTGATATCTCGGCAAGTATCCCGAGTTTGGATGAAACCAGAAGTCATCCAAATGAAGTACATGAATGGTATACTTTTGGAGCTTTAGCTTCAATCTATACCGTGTCACCAGAGATTCCAGAAATTTCAAAATTACCGAAATGGATTGGGGAAGCGAGTTTGAGACCTGGGCCAACAATCCACACGCCGCCAGAGGAGATATTTTGGAATTATATTTTATCGGTGCAGCTCCGAACCAGCGAAGAAAGGCTTTAATGAAGCTTTTCATTTCATCAAGCTAAGAAGACCGGATGGAAATGCTTTAAAATATATTAAGGCGGCTTCAGGAAGAAGGACCGATGTTAGTAGGAGCATTTTCTCAAGACGAAGCTTCTACCGCAGGAGCATGGGGTCTTTGGGTATGTCTAATCGAAATGGACAAAGTCAAATATCCATTCAAGTTCTTCCAGTCGGCGAATGGATCTTTCCTTTTGAATTCGATGACCGGATCAACCACGGGGGTTTGCGGAAGAACTCTTCGAGACCAAAAGAAGAATTCTTTGGGAAAACAAGATTCCCAAGCAAGCAAAGAAACTTACCGGAAATTCTCGAACATGGCGCATGTTGGTCGTTGGGTCGACTGGAGGATCGCATCAAGCATGCCCCGAACAAAAGGAACCCGAGTTTGGGAAAGGATTCCACCCAAACCCGACCGACAAGATCATGCAAATTTGGAAAGGATAAGGGCCCACTCACAAGACGCGTTATCCTCGGGGACCACGTAAACCAAATTTTTAAAAGATTCCCGACAAACATCACATGGGCCGAGTCACGGGAGAAAAAGAAAACCAGATTGGCGAGGCAATAATGTGGGATATGACGTAAGTGATGGACGCCATATATATCACAAGATTTGAAGTCCGCCTTTGAAGTCCTGGACTTACCTCTATAAAATGCAGGATTTGAAGAAGCCGAGGACATCGAACATTTCCTTAGTTTTCTTACAATAAAACTGAGTGAGAATTTGTAATAAGTTTGAGTGTTTAGTTTTAAATTTATGTATTTTTCGAGTGCAAGCCTCAATAATGAGAGGCTAAACAAGTTTTCTCCTCCCAAAAGGAGATTACTAATGTAATAAATTTTTCTTTAAGTTCTTAATAAAATAAAGGTTTTTGTTCAACATGTGTTCATAGTGTTCTATTGATCTATCCCTTTGAAGAAATACTTTTACGCCCGGAGTAGGAAACGAACCAAGGTCTTGGCCGAAAGTCTTTGAAGGGTCGGATAACTGAGATCATCTTCCCGAGGTGAGGTTGAACAGGTGAGGAGGAGCCGTTTTGTCAAACGATCCGGGGCGATAATTTTCCGATCGGTGGCGTTGCGAACCACTTAACCCCGGTGTTTCGGTCAAAAGAGGTATGAATTTTAAGGGATCTATTAATTTTACGGAAGCATGTTGGGCCTGATATGGTCGTAATGGACTATTTCCATTATTGTAGCAGAAGTAAAGTATGGGTACTGGAAGAGATTATTCATAAAACATTAGGTACTGAAATTAAAAGGTTGTTCTAAGAAGGAAACCTGCTATAACAAAGTTAAATCGTTAGAGTTAACGGAGAGTTAACGGAAAGGTACCAAATATGATTAATTTTGTGAACATTAGGTACCAATCTTGATTAGGTTGAAAACAGGGGTATCAAAAGTGAAATTAGGGTATAGATTGGGTATGAAAAATGAAATTATCCCTATTTTAATTATTTATTGAAACTCTAAATATTATAACCCTAAAAAATTAACATTATTTTTATTTAATATACATTCTGTGCATCGCACGAGTGGAACACTAGTAAAGATAAAGATAAAGATGTCACAAGAAATGGATTTGTTGAAAGATCAACTAGTAAGTAGAGCTGGCAATTTGGGTCGGGTAGCGATAAAGTCAGGTTGGACCATGAATGTGTAGACCCGAAAAGGATGTGGTCTATTTGGCCCAGCCTAATTGTGGCTCGGTTGACCCTGGCCCAAAGCAAAATACACTATATGGTATGGATAGCAATTTTGCCCCACCTTGCGACCCTCGATGGGTGGGTGGGCCGGATCTGGGTATCACTTCCGCCCCGCCTATTTTTTAAATATATTTATTATATATTTTGCATATATAATATATAATATAATATAATTTTTATTTTTAATATTATATCTAACATTTATAAATTGAAATTAACAACTTTTGTAAAGGATATTTTATAAATGTAAAAAATAAATATTTTTCCCTTTTTTCTATTTAAGTTTATTTAATTCAGGGAGTATGGGTCGACCGTCCTCCCTGCCCCGTTATAAGGACGGGACGGGTACATGGGCTAGGTCAGTAGGCCCGTAATTGAGCACATACCCAACATGCTAGGGCTTAAGGCCCCAAATATATAGGGGCCCATTTTTTTATGTATATATGAAATGAACAAGAATACCAATGAATGACGATAATTGATCCTAAATACAGAAATCCGATGAACACTGCCAAAACAATTGACTCATTTTAGGATGATAAATTATTAATGAAGGAAAAAAAATCTCATTTTAGGAAATTCAATTGGAAAATTACGAGAAAACCAAGAAACACCAAATTGGCATAATAATTATAAGATAAATAATCTCCAAACAATAATGTTCATAAAACCGAACAAAATTCAAAACATATTTCAAATGAACAGTTGAAAAAGAAGTTGGAAACATATAAGTATTATGAATAAAATTCGAAACTCATTTTTGCATTTAGGTTGAACTTCACTTATTTATGATGTACTGTTTTAAAACATGTGAGTATTAGAATAAGTTGATATGTTTCGCCAGAATATTAATTTCAATTTATTGAATAATTATTATTACAATTCATTTGCTGGCCGATTTTGGAGTAAAAATCGAAGTTAAAAAAAATATCTGTGAGGCCCCATATTCATAATCTCGCTTAGGGCCCTGTGAGGCACAGGTCCGGCCCTGTCAGGCACAAGTCCGACCCTGTAGGTCGGACCATCATGGATGGTTATGTTTTTATGGTTCATTTCCAACTTTCAGTGTTGAAAAATTATTTTTTGAGAAATTATTAGTTTTCGTGTGAACAATGGAATTATGTTTGGATGGATGGATGAACATGAGTTTTTTGTAGAATTGAAAATGAGATTTTGTTTGATTGAGTCGTTTTGAAGTATTATTTTAAATGATGTCTTATGTGAGACCGTCTCGTGGATATAAGTTTATGAGACAAATCATAAACACATAAAAATATGAATTTTTTCATTGATATGAGTTTGGGTCGAATCTATTTAAATATAGGATTCGTCCAATGGATTACATATATGATAATGAGACCATCTCATACAAGTTTTTGTGACAATTTTATGTGTATAATGATTTGAAAAGTTGATAGTGGTATAGTTCATTTTCAATATCTTAATTTAAACAAATAATATTATATTTGTAAAATTATAAATGGTGGATCCGATAAATATATATAATTTAGAAATTATAATATTCTAAATAGATTGAATTGATAGTGGTTAAACCTGGAATCACAAATGTATAATTGGATGAAAATATTAGAAAAAATTGATAACTAATATATATGGTTGACATGTTGTTTTATTTAAAAATAGAAAGTGAAAATGATGATCGATGATTTTCATACAAAAATCTATAAACAAACACCATTCTATTTTTATGAATAATAAAAAATAAAAATGAACACTTGGAAACATAAATCAACAAGGCCGAATCCATATGACTTGTACAATCCGTTATAGTAAGTTACAAAAGTTATTATGTTTGGATTCAGTTTAATTTTATTTAGTCAAAATTTGAATGGAAAATATTTGAAGAATATCTTTTCACGGAATGTGTGAAAATAAAATGTGTTATAAAATTATAATATTCGATTAATTATTTTAACAGGATGATTTGACTTCCATTTTGATTTTTTTTTTGATTTATTTGTTTTCAAGTGCAAACTAATGAGTACTTTCAATTTTCAAATGAAATAATGTTTTTCTATAAAAGGATGTGTGAAATTAAAAAGTAAAATATAAATAAAATAGTGAAAATGAAATAAGAAATTCGAAATTAGGCAATCCCGCTGACCACGAAATCCAATCACCTAAATGAAAATAACCAGACATTACAAAATGCAAGAAACCGGGAAACTCTTTCCAAATCCCCAAATTTCTCCCAAATTTCAAAACTTTTTAGTTTTTTACAGCCAGCCCGGGTCAAAATTTGAGCACACTCTCAAATCTGAAAAAAACGAAACCGCACCTCGAATTAAATGAAACCCTTTTCAATTTTGGCTCACTCAAAAAAATTTCAAACACCTCTGGTAATGGCGGTATATATCAAATCATTTGCAGCTTATATACTCAAACCCATTTGTTCTCTCTCTCGCAAACAAGTCACTCGTTCTATCTCCGTCTCTCTCTGTGTAGTTTTCTTGGAGTCTTCATTTTTAGTGCTCTGCAATGGCGGACCAAGAGAACTGCGTGAGGCTCACTCGCTTGGCGGCGAAGAAGAGAGCGGCAGAAGAGGCAATGGCTTCGGAGCAGCATAAGAAGAAGAGGGTTGTGTTGGGTGAGATTCAGAATGTTTTGTCTTCGCAAAATGTGGGGTTGAGTAAAAATCAGAAGCTTGGTGTTGAGAATGAGAAGCAGAAAATTAAGCCCAAGAGGAATGTGAAGAAAGGGAAAGTGGATGCGAAGGAAAAGAAGAGTTTAAAGGGGGGAAATGATCCTGGGATTGATTTGAATGGGAAATGTGATGACCCACAGATGTGTGGAGCTTATGTTTCTGATATATATGAATACCTTCACAATATGGAGGTTAGTGTTATTGAGCCCCTTGTCATTTTTTTTGAGGGTTTATTGAACATGGGTTTTGTTAATCTTTTTGGCTTTGTTCAATGCGGATTTTAATTTAGAGTTGTTGGTGATTGTTGAAATGCATCTGATTTTGGTTTGAGTAATGAATCTTAGTTTGTTGATTTTGTCTTAGTTGGGGTTTTAGTTCTATTTCTGAAGAAATAAGTTATGCTATAGTTCTACATGTATGCTGAGAATTAAGTTAATATTTGATTCTATGGTTGATATATTTTGATTTGTAAAGATAATGGTAGTGTTTCTTTTGGTGATTTCATGGAATATCCTTAATGAATTTCTATTTTGACATGGACTGATAAATTCCTGTTGTGTTAACATGGATGCTTCTAAATCAAGCTGTTCAAAACAAATCTCCTGTTTTTCTAGTTACACCTTACCCTTTTGACTGAGAATTTAGTAGATTCCTTTAAACTCTGTTGATTTGTTGGGTTTGTTCTTGATTTTTTTTTGAATGAAATTCCAGTTGGGATATTCAGTAACTCTGATTTTTTCATCCAGGTGGAGCCTAAGAGAAGGCCATTGTCAGATTACTTGGAGAAAATTCAGAAAGATGTAACTTCAAACATGAGAGGGGTTTTAATAGATTGGTTGGTTGAGGTGGCTGAGGAGTACAAGCTTCTTTCGGATACATTGTACTTAACAGTTTCCTACATCGACCGATTCTTATCCATGAATGCTATTAATCGGCACAGACTTCAGCTTCTTGGTGTTTCTTCAATGCTCATTGCCTCGTAAGATACACATTATTGACCTTAAACTGCACCGCTGAGCAATACTTTGCGCTTGAATTTTGCTGACATGTTTTATGTATTGTTGTGGTGATTTATAGGAAATATGAAGAGATTAGTCCTCCGCATGTGGAAGATTTTTGTTATATAACCGATAACACATACACAAAGGAAGAGGTAGTGAAAATGGAGGCCGATGTGCTCAAATCCCTCAGATTTGAAATGGGAAATCCTACTGTGAAGACATTTCTCAGGTAGGAGACTTTGTCACCATATATTTTCTTTCGGAGTTGATATATCATAGTAATTTCATTTGGCTAATTAGACTGCTACTTTTTTGGTTGGTCTTGCAGAAAATTTACAAGGATTGCTCAAGATGATTCTGAGGTAATTCTTTGTAATTAACCCATTTTGTTATTTTCCGTGCATTGTAAATAATTGGTTCTCATGTATATAATATTGTCTTTCTGCAGCATTCCAGTTTGCAATTGGAGTTCTTGGGTTACTATTTAGCAGAATTAAGTTTACTGGATTATGTATGTGTTAAATTCTTGCCTTCATTGGTGGCTGCATCGGTTATATTCCTCGCAAGATTTACACTTCAGCCTAAGCGACATCCTTGGGTACAGACCAAAGACTTGTTTATAATTATTCAAAAAATTAAGTTGATCAACCTTAATATTTGTAAGCTAAATGAAGGATCCACTTTTTACAGAGTTCGGCTCTACAACGCCAAATGGGATATAAAGCTGCAGATCTAAAAGAATGTGTATGCATCTTACATGACTTGCAATTGAGTAAAAGAGGTGGCTCTTTGGTTGCAGTGAGGGACAAGTACAAGCAACACAAGGTCTGTGTATCTACTACTATAATTGAGGAATAATTACAAAAATACCTTTGAGGTTTGGCCTAATTACCAAAAAAAAATCCATTTGTGTTTCTGAATTACAAATACCCTCTTATGGTCTTACAATTTCAGGGTGCAATTTGTAAAATAGAAATAAATGTTAAGGGGATATTTTGTAATTAAGAAAGATGGTTGGGTTCTTTTGTAATTAGATCAAACCTTAAGGGTGTTTTTTTTTGTAACCCTTATATTTATGGTTTATATTGTATACTGACATAGCAAATGGTATTTTGTTTAACAGTTCAAATGTGTATCGATGATTTCTTCACCTTCAGAAATACCTGAGTCCTTTTTTGATGATATCAAAGACGACTGATTAGGCACATGTCTTGAAGTCTTAAAACCACTGAAGTGTACATAAAGTTTTCAAGTATTACAGATGCCTCGGCTCGTGTTCTTCATTGGATGCTTGAAGGACGAACTATATCTCGATTTTGCAAGTTACTCAATTTGCAAAATACTGGCTTGTATTTACTAAAATGAGGAATATTACTAACATAGGCAACCATAGTTGGCAGTAACTACGAAGCTTGTTGTGTTCTGCGTAGGTTTATGATTAATGTTCACAGTCATGTACTTGAACATTACTCAATTTTTGATTCTTGGTTTGGGCCTTTTTTTATTGATTTGTGTTGAATCTTCATATTAGTGAAATTGTTGATAAAGAACATACGGAGAACAGTACTTGGTAAAGCTGTACATTTATGTGCTATTCAATTATGATAATTGCATAATTTGCATTTTTGTAGAATCATCCGAGTCTACTTGAACTCAGTATATTGATAAGTTATTGGGTAACTTAAACTAATACCTTGAGTTATTGATATTGACAAATTTGTTTGAAACCTTATTGGGAAACATACCTGATGCATCATTCAGGGAAAATTGCAATATTAGCTTTGTAACTTATAAAATTGCTATTATAGTCTTGTACGTTTTTTTTTCGACTGTCCAATTTTGGATTTGTGCAATTTTTTGGTTCGGTAGGTTTTAAGTTGGTGCAAATTTGATCGGAAAGCTATTTCAATATTTTACTTATTTCTAAAATGCTTTTGGTAGCCAAAATATTCAATATATATTAGATCAATTAGAAAATATTATCAGAGCTTATGTTTTATTAATTCGATTTATATATTATTTATACTATGGATTTGTTGGGTAAAATATATCTGGTGGAAAAAATTTATGTTTGGAAGAAAATGGCTAGGATAGTGTATAGTCTAAGTCGAGGCTTGAATTGGATTCAGTCTCCGCAAGACGAAGTATACAAAGTGCTTACGGTTCCGGCGTTCGTCTCTAAGATACAACGACTTTACAGTTCCGGTTTAGCAGCACTTGCAAAAATCGGAATCACAGCGAAGAACAAAAATGTATCTAACTTTCAAGCTTTGAAGGAGAGAAAAATGCCAATATGCTCAATGCAATGTGACAGGTTATTATCTATCAGAATTAGTGTGTTTTTCAATCTGCAGGGACGAATAATTATAGGCCTCAGGTGCCTCGTATGGAAAGATCGCGTCTTTTGGCTCGAAAAGACACATTTTGACCAATGACGCACGACTGCGAGGAAAGACGCGACCCACGCCTTGACGGCGCGTGCGCTTTGCCCCGTCGCGTCCAGCGCAAAACTTCGGCAGGTAGCACGACCCGACCGCACGGGCCGTGCTTCCGCCCGTGTGCGGGGCCGAAACTTTTCCCAGGTTGAACTCTTTTAATTAATTAAATCTATTTAATTAATTACAAAAATTAATTAAACATTTAATTTTAAAGGTTTTTGGTCCAAAAAGAATAAGGGCCTTGAAGCCCGAGCCGGTCGGCGGGCGGCGGCGACGCGCGCGCGCGTGCTTTGAACCAAGAACACAAGCATGTAGGTCCTCACCCCTTTAAAAACTTGGGTGCCCCTAAGGGCCCAACCCATATGTCCAACTTGGTATATATTAAGTGTGCAACTTTATCCTCTTTTTTCTATGTGGGATGGAGCATCTCTCCTTCCCCACATTTTCCATTTTCCATACCATTTATTTGTATTAAGTGGCTAACTTCAAGTATTAATTTCTCATTCACCCGGAATCGGTTTTGAGAAATTCCAAATGCTATTCTCATCTACTCTATTAGTAGAATTTTTACAAATAATTTAATTCCAATTTTCAAAAATGGAAACCACTTAATTATTTGGCTAAAATCGGGTCAACACCTATTTCTCAAGACCAAATTTCCAACAATCCCGTACATGAATAAAATTAATTCATGCGTGTATGCAGATTCGCTTGAAAGTCTCGGCGAATCGTTATTGCATCAGAATAGGTAGCTTGTGGCTTTGAATCTTCCTTAGTAAAATACTATCAGATTTACTGGCTGCTTAGTGACGCGATGTCTTGAACTACTCAGCCGTTCGTGTAAATCAAGACAACAATACTTACACAATAACAACTCTAACACTTGTTGTTCTCACGTTGTGTCCACTTCGGCCCTGGACCATATCTTAGATTCATAACTGTTTCTTTGAAGCGGCCATTACTTCTCACTTATATAGGTGATCTTCTATTGAAGAGTATTCTGCAATACTCCGGCCTTGTATGGTTATGTTTCCATGTACCATTTCTAGTTTCTAGTGTTGGAAAATCAATTTTGAGAATTTTTTGGTTTTCGTGTGAAAACTGGAATTATGTTTGGATGAGTGAATGAAAGTGAGTTTTTTGTAGGTTTCAAAATGAGATTATGTTTGATTGAGTAGTTTTCAAATAGTATTTTATGTATATAATAATTTGAAAAGTTGATAGTGGTTGAATATTTTAATTGAATATATAATATTATATTTATAAGATTGTAGGCTGGTGGGTCCCATTAGATATATATGGTAATATTTTAAGTAGATAAAATTGATAATGGAGGGTCCCGCATATATATTTAGATAAAAAATGAGATAGTGATTGATTAGTGATGTAGGGTAGTGTATAGGGTTGAAAATTGAAATTATAGGTTTGAGATGTTATTTTATGTGAAAAATGGAAAGTGAAAATGATGATTTTTTTTTTGAAAAGGAATTTCATTACGAATAATGAGAAGTACAAATAATATCGAGGTGAGCAACCACAAAGGCCGGAGGCTCCACCCAAATAAAAGGACTAGCATAAGAACACGAAGCTCTAGCAATAGCATGAGCTACAATGTTCGCTTGTCTACCAACAAATTGAACCGAGAAACCTGGTTCTGAAGAGAGAATCATTGAACAACATCGAATGATTTTTCCAAACTCTGAGAGGTCTAACTCATCTTTTTTAAGCGCATCTACAACCCCTTTGGCATCCATTTAAAAAATAACTTTAGCAAAACCCAAACTTTGGATCCACTTTAAACCATCCAATAAACCCAGACCTTCCCCTTCTAAAACACTGATGTTCCCTTTAAAGCATTTAGACCTACACGCCAAGAATCCTCTGTATCATCCCTTACAAGCAAGAAAATTGGGAGTAGATTGCACAAAGATTCTATGCCTAGCAGACTTCCAAGCATCCAAATATGATAAGGCATAGGAAACAGTACACCTGGCATTTGTTTGGGAGTTATTCCAAATTTTTGAGTTCCTTTGCTTCCAGATATTCCACATTATCATACTGATTCGACTCGAAACAGTCGGCGATTCATCCTCCAATATAGAAAATATCCACTCAGCAAATGATTCAGATTTATTAGCGACTTTATTAACAATATGCAGCATATTGCTCTCTCGCCAGCAATCCACTGCGAACTCGCAAGTGATAAAAATGTGCCAACAATTTCCGAGTTGTAACTCACACAATGCGCAGGTCTGCGTAATGCTCACTCCTTTACCGACCAAGTTGATCCTTGTAGGTAGGCAATTCCGGCATGCGCGCCACAAGAAAAATTTAACTTTATGGGGTATTTTCAAATTCCAGATTCTGTTCCACGCCCCTGTGCAACCCAGTTGCTCATCAATAATACTATCGACCAACCGTTTGTAACCCGATTTGACGGTATAAGCCCCTGTCTTGGAGAAATGCCATAATAATCTATCAGCTTCTCCGGACTCACACAACGGGATATTTAGAATCTGTTCGACATCTCTCTCATTAAAAAACTCCTCAATGGTACTTGTGTCCCACTCTAAAGTACTTGGAATAAGCAGATCATTTACTGTCATATCCTCTAATCCCTCAATTACGGGGCACTTACCCAGAAATTATTCGAATCACGTAACCAAGGTGCTTTCCACACATTTATGGAACTACCATCTCCGATACTCCACCTCGTACCCAATCTAAGCAATTGTCTCGAGCTCCAAATGCTACGCCACGTGAAGCTAGGATTACATCCAAGCTCAGAACTGAGGAAGTCCCCATTCGGGAAATATTTAGCTTTGAGAATCTTACAAACAAGAGCATCTGGGTCAGATATTAATTTCCAACCAAGCTTTGCCAACATTGCTAGATTGAAGAAGTGAAACTCACGGAAACCAAGTCCACCTGCTGATTTAGTAACACACAACTTATTCCAACTTAGCCAATTTATTCCGCGTCCACCGTCCGTCCGTGAACCCCACCAAAACGAGTTAATCATTTTTTGTAGCTCATCGCCAAGCGAAGTTGGAAGGAGAAATGCACTCATACAATACGACGGGAGTGCTTGGGCGACTGATTTTACAAGCACACATTTTCCTGCTTTAGATAGCGGTTTGTTACGCCACTTTTGCAAATGAGACCATAAATTATCACGAATGTATCCGAAAATCTCCCGTTTACGTTGCCCAATTAAAGAAGGAAGTCCCAGGTATCTGACATAATGCCCCTGATGTTGGACTCCAAGCGTAGTAATTACCTCTTGCTGTTGATTAAAGTTCACATTTGAACTAAAAGTAACACTTGACTTCTGGAGATTTATAGCCTGACCAGAGGAGACTTCATAAAGATGCAGTATTTGTTTGATTTTTTGTGCATCGTCTTTATTAGCGGAGAAGAATAAAAAGCTATCATCTGCAAAAAGGAGGTGGGAAATAGATTGAGCTCCCCGACAAATTTTAGCACCATGAATCTGGCCTCTTAATTCCGCCTGGCGGATCATGGCCGTTAAACCTTCGGCACATAGTATAAAGAGATATGGGGACAGAGGATCCCCTTGTCGGAGCCCACGTTTTGGAATAATTGGTCCAACTAGATGATCATTAACCACAATTGAATATGATCCTTGTTGGACACATAACATAATCATCTGCACCCATCTCGTATCAAAGCCCAATTTTTGCAGAATATGCTCCAAATAATTCCAATCAACTCTATCGTAAGCCTTGCTTATGTCAATCTTCAGTGCCGCTACTCCTTTCTTGCCTTTTGATTTACGCTTCATAAAGTGCAAAGTCTCAAACGCTACCAAAACATTATCCAGAATAGATCTTCCTTTTACAAAAGCCGATTGTGCATCTGATATAATAGAAGGTAGAACAACCTTTAACCGATTAGCTATCACTTTTGATAAAATTTTATACAGTACATTGCATAGCGAAATCGGTCGTAGGTCCTTCATTGACTGTGGATTTTGACACTTTGGTATCAAAATAATATTCGTATCCATCAAGCCCGGAGGGAATCGCAACTCATTGAGCCACTTAGAACCAGCAAGAAAAACATCTTCACCCAGTAACGCCCAGAATCGCTGGAAAAACGCCGGATTGAAACCATCTGGACCAGGTGATTTATCTGGATGCATAGCAAAAGTAGCTTCCTTAAATTCCTCAATAGTGAACGGCCGAAGGAGGAAATCATTTTGTTCTGGAGTGACCTTCGCTGTGACATGTTGCACTACTTCATATTGTCTGCTCTCACTAATGGAAAATAGATTGCAAAAGTAGTTAATAGCAATATTGCAAAGATCTTGATCATTTTCGTGCCACACACCATTACAATCTTGCAATCTCGTAATTCTATTATTTTTCTTTCTTGCCGAGGCAGCCGCATGAAAGAACCGAGTGTTGGAATCTCCCTCGCGAAGCCAAAATATTTTTGCTCTTTGTTGCCAATGTGCTTCTTCTTTAACTAGTAAATCTGCATATTTAGCCTTAGCCTCTTTATACCGGCTCACAGAATCTAAATCTTCGAAGTTTCGAAAATATTCTATATCCTTATGGCAATCTGAGAGTTCTTTCTTGAACAGATTATTTCGCTTTCTCCCCCACACACCCAAATATGATGAACAAAGGCTCAGACGTTCGACAATATTGGAATGAGGAGAAGAATTTCTGCTGTCATACACAACTTCCTTCAAATCTGGCTCCGAGAGCCATTTATTTTCAAATCTGAAAGGCCTATGCACAATTCTTTGCCGAGGTAATAAAGTATAAAGAAGAATTGGAGAATGATCTGAAATAGGAGCACATAAATTAAGAAGTCTAACCTCTGGAAAAAAGTGATAGCCAACTAGATGAAGACAGAGCTCTATCTAAACGTTCCTCCACTGCATCATTAGTTCTTCTTCTAGCTTCCCATGTAAATTGGTGGCCAATAAGGGGAATATCAATCAAATTACAATCATCAACTGCTTCACGAAAACCACGATACAACCAATTTGGATGTCCCACTCTCCCCTTTTTATCTGATGGGTGTAAAAGATCATTGAAATCCCCAATACAACACCATGGAAGATCACTGAGACCATGTAGATGTCGAAGTAGGTTCCAAGATTCTCTACGCCTGTTTCTTTCTAGAAAACCATAAAAACCGGTGAGACGCCATTTAACACCATGATCCTCCATCACTTCCATGTCCACATGGTTATGGGAGAAACCAAATAATGAACACGTACTATCATTTCTCCACAAAACACAAATACCCCCACTTCTTCCAATTTTATCGACAGAAAACATGCCCTGGAAATCTAAACGAACCTGAATTTGTTCAACTCTATTTTCATGTGACAAAGTTTCAAAAAGAATAATAATATCAGGTTTATGGGCCCTAACTAAGTCACATAAAACCGAAATTGCACGTGGTTGGCCCAACCCACGGCAATTCCAACTGAAGACAATCATGGATCCTAGCAGGCCTGGGAGCGAAGGCCTGCCAATAAAAAATGATTTTTAAGGCATGTGGTTGGGGTAGTAATCTGATTAGAATTCAAAGGCTGCATAGTTTGTGAGTTTTGGGCTTGGGCCTCAATGGAAACCAATCCTCTTTTTCTTTTCCTATCATCATTTTGATCCACGTCATTTGTAACTGAAATGGTGCTGTTATTTGAGCTATACCCCATCTGGAATGACGTTTCCCCCCAGATTGTACGCTGATCCCCCACAATTAACGGCATATTTTTAGTAACTCCCACATCTTTCAAATTTGAATTCATTTTGCCATCGTGTAACGGAAAAGTAGTCTGATTTGGCCTGAATCTGGTCCCCTTCCCACCTGAATCCGATCCTGATGCTTTTCCGTCAGATTTGAACTGAAAATTATGGTACGATGTTTGACGGTGTGGAGAGGTATTTTCTTTTGTATTATCATCCACCTCGATTAGCCATCGTTCCTCACTCATATCCGCATTTCGACGATTTGAGGCCCTAAGATTAGGACCCCACTCCTTCAATGGCTCTCCGTCTGGACACGAAAATCTCTTCTCACAAAAACGATCCGTGTGATTAAGCATACCACATATGAAACAAAAAGAGCCCAGTCTTTCGTATTTAAAATTAACCACCGACCATTCACCGCCTTGTAATTTGACTTTCTTGCACCGCTTTAGTGGATAACGAACATCGACACACACTTTGATCCTCATATACATCCTCCAAATCATTGACGTGTTTTTAGCATCATATTCCAAAAAAGAGCCTATGTAATCACCAAGTTGCTTACCAACCTTTTCTGTCATGCACCCAATTGGCAAATCATAAATTTGTACCCACAAATTTACCGTATGAATGGGAATGGATGTCGGTACTGAACCGGGGGACAACTGGATAAGCATTAGCATCAAATTATCGAACGACCATGGCCCCCCATCCATAACTCTATGAAGATCAAGAATATGATAGAATTGGAACAAGAATCTCTGGTTTCCCAGATCCTTAATGGTGATACCCTTCACAGGACGCCATATTCCTGCTAAACGAGTTTTCATAATATTAAAATTGACACTTCGATCAGAAAGGAACTTACCAACGAGGCAAAGTAAGGATTCAGAATTTTCTCCAATACCACTCTCAGAATCAAAAATAAAGCCATCTTCCTCATCGTCAAAAAGAGACATTTTCGCCATATTAGTTTCCGTTGGATTTTCACTGTATAAGGATATTAGGTACTCTCGACAAGGGAGAGAAGAGCAAACACTCTCGACATGTTTCAATTTCTATGAATAGTTGGAAATTGGAAATGGGGGCTTGGAAACATAAACACACAAGGCCTCCACCTTTCGGTATAGGAATCATTAAAAGTATTAAACTTAACCTCACCATATTCAGCAGGTTTACATACACTTGGATGTATCGAGAATGAGCCAACACATTTTCCAAGTGTTCAGCTGGACATTCATAACTTAGTTGTCCCATTGAACCAAAGTCTTGGGATCTCCAATTCACAAGGTTGGGTTACCGCTATGAACATTCTTTAAGTTGTGGATTTTAAACCCATTCCCCTTAACAGTTTATACAATTGATCTCGATTTATGCCTTTCGTAAGCGGATCCGCAGGGTTTCCCTTTGACTTCACGTAGTCAACCGAAATAGTCCCATTCGAAATCAACTGTCTAATGGTATTGTGTCTTCGACGTATATGTCTATACTTACCATTATACGTACTGCTTTGTGCCCTTCCGATCGCTGATTGACTATCACAATGTATCATAACAACAGGCACATGCTTATTCCAACACGGAATATCCTCTAGGAAATTTCTAAGCCATTAAGCTTCTTCTCCAGCTTTATCCAAAGCAATGAACTCAGATTCCATAGTGGATCGAGCTATGCACGCGCCTAGAAGACTTCCACGACACCGCTCCTCCACTATTGTGAAAACAAATCCACTTGTGGACTTGGAGTCTTTGTGTGTCGATATCCAATTGGCATCACAATATCCTTCTAATCTGCTTTGGATATCTCGTATAAAGTATTCCCATAGTTCATGGTATAATTTAAATATCTAAGTACCCTTGTCACGGCTTTCCAGGGATCCGTACTCGGGTTACTTGTGAACCTACTTAGTTTACTCACTGAATATGCAATATCTGGACGTGTAAAATTCGTTAAGTACATCTGACTGCCAATTACCCTTGCATATTCCAGCTGAGAAACTGGTTCACCTCTATTCTTGGCCAAGTGTAGACTTAGATCTACAAGTGTCTTTTAGGGAGGACTATCAAAAGCATTAAACCTTCTGAGTATGCTTTCGACATAATGGGACTGTGACAAGACAATTCCATCTGATGTCCTAGAGATTTTAATCCCTAATATAACATCAGATAATCCCATATTCTTCATGTCAAAGTTCTTCTTCAATATGTTCTTAGTATTCATAATTAAATCATGACTACTACCCATGATCAACATATCATTCACATAAAGGCATACTATGACGTAATCATTTGTAGTACCTTTAATGTAGACACACTTGTCACATTCATTTATTTTGAAACCGTTTGACATCATAGTCGAGTCAAACTTTTCGTCCATTGCTTAGGTACTTGTTTTAGTCCATAAAGTGACTTAACAAGTTTACAAACCTTTCGCTCTTGACCGGGTGCAATGTACCCCTCGGGTTGTTCCATATAAATCTCCTCTTCAAGCTCACCATTCAAGAAGGCAGTCTTAACGTCCATTTGATGTATCTCAAGGTTATGCAAAGCTGCAATAGCAATGAGTACACGAATGGACGTAATCTTCGTGACAGGAGAATATGTATCGAAGAAGTCATATCCCTCCTTTTATCTAAACCCTTTAGCTACCAATCGGGCTTTATACTTGTCAATAGATCCATCTGCTTTATACTTCATTTTCAGGATCCACTTGCATCCCAAAGGTTTGCAACCCGGTGGGAGATCAACCAACTCCCAAGTATGACTTTGCATGATGGAATCTATCTCATTTCTGATAGCTTCTTTCCAGAGAGGAGCTTCTGGACTAGACAATGCTTCTTGAATAGTTCGGGGTTCGTTTTCTAACATATAAGTTAGAAAATCAGGAGCAAAAGACTTAGCTATTTTTGTCCTTTTACTGCGTCTTGGTTCCTCTTCATCATCACTTTGAGGTAACCTTGCAGTTTCATAAGTCCGTTTACTCGAACTTTTTTCTTTACGTTCTTTGTTTGGAAAGATATTCTCGAAGAATACATCATTCCTTGATTCAATGATCATACCTTCATTTATATCAGGAATTGCTGACTTGTGCACTAAGAAGCGATATGCACTACTATTGTTAGCATATCCAATGAAAGCACAATCGACCGTCTTCGGACCGATTCTAACTTGTTTCGGCTTAGGTACTTCGACTTTAGCCAAACACCCCCACACTTTTAGGTATTTATATGACGGTTTACGTCCTTTCCATAACTCATATGGAGTTTCGTTTTTACCTTTGTGTGGGATCTTATTAAGAATGTAGTTTTCAGAAAGTATGGCTTCCCCCCACAAGTTTTGGGGTAAGCCAGAACTTAACAACATCGCATTCATCATCTCCTTAAGAGTACGGTTTTTGCGTTCTGCAACACCATTTGATTGAGGTGAGTAAGGTGCAGTCGTTTGATGAATTATACCCGCTTCCGAGCAAAATTCCTCAAACGGAGCAACATACTCTCCGCCTCTATCACTTCGAATCATCTTAATTTTCAGATTAAGCTGATTTTCAACTTCATTCTTATAAGTTTTAAAAACTACTAAAGCTTCATCTTTGCTTTTCAAAAGATATACATAACAATATCTTGTGCAATCGTCTATAAATGTTATGAAGTACTTTTTCCCACCTCGAGTTTGCACAAGTTTTAAATCACACACATCCGTATGAATTAACTCGAGTGGTTTGGAACTTCGTTCATCGAATGAAACGGTGCTTTGGCCAATTTTGCTTCAACACAAATTACGCATTTGTCTTGTGAATCGGTTTTAAACGTAGGTATTAATTCCAGATTCACTAACCTTTTAATTGTGTTGAAGTTTACGTGTCCTAATCTATCATGCCATAAATTAGAACAATCCAACAAGTAAACAGAAGTAACGTTTTTATTCTTCACCTCTTGGCGGGAAATAGACATTATAGACATTTTAAACAGGCCCTTATCAAGGTAACCTTTACATAACAATAGACCATTCTTGGTCATTACAAACTTGTTGGACTCAAACACTAGTCTAAACCCGACCTTGCTAAGCAAAGGACCGGAAACCAAGTTCTTGCGGATGTCCAGGACATGCATCACATCTACAAGCGTAAGCTCCTTTCCGGAAATCGTTTTGAGCACCACCTTTCTAAGCCCAACGATGTTGGAAGTCGAAGAGTTCCCAATGAACAATTTCCTTCCATTAATCGGAGTGTAGGAGGAGAACATCTCCTTGTTGGCACAAATGTGACGAGTAGCCCAGGTATCTATCCACCACTCCCTTGGGTTATCCGCCATATTGACTTCAAACACAATGGCGGAGAGATCGAGCTCCAATAGGTCGATTGGAACCGACTTGTCCTCCGCCACATTGGCTTGTTGGTTGCCACCTTGATTGCCCTTTTTCGGGTGTCGGCAATCCTTCGCCATGTGGTTCGGTTTGCCACAATTGTAGCAATTCCCCTTGAACTTTTTGGCCTTCCCTTTTTCCTTCTCGGAGTGCTTGCATTTCTTGCTAGTGCTCGATTCAGCAAGATTGGCCTTGGCATCCATTCCAGACTTGCTAGATTTCACATCTGTTTTTCGGTTGTCTTCTTCGATGCGAAGCCGAACAATCAGATCCTCAAGCCCCATCTCTTTGCGCTTGTGCTTGAGGTAGTTTTTGAAATCCTCCCACAATGGCGGAAATTTCTCGATTATTGCAGCCACTTGAAAGGTTTCATTCAAAATTGTGAGGCCCCAGATTATACCATTGACGACACGATCCCGATATATTATCGATATTAGCGTTACTTAAATTATTACCTAATTACATGATAATGCAATTTATTTATGTTTATTATTTAAATTTAATAACTATTATCATTTTTCTTTCAACTTGATTCGGTAAAAAGTGCTATTTAAAATTCTTTTTTTTAGTATTTGAAAAATAAAATTCTTGTCGCCATATTTTTATGAAGACGATACTTACATTTAGCCATTTTCCATAAAACTACTATTACTCAATCGATCAACTAAATTTTATTTAAAAAAAAACTATATCTTAATTTTGAGATTTTGAAATATCATTTTCGATAAACTCAACATTTTCAAGTATATTATCTTGAGTTAACAAAAACTTATTATGATTTTTGAAATTCTTGGCATAAATTAAAGTAGTATTTGAACTTATTTTATTAGAATTTTTTTTTTTGCTTTACAAGCAAAATATTCATTTTATGATCTATTAAGACCATCTACTACTAATGTGATACTTTAATAAAGACAATGACTCATGTTTTGAAAGTTCATCTAGTAAAATTTCAATTTCTGAAAGAATAGTATTCGACATTTATTTTGTTAAACATCCGATCCTTATATTAAAATAGCTAAGTGCCTCATTCTTGATTTTTGAACTAATTACTACTCGATTTAGCTAATAGATATATTATTCACACTTAGAATTATTTTTATTTTATGGTTTATATTAATAACACCTATTTTCACTTCTTTAATGATTGTCGATTTCTTTCATCTTTCAACAAAATATATTTACCAGTTGGATTTCTCTTTTAACAACTAATTATTTTTTTTGTAGCATAATATTTATTTAAATATTTTATTAATTTCGAAAATTACATTTATATATTTCGAAATAATTTTTATAATTTGATTAATTGCTTGATTAATATATTGGCTTGTATTATTGGTTCTAATTCAATTTAATACCTTAGATTATGAGTGATATTATACTAGAATTACTAGATACCTTATAAGTTATAACTAGATGACTAATTAAAAGTAAGATAGATATAAGATTTGGTTTATATGAGAGAGAAACAACCTTGTCTTTTTCCTTTTGTCTTTTTCCTTTTGACTTATTCTCTTAAGTATGCAAGCCTTCATCCAACACGTCTTGTTTCTACCAATGTAAGCATGCATCCCTTAGTCTTTGTCTTTTTCCCTTGTCTTATTCACTCCAACTAGCAAGCCTTCTCTGTTGGAATAAACTTTAGTGAATAACATCACTTTAATCCAGGAGCGTTCATATCGAATTATCAAGAATCAAAAGACTAGATTACGGAGCGTGCATCAATCCGTAGCAATTGATTTTTGGGATCTGGCCTTCTAGATCTACACGCCTCGAAGCTTTTCAGAGAACCCTTTAGTTTTCTCCGTAGGTTTCTTTCTGGCGATGGAATAGCATAATAGAATCTCATAGACGTATGACCTAGGGACCAGAACCCTTATATAACTGTGTTATATTGGGTATCCTATTTTAGCCTATCATTAAAATAAGAATAACCCATTAAGTATCTACACATTAAAGACCCACACCCTATTAGATACATTAAATCCCAATTCCTTAAATTTTATTTGATCACTTATAAAATGGGCTTAACCTTAATTGACAGTCCACAATGCATAATTATTTCACATATAAGTCCAATGTTGGATTATGATCCAACAATCTCCCACTTGGGCTATATGTGTAACCTTATAATTATGTATTGTAAAAATAACCATATGAGCTCAACTTTGCTATCATAACCAAATGTATCTATAACCAATCCGGTCCATTAATCGTGCCAACATAGGATCAAAGCGGCCTTCGTTACATTTATCGTAACTCGACCCATCAGTGGTCACATATGCCAACACAATTAAAGACATGGATCATGATGTGGATGTGTAGCATGGAAATTTCATGCAGTGTGATCTTAACATGTCTGTTTCCAACTGGTCCACCTTACCTTAGTGAGATCAAACCATATGCCAGAATCAAAGTGTGAATATACTTAAATTTTAACTCTGCAGAGTAAAACCTTAAACTGAAGTAACTGAAAATGTGTCTACATTAAAAGAACATTATAATAACAAACTCCAACTAGAACTGAATATCCTTTAAACTGTATATCCTGAACTAATTTGACACCCATATGAACAACAAAGTTCATGAAACCTTTTAGGTGGCAATCCCTTAGTAAACGGATCATCAATTATGGAGTTTGTATCGATGTTCTATAGACACCTGTCCACTTTGACTTATCTCTTTAACAATCAGGAACTTGATCTCTTTATGTTTAGTCTTCGTCGAGTTCCTGTTGTTTGGAATATAGTGTTGCTGACTCAATGTCACAAACTTAGTGGTATTTTAATACCATCTACATACGCAGCCTCGTGACAAACTTTCGCAACTGTAATCCATGATTTGGATGTTCCATAACACGCTATGAATTTTCTTACCATGGTAAAAGAGTCTATATTGTAGACTGTTTAGAACTCTTCCACAACTAGCAGAAATACATAGGCCAACTTAAATACCATGTTATCTTGACATCCAATAAAATCAGAGTCGATATACCGAATGATCTCAAACTAATCCGACCTCTGATATGTGAGCATGTAACTTTTCTTTATCCATAAGTATCTTAGACTTGTTTGGCTACTTTTCAAATATTGTATATTCCCGACTTAATTATATATCCACCAAGCATCCCTACAATGAACACAATATCCAACTGCGTACATACCTGATCATACATCAGACTCCATATTGCTGACGCGTATGGAATCTTCTGCATTTTATTTTCCTTAAATCATTTTTAGGGCACTATTTGAGACTGAAATTGTCTCCCTTAGCCACAAGGTTATCATTTGGTTTATAATACTGCATGCCATTTTGAAGGACCTTTTCAATATAGTTCTTTTGTGATAATTCATAATACTCCGAGAGTGATCTCAGAGTATTTGCATCCTAACACAAAAGAGACATCACCAAAATCATTCATCTCAAGATTCTTAATCAGAAATCTCTTGGTGTTGTGCAATAAGTCTATATCGTTGATGGCAAGCAAAAAGTCATCGACATACATAATCAAAAATATATACTTGCCCCCACAAAACCTATGATATGTATAATCTCCGACCAAATTCATCTCAAAACCGAACGAGATGATCACCAGATTGGACTTTAAATATTATTATCCAAATGTTTGCTTGAGTCCATAGATAGATTTCTTAAGTTTGTAAACCATATCCTTTGAGTCTTTCGACACAAAGTTTTCTGGTTGCACCATAATATGCCTCATTAATGTCACCATTGAGAAACAACGTCTTTACATCCATCTAATGTAACTCAAGATCAAAGTGTGCCACCAATGCCATTATAATCCTGAAAGAGTCTTTCAAAGAAACTAAAGAGAAAGTCTCTTTATAGTTGATGCCTTCTTTCTGTGTAAAGCCATTTGCGACAAGACGAGCTTTGTACCTTCCCTCATTGTCTCTTGAATCTTTCTTGGTATTAAATATTCATTTGCAACCAATGAGTTTCACACCTTAAGGCAATAGGAAAAGTTCTCGTCATTGTCCCTCATGGACTTAATCTATTCATTCATGGGCATCCATCCACTTAATGAGAGTTGGAACTTTCCATGGCTTGATAGAAGTTGATTAGATCATCTTCCATCATTCAAATGTCAACCTCGTTTTCTTGGAGAAATACAATGTAATCATCTGGCATTGCACTTCTTCTTTCCATAGTGGATCTCCTTAATGGCATGAGTTCTTGAGGTTGTAGAGTTTGTTCATCTGGAATAATTTCTGAAACAGGAGGTTCTCCGATATTGTCTTGATTTGTGTCTTCAACAAGGTCAGGAATGAAATTCCGATCAATGCCAACAACACCTGTGGGAATATCGACGTATTCCTATTCAAAGACAAAGTCCTTAACTCTATCTCCCCCCGCAAACTCAACATCCTCAAAGAACCAAGCATTTATCTACTCAGAAATAGCCTTGGTTGTGGGATCATAAAACTTATACCCTTTGGACTTTTCAGAGTATCCAACAAGATAACAACTAACTGTCCTTAAGCCCAGTTTATTCTCATTAGGCTTGTAAGGCCTTGCCTCAGCTGGACATTCCCAAATGTGCAAGTATTTCAGACTAGGCTTCTTGCCCGTCTAAAGTTCATAAGGGATTCTGTTAGTCGCTTTAGTTGGAAACCTTACTAAGGATATATACTGCCGCCTTAAGTGCTTCTTCCTAGAGTGATTCTGGTAAGGTAGAATGACTAATCATACTCCTCATCATATCCTTAAGCATTCTGTTTCGTCCTTTAGCAACACTATTCATAATGGCAAACCCGATTTAGTGTACTATGGGACGATACTGCATTCCTCTAGGAATTAGCAAACGATCCTAGACGTTGTTCACCTGAACCATCATATCTATCGTTGCATACACCACCACAATCAGATGTCATGTTTATAATCCTTTTGTTGAGTTAATTCTCAACTTCAGCCTTATAGGATTTGAACGCGTCTAGTGATTGTGACTTTTCATGAATAATAACTTGTAGCCATATCTAAAATATCGTCTATGAACGTTATTATATATTGTTGACCATTCCAAGCAACCATATGGAACGGTCCACAAATATCCATATATATAAGTTCTAAGACGCCTGGAATCCAATTGGCTACAAATATCTTTTGTTGGTTTGTTTTTCTACTTAAACCTCGAGTACTTAAAAATAGCGACTTGTTGGATGAAACAATAATATCTGTCAAATAAAGTTATTGTAAAGAACTGGAACTAACCAATTTTGAATCATGAGACAAGCTAAATTTTCAACTTTTGAATGAACGCAAATAACCGAATTTGTCCAAAGTAGAAATAGAAGTCAAGTTCCAAATCAACGTCTCATCAAGATTCAAATAAAATCCAGTACTTAACAATAATCTATATTTTCCTATTATTTCAACCATAATTGTCTTGCCTTTGCCTATTTTGATGTATCTTTCACCATCATTTAGCTTTTGGCAATGGAAACTCTTTACAGATACAATGGTGTGAGTTGATTAACTAAAATCTTTCCACCATGTGTGCGAAGATGCCGAAGTTAAGTTATCCTCAAAACAAACCTTAACTGAGCAGCGCACCTTATCCTTCTATATTTTTAATTCCTTGCCTTTTATTCTTTGAAGTTAAGGCAGTGTTAGCCCCTTTTGTCTCATATTGTGTTAACATTTTCTCCTTCTGAGCGCAGTATGAGATGACTCATTTAGAGAGTAAAACTCTTTTTAACTGTCGACTCACCTTAAACTGGCTAAACTGTGTCAAAAGAGATATCAAAAACTAAATGCACTAGCAAATCCTCAAAGCAATACAAGACATATCTATAACTTATTCTTGATATTGCCTTTACTCTCATACCTGACTGAGATCATGTTTGTCAAAAGCGTATTAATCTGAGCCTTTCGTTCTCGATAAATATTTTCTCAATATCCGCAAGAAATTCCTTAGCTATAGTGACATTTCTAGATAAAGTGCCCTTTTAACATAAAAACTATATTGATGCTGATAGAAATATAAGCAGGAATATTCAAAACTAAACTCCAAAAATAAACAATACATAAATCATGCTCACATAAATCTGGGAATCATAATAATGAATTCAAATAATGGTAAATCCCATCTCAAGACACCGACACTCCATTAATATTTCATCTTTGGACAAAATATTAACTTGTAATTGATGTCTTGGTGCGGTAATCAAACACTGATAATAAGAACATATCAAACAATAAACCTTCCTTTGGGCCGATTTAGTGTTCATATGTAAAACCGAATAATTATCACGCGTTTATTACCATAGGTGCATCGCGGTAACGACAAATATTACCCTTCCTTTGGGCGGTGAATATTTACATACGTTGCACACGCACAACCTTTTATATTCTAAAATGAATTAATTTCCACAAGATAGGTCACTTTGGTGACATGTTGCTTCCATTAATTAATCTCAAAATATATAAATCCATACCAATATTCGAATTTAAAATTTAAATTCCAAGATTAAACTTAATTTAGGGTTTTTCTTATTATTTGAGGCCAATTTTAAAAAATAAACAAACTTTAATTGGACCCAAAAATTAAAACCTTTTTAATAAAACCCTAAATTTTCTTAAATTAGAAATGGGCCCATAAAGAGACTTCATTTCCATAAAAGCCCCAAAGGAGAACTTGAAATACATAGAAGCCCCAAAGAAACCAAAAGGAATCACAAGAAAACCCTTATTTTTAAAAATTGCGATTATTGGCCCCAAATCCAAATTTTAGGTCTCAATTGCCATCTTCCTCACCAAACCCGTCACCTACACCAATATCTGCTATTACCGCGGTCAAGCCTAATCTACTCACCAGCCTAACGCCCACGGCTCTCCAAGCCGCCGACCAAAGCCAGCTCATCGCAGCACGCCGACTCCAACTCCGGCGAGGAGAAGACGCGCAGCCAGCCCACCATAAAATAACCCCGACCAAGCCGAAGCGAGAGAGATTCACCGCCGTGCCTCCATCGCTCCATGCGTCGTGCTATGTGCGGGTTTCATGGTGGTTGTGGTTCACCGGCTAGGAAGACGAAGAAAAATGGGTTCGGCCCCTTTTACGAAGTTCCGGATCGAGAAAAGAGAAGGTTCGGTTTTGTGCTAGAATCCTCAATTTTTTTTATATGATGGAAAATGAAAAACATAACAATTCCTATGTTCGGGTTCTCAATCCTAATCAAAGTCAACAAAATCCATCTTAAGAAAATTGAATCCATGACAAGAAACATATTACCAACATCCGATTCTATTTAAAAAATAATAATAATAATCAAACCATAAACCGCATCGAAACCTATTCCGGACTAATTTCACCCAAAAAACTGAATTCTTAAGAAATCAGAATCGAAACCGTAATAAGGTTTTCAATATTCATAAATCAAAACCCAAAGACATCGTAATCACAATATAAATTCAGCAATTCCGAATGTAAATATCGAAATAAATTCAATTCCCAATAACTCAATATGAATTTGCTCTGATACCACTTGTTGGAATAAACTTTAGTGAATAACATCACTTTAATCCAGGAGCGTTCATATCGAATTATCAAGAATCAAAGACTAGATTACGGAAGCGTACCTGAATCCGTAGCAATTGATTTTTGGGATCTGGCCTTCTAGATCTACACGCCTCGAAGCTTTTCAGAGAACCCTTTAGTTTTCTCCGTAGGTTTCTTTCTGGCGATGGGATAGCAGAATAGAATCTCGTAGACGTATGACCTAGGGACCAGAACCCTTATATAACTGTGTTATATTGGGTATCCTATTTTAGCCCATCATTAAAATAAGAATAACCCATTAAGTATCTACACATTAAAGGCCCACACCCTATTAGATACATTAAAGCCCAATTCCTTAAATTTTATTTGATCACTTATAAAATGGGCTTAACCTTAATTGACAGTCCACAATGCATAATTATTTCACATATAAGTCCAATGTTGGATTATGATCCAACATTCTCAAGCCCCAAGAAGACTCTTATGCTTTATCTCAAAAAAAAAAAAAAAAAAGAAGACTCTTATGCTTCCTCCAAGCATGCCCTACTAGCCAAGCTTCCAAGATTCATCTCCTCATTCTACACTTAACCATCCCACAACAAAGAAAAACACCACTCCCTCTCTCAAACCAATAGGGCCGAAAATTATAAGGTAAAAATGGTGGAGATTGTGACTTTAGAAGCCTTTCAAGAAGCTAAAGGATTAAGGTGAAGTCTTGCAACCACAATCTTCCTTATTTATTCTCTTTTCTCCATTTTCTTCACTTTTGACACCCAAATACTCACATGAAGGGGCTGCCCTAAGGAAATAAGGGAGACTTGAGGAAGTTGTGTAAGCTAGAAGCCATCTAGACCATTCTTACTAAAAACACAAGAAGAGGTGGGTGAAACTTTTCAAAACACTCATAGTTTTTGCATAAAGTAGCATGAAATATGTGTTTGTATATTTTTATATATTTCTGGAAAATATCAGTTACTTTTTATTTCTGTAAATTTTGAAAAAAAAGGAAAAAAATTATATATATATGTGTGTGTTTGGAATTATGATAAAAGTGATTCTTGTTAAAAATGATAGCTTTTATATGCATATATGCTTTTCTTTTGGCATGAAGGTATGTGTTTTATTTATGATACATTTCTGGAAAATTTTCAGTAATTTCGAAAAAATATATATATATATATATTCATAATATATTTTCAGTAATTTCGAAATATATATATATATTTTGATACCAGGGACCACTAGGATCGTAGAGAGAAAAATAAACAAGAGAAAGAAGACATGATAGAAGAATTAAATAGACAGAAATGAAATGCAGAAAAATAACAAAGCATAAAAGAAAGGGATAAATATTGTTAACACCCTCAACTATACGAGTTTTTATACTTTGCCCGAACTTTAAAACGATACGATTTGCAACCCGAACTTTACAAAATTTTGCACTTTGGTTAAAATTCCAAATTTACCCCGGACTTATGAAAGTTTGAATTGCGAGTTTACCCTCTAAACTTTAAAGTTGTTGCACTTTGCAACCCGAACGATAAATTTCATTGCATTTTCCTTGATTACTCCCAAAGGTCTTGCGACCTCGAAAATGGTATCGAGCCTCAGGTTTATTAAGAACTTTTAGTTAAATTTATTATGTTTATGTAATTAACAATTGGTGAGGAGAATTTACTCCGAGTATATGGATCCGGACCGATGTCCGAGATGTACCCCTTACAGACATATCGTCAAATATTGACGATGTATGCACAAGAACACTTGACCAGGTTTCATATTGGGAATACCAACATGAAGAAAAGGAACAAGCGAGGAGCCGACGGGGAAACCTTAAGGCAATGCAAAATGCGAGAATATTATGCAGCGATTCCGGATGCTTAACTGCACTTTATATGTTCACTTGATGAACCTTCAAGAAACGGTTCATGAAAATTCCCATCGAACAATGATTCGATGGAGTACCAGAGTGGAACGAGATACTTCAGACAAATCTAAGATCTCCGAAGATCTTAGAGAAATCGTAAGACGGTGCGTAATTATGGCAACCGCCCATATTCATCTACCGACAAGTTCATCGATCGTAACCGGATGGAGACGATGGTGAAATATCGAAGGAAACTCTTGAAATCCTTCATGATATTGAGAAAAGAGTCAAGAAACTGGAGGACCGCCAAGTTCATCCGAAGGAAGGAAACATATTGATTTTGGGACGGTACCTATTTACACCAAAAAGGGAAACCAACCGAAGTTATACGAAAGATGACAGAGATGAGGAGAAGCTCATTGCTCTCATCAAAGGAAAATCCATCAAAAATTAAAAAGATGGATATGGAAAAGATGAATCTTAAAGATCTACACGACCTGGCAGAATCCTTCGCAGGATTAGGTATTGTAGATTTAAAGATGAACGCAGTGAGAATCGCTTTGGTTACCTATGACCCACAAGGTAGACCAATTCCTCCACCACCGCCACCGATTAATCCTAACGTCGAAGAAAGCACGGGTTCGCATCATGGAGCTCGGGACGAGAGGATGCCACATGCCGGATTTTACGACCGGGAGTGATCCACTTTCAGTGAAGAGGAGGTCGAAACCCTCTTGCAGGAACTGACATAACCTAGGAAGGCCGAATGTTTATCGACGCCTTATGGAAGATCGCACTCGACCCAATACATCCGTATGGGTTGATGTTAAATCTGGACATCCTGCATTTTAAAAGCGAGAAGTTCTCATTGACGAATGGGCTTGACTATGAGAATTTCAAAGGAACTCTCGATCTTACGAAGGATTCATTCATTTTACTCCTTGAAATGAGTCTTGAAGGATCGGTGAAGATTGCTGGGGATATGACCGACGCAAGTACGAAAAGTTCGGTCACATCGGGAATCACTTAAAGGAATTGTCGATGGTATGGCAAAACTATTCAAAATCCAATTTATTGGCACGGGTTATTTCGAGGACTAGAGGATGAAAAAAAGAAAGAAATATAAACAAGCCCTCTATAGCCTTGAGTTACTAGATATTTGTCATATTGACGAATATATCAAGTTGTTCACCGAATACAGGTGGAAATCCAAGATCGAGGAAAAAGAAGCCGCATGACTATTCTTTGCCAAGATTCCGAGTCCCCTCGGAGAGAAATGCTTATCGGGAATACAAGGGTGGAGTCAAGTAGAAAGCGTGGGCGTAAAAATGTCTTTCCTAAAGGCAAGTTATCTCGAATGGTGCTATCAAGCAGACTGCCGCACAGAATTACAAAAGATTAAGAGGAATTAACAAAGCAGTTCCTCTATGTTGCGTGGATAATGATATCCCAACATTGTGGGAGGTCAAACAAGGCGGCACAAGAAGAAGAAGGAGAGAAGCTATCCATACCGCCGAGAAAGCAAAGAAAAAAGTAGGTCTTCATGGAGACCTAGAAGGTTTTGGTCAAAACAAAAGCCCGAAGTTATAAATCGGGCAAAGACAAAGCACCAAGCAGGAGTAGAGCCTCATCATCGGGGTTCTAATCAAGCAAGTACCAAAGCCAGAAATCCAGGAGAAGAACTTTCGGGCGTGCTCACACTAGAGCTAATGAAAGTTTCAAAGATCGTAATTGCTGGACATGCGAGCAAGAGGGCATATCTCAACGGATTGCCCAGACAATCAAAAAAACGAGGAGTCGGTTCGAGGCCACACGTAAATCGAAGAAGTCTGTCTATTATCGTGGATTTAATACAGGTGTATCAATTTGAGGATATTCCCTCGGATGAAAGCATCTATGAAGAAGAGATATATTTCGATGATGGAAGTGACTCGGCTCGTAATCGAGTGAAGAAATTCTTCACAGACAGATCGGGAGGATATGTCGATTCCTCTCTCATACGTTTAAAGTTTCTCATAAAACTCTTATGAGGATTATGAAGGAAGATCCAAAGCTTCAAGTCTATGATGGATTTACAATCGGAGCTATGGAAAAAGCATTGGATAAGATTGGGTTTAAGAATGAGAAAACACCAAATCATTCAAGGGGTAACAATAGGAGAATTGGCCATTCCTATGGAGTTTAGGTAACCCGATCGAGATGCGATTGGTCCCTATTAGAGAAATACAGGAGATCAAAAGCGAGAATTAAAAGAGAAGTTGCAAATACACTCTCATGGATTCACATTGGAGCCATAAGAGTCATTATTAAGGCAACATTCAAGGAAGGAATAGATTCGCCACTCAATCTTGCTATCTTTGACAAGCGAATCTCACATCTTAAGGATTCATGCCTTGGAGCGGTTCAGAAATTTGTATGCGGGGAAATTAGCATTTAATGTCTATCCTAGAATTGCATACAATTTGGGAGATCGAGACTTGAGAGTCCTAACTCTTCATCAAGATTTCAAAAGAGTCGATTTGATGAAAGAAGGAAACAGCCTTACTCGATCACATACAAGATTTCTATGCTCTCTCGAATACCCATCATTCAAGTATTCTTGAGAAAGGAATTTATTGAAGTCCCAAGAATCTTTGAGGACTTTGCCAGGGTGGTGTTACCGTAAATCATTGAAACTCCAACCATTAAGGAGATTGATATGATAATTCAAGATCAACCAGTCTTCAACAAAAGTCGGAGTCTCGAGTTGAGCACAGAAGGATGTCTTTCTTTCCAAGACAGAATGGTGAGTAGTAGTCGTTGGGAAAAAAAGGAGACCAAGTATAGTTCAACGCATCCCCGATGTTTTTAAGACAAAGCAGGAGAGCCGAAATGTCCGAAGGATGGCGAGAGGTTGAAGTAATATTCGACATCACTCAAAAGGATAATATTTTTCCTTGTGATGTTCTATATTATCTCCAACAACCAATCGTTGGAAGATATCAAGGAAGCCTCAAGATAGGAGAAATTGAGCTTACTATCACAGAATTGCGGGAAAGATCCTAACAATTAATACCGGGAATTGAATTTCTTGAGGAGCATAAACCTTGGGAAAGATTACAAGATGGAATGGAGTTCGAGTGGCTAATAAAAGATACAGAATTAAATGACCACTAGTCCATTCTCCATATACATTTCTATTGGAATGTTATATGTCGAATACAAGGCCGAGTATTTCGCCGCCTATATTGATTCAGTGCCGGAATATGTACCGCAGCTCGGATGTTTTTCCTAAAGAAATTGGAGAAGATTTACCACTATTGCAGGAAGAGATTTCTCTAAAAGGATTCTTATCCTTAACAGGGGAATTAAACAAGCGAAATAATGATCGGAGGCGCGGGTAGTACCCCATGGTACAAAGTAAAGACGCCACCAATCTATTTCCATGATACAGTGCAGATATTTTGCTAGGAAACAATTTCCTACAAACATTCAAGCGATTTACACAGAGAATGAGACAAGAAGACTTATTTTCACAACCTTATGTGATCATAAGATTATTGTCCAAAGATCATGAGGAAGCATTTTACGAAAAATGCCTATTAATTTTCGCAGCAAGCGTGGTGATGAAGCCAAACTTCGCAATCCAAAAATGGCGGATCGAAGGAAATTTGGTGAAGCTTTATTATCCTATAGACAATTTGGTTCTATCCAAAAGGATCAGAAGATATGGGATAATAACTTGTATTCATTCGAGTACAAGGAGAAGAACGAGTCACTCAGGAAGCCATTGCGACGGAATTATGGATGAGTCTAATGGAGAATCCACAGAGTGATGTAACCATAGAAGAACAAATATCACTCGAGGATATCAAGAAGAAGATCCAAAGGAATTACAATGAAGATCCTTTGGCTTGGTGGGATAAGAACGAGCTTAAAGCTTCCTTAAAGGTTAAGCCTGGAAAGGAGTACGAGTTCGTAAGATTCAAACCAATCCTTATGAACCAGGAGGATCGTGAGGATATGCAGAAAATACTTAAGGAACATCTTGACCTTAAGTTAATTTCACCAGGAGTTTCTCCATACATGATCCAGGATTCTTAGTCGAAACCATGGAGAAATCAAAAGAGGAAGGCAAGACTTGTTATTAATTACAAAGGGATTAATAACATTTTGGAGTTCGACGGATACTATATCCCAAGTAGAGAACATCTGGTTAACTGTATCAAAGGTGCCAAGATATTCTCAAAGTTCGATTGCAAGTCCGGATTCTACTGCATTAAGATGGAAGAAGAAAGAAGAAGTTTGACGGCCTTTCTCTACACCACAGGGACACTATATTTGGAACGTGATGCCTATGGGATTGGCTAACGCACCCGGATATATCAAAGAAAGATGGATAATCTTTTCAAAGATTATTTCAGTTTCATGTTCGTGTATATCGACGACATTCTAATCGCATCAAAGAACATGAAGGAGCATCTCAAACATTTGGAAATATTTTCAGATGTTTGTCACAAAAAGGATTAGTGCTTTCGGAAAAAAGAAGGCGGTGATCGCAAACAAGATGATTGAATTCCTCGGAATTGAAATCGATGAATCGGGAATTATTCTACGTAATCATATTGTGGAAAAGATACTGAGGGGATTTCCGGATACACTTAAAGACAAGAAAGCCTTCGAGTTTTTTCGGGAGTTGTTAATTTTGCGGAATGTTTATTAACAATCTAGCATACTACGGAAGGTGTTTAGCCCATTACTTAAAAAAAGATGCAAAGATTCAAATGGGAAGATGAACATCAAGAAGGAATTAAGCAACTTAAAGAAGTTTGTAAAAAGCTTCCAAAACTTGCGATTCCCCAAGACGAGGACGAATTGGTTCTGTACACAGATGCCAGTGATGATTGGTGGGCAGCAGTTCTTACGAAAGTCACACCAAATGAGGAAGTGCCATGCAGATACTGCAGTGGTTTATTCACCCCTAGTGAAGCAACTCGGTGGCACATTAACGAGAAAGAATTCTTTGCGAAAGAAAGGCTTTTAAAAAATGGCCTCTATTTCTACTTGGCTAAAAAGTTTACTTTAAAAATTGATAATTCAAGTGTCAAGGCTTTTTCGAAAAACAAAATTGAATCAAAACCAGAAAAGGCTCGATTACTTAGATGGCAAGCTGAATGTCAATATTATGATTATGATATTGTCATTATAAAATCTCATGAAAATATTCTTGCAGATTTCTTGACACGAGATGGAAGGACGCGTTGCTGACGAGGTCCTTAAACGAGTAAGACATCTCAGGGAAAACCTGGAGAGTCTAGAACGAGATTTTGGGACGTTATGTCTCAATGCGAAGATTCTTGCCGGACGACTTTCAACAGCTGACGAGTAAACCGTTTCTAGTCAAATACGAGCATGCGGTTCGCTCAAGGACAATTGTTCTTAGCTGTTGGGCCTCTCTTCCAGGCCGCATCTCCTACGGTGCAAAAAAGGGGCCGAGAGAGTACGGGCTCTAACCCGGAGGTTATGGATTCAAGTACCATAATCACAAGTGTTGCGGGTGATGCATCCCCGAGGATGTACAAATCAGTAATTTAATGTTGAAGCTCTCGGTGTCACAACCCGAGTCTTCAAGTCAACCCAAAGACCTGGGGTAAAGAGGGAGAGTTGAATCTTAGGCCACGACAGGCAAATCTAAGGTTCAAATCGACGAGATTAAGATTTCTCCTATGCGGGTATATCGGCGGCAATGGGAGAAACTAGTTACAAGACAAGGTATTAACCCTAAAAAAACAATGGTTGATATCTCGGGCAAGTATCCCGAGTTTGGATGAAACCAGGAAGTCATCCAAATGAAGTACAGAATGGTATACTTTTGGAGCGTTAGCTTCAATCTATACCGTGTCACCAGGATTCCCGTAAATTTCAAAATTACCGAAATGGATTGGGGAAGCAGATGTAGACGAGACTTGGGCCAATAATCCACACTTGGCCGAGGAGATATTTTGGAACCGTATTTTATCGGTGCGGCTCCCGAACAAAAGCGAAGAAAGGCTTTAATGAAGCTTTTCATTTCATCAAGCTAAGAAGACCGGATGGAAATGCTTTAAAATATATTAAGGCAAACTTTCAGGAAGAAGGACCAAGATGTTAGTAGGAGCATTTTTCAAGACGAAGCTTCTACCTGACGAGCATGGGGTCTTTGGGTTTGTCTAATCAAATGGACAAAGTCAAATATCCATTCAAGTTCTTCCGAATTCGACGAATGGATCTTTCCTTTTGAATTCGATGATTTGGATCAACCACGGGGTTTGCGAGAAGAACTCTTGAAACCAAAAGAAGAATTCTCTGGGAAAACAAGATTCCGCAAGCAAAGAAACTTACCGGAAATGCGTAATATGGCACATATTGGCCGATGGATCGACCGGATCATCAAGCATGCCCGAGCGAAGGAACCCGAGTTTGGGAAAGGTTTTCGACCCAAACCCGACCGACAAGACCAGGCGTATTTGGAAAGGACAAGGGCCCACTCACAAAACGCGTTTTCCTGGGGGACCACGCAAACCAACTTTTTAGAAGATTCCCGACAACTTTCACATGGGCCGAGTCACGGAAGAAAAAGAAAACCGGTGGCGAGGCAATAACGCAGAGATATGACGTAAGCGGTGATGCGCGTCATAAGTATCGCAAGATTTGGAGTCCGCCTTTCAAGTCCGGACTTACATCTATAAAAGGCGAGATTTGAAGGAAGGCGAGGACATCGAACATTTTCCTTAGTTTTCTTATAATAAATTCCGAGAGAAAATTTGTAATATTTTGAGTGTTTTAGTTTTAAGTTTTTATGTATTTAGTGCAAGCCTCATCTATGAGAGGCTAAACCAAAGATTCTCCTCCCAAAAGGAGATTACTAATGTAATAAATATTTCTATAAGTTCTTAATAAAAAGAGGCTTTCGCTTCAACATGTGTTCATAATGTTCTATTAATTCATCCCCTTTGAAGAATTACTTTACGCCTTGGAGTAGGAAACGAACCAAGTGTCTTTGGCCGAGTAAGCCAAGGAGTCGGATAACTTGAGATCATCTTCCCGAGGGTGAGGTTGAACAGTGAGGAGTCACATTCGTCAAACGATCCGGGGCGATAATTTTCCGATTTGGTGGATTTGCGAACCACTTAACCCGGTCTTCATTTCGGTCAAAAGAGGTATGAATTTTAAGGGATTTATTAATTTTACGGAAGCATGTTGGGCTGATATGGTCGTAATGGACTATTTTCATTTTCGGTCTAAAGACCCAAATTGTATACGGATAAGTACTTGAAATAAGATCTTGATAAGTATGTCTTGTTGAGTTTATAGGTGAAACCCGACATGATCCATTTAAAACCTCGAATAGAGACTGGATCTAAGTAGGTGTAACAATGCCACGAACAAAACAAGTTACAGAAATATCGGGTTCTTATTTCTCGAAAAATCCGAAAAACAAATTGATTATGGAGTGAAAAATTTATGATTATTGTAGAATGCAATATATTTATCCTTATGAAGCAATCTGCCTCAAATTAGAGTTTAAAAGGATAACTAGAACTGCTGGTTTTAAAGTATACATGCCTAGGGGTAAAATGGTCCAAAGGTTGCAAAAGGTAACTATTTTCATAATTCGGGGTGCAAAGTGTTACGAATCAAAGTTTAGGTTGTGAAGTATAAAAAGAGGTAAAGTTGGGGTGGCAAATAATAATTATCTCTAAAAGAAATAAATATATATATATTTATATATATATATATTATAATAAAGCATAAACGAAATAAAGCATAAACGAAATATATATATATATATATATTATACTAATTATATATACGAATTATATATTTTATATATTTATATATATCTTGATCGAGTTACCCCAGTTTCTCTCAAGGATACTTTTGCAAGGGTCTCCACGGATCAAGTAAGAACAAGAAAATTATAAGATTAGGCGGTTAAACCGACCATGTACATGAATTGAAAGACAAGAATTTAAAGATAGAATAAAAACTTAGGCGGTTAAACCGACCATGAACATGAATTTAAAAAGACATAATATTAAATCAAACCTTTTATAGAATTTGGAATTTGGAATTTGGAATTACACCTTCATACAATGCTTCCTGGAGATGGAAGCTAGATCTTCAAAAACTAAAAACTAAAAATGAAGCTTGCCTAAAGACAATTGAAAGCTTCTCTAAAAAATATTTAGGAATTTGAAAAGTTTCTAAAATCTAAGGAAAATGGAAAGGATTTGCACTTGGAGAGCTTTGCTTGAAGTTTTCTTTCTTGCTTTGGATGCTAAAAAACTTGTCTTCATTGTGAGGGGGATCCCCCATTTTTATAGATTTTCCTAAGGATTTTTTAGGAATTTTTTAGGTCTCTCTTGCTACAGTAACCCCCCGACTGCTACAGTGTCAAATAGTATCCTGCTACAGTACCACTTTACTACAGTGCTGCCGACATCAAATTGCTATAGTACTTTCGATTTTTTTTAAATATATATTTACAAATATATTTAATTTCTCTTGTTCTAAGATATCTTCAAAGGCTTGACGAGAATTCCATTTCTTCTTTTATGTATCCTGATATAGATGGCTTTCTGCTTTTGGAATGATTGCTGGCATTTTTAACCTTTCATTTGGTTAATAATGTTTTCTTCTTCTTCTATTCCTGCTGTTTCTGGGAATCTGTCTGTTAGTTGTTCATCTTCTGATCTGTATTCAGATATCCTTTCTGGATTGTCCGTTAGTTGTTCGCCTTCGACCGTAAGTAGACGCGTCCATTCCGGATTTTCTTACATTTTTTTTATACCAATCAACAAGCTCACGGGTGGCTTGTTTCAGCAGTTATTGGAATATAGAAAGATTTGGTATTTTGATCATTCTTATTTTCCAAATATATTTTATAAATCTTACTTTGGAATACAAGTCTATTATCCCAATATTTGTTCTGAAGTTTGCTTCCTTCGAAAAGGTCTTTTGCTAGTGTCCTCCGGATCTCCATCATTTATCCGTGTTCTCAGGGAGCTGTGGCATTTTAATTTGTAATTGTATCCATGAAAGTGTGAATCAAAAGGGGGATCTTCAACTAGAATACCTTCTAGGAATATAACATGTTTGGCAGGTTCAAATCTATTTTGAATACATTCAGGAGATTTGGATTCAATATTGGCACAAACCCAGGCTTCATCAGGAAGAAATGAGGATCGATATTTTTGAACGATGGATTTAAGTTTTTCTCCCAGAAAACTTTCTTCCAAGAGTTTGTCATTTGTTTTGAAAATAATAAAATCAATTAGACCGAAGTCTAATAATGTTTGGATAGTGAGTCTGCCACCCGGGTATTTGATTCCTCTAGGATGAGAGATTAGGAATTTTTCGAAGTCAATCACACATTTATTGATATTGTAATCTAGTGTGCATGAGCACCGATAGCAGGACTTAACAGGCATTGTCTTGTACATTCTGCTATTCTGCTATGATAATAATCATGGTATATTTTTAGACCTACGATATCTAACTTTCCTATTCTTTGCTAAATTGAGGAATTTGTGAATTTCTTCTTCTTCTTTTTTCGAAAAGTCGCTTGGGCTTTTTCAAAAATTAGTTCTTTTATATATTTTGGAAGAATTTCAATTTGTTGATTAGGAAAAAGAAAGTTCTTACGAGGATCAAGTGGAACATCATTTATTAATATTTTTCATTGATCCTTCTATTTATAAATTCATTTTGATTTTCTATCCGAGAAAGTGTTTTCCCAAGATTTTCATTAGCAAATATTATTGCTTCTTCAAAAGTTTGGAATCCATAAAAAATGGGATTTGGGATATCTATGGCTGATGCAACAATCGACCATGTTTTGAGAATCCCTATGGTTTTTCCTTTTAAAATGACAAAGTATTGAAATCCACTTCTATGGGTAAAATACCATTCTAAAGCATTTAGACTTCTAAGTTGATAATTTTTATCATTTATGCTATTATAGAGGTTATCAAGCAAAACTTGATGATCTTCTGCTAGCTTGTTACCGTGTCTGCTACGAAAAGTAAGGTTACTTCTTGGGTATTGATGAAGTATATTATCTCCGAATTTGTAAGTAGATCTGTTGACTGGGTCCATCTGCATCAAAATTTTAATTAATTTATTAATAGGTAACTGTATTTTCTTAATGGATAAATTAGTAAAAAGTATGGTAGTTTTAATAGAATTATCAATTCTTTTGAATGAAATATCATTTTTTATATTTTCTAAATGAGAACTCTTTTCTCGTATGAGATTGTTAATGGTATTTTTATGAACTGAATAGGCTTTTATCATATTAAGGTTTCTCATTTTAGGTTTTTCAAGAAAATCAAAGTGTAAAGTTTTGTGATTAGTTTTAAAAGAAATATCATTTTCACCAACGGTATATGGCGTTATGAGATTTATAAAAGGTGTTCCTAGAATAACTGTATGATGTATATCATTAACAAGAATAAATAAAGATTTTAAAGAAATTCCATTATTTATAATTGAAGCTTCAGCTTTGGAATTAACACTAAGTTTTGAATTGTTTGCAGGTGATAACCTTTCATTAGTTCTTTTTTGGAATTTTCTGGGAACTATACCGGATTTTATACAATTTAAATCTGCACCTGTATCAAATAAAGTAATTGTATTTATCTTGAATTTTTCTGAGAATTTGATAGTTATTTTTATCATATATTTTCTAGAAGTTATTTCTCTTAGAACAAATAAAAAATCATCTGGAATTGTTTCAATATTTTCTATGTTACTTAGTTTGGTATTTTCATTTGCTTCATCATTTTCAGCACTCTCGTCATTTCCTAATTTTTCTATCATATATTTTATAACATCAAAATCTTGTTTTTGTTTTTCTTTTAATTCTCGTAATTCAATTTTTACTTCTTTCATTTCCTTTTGTAAATCTTGAATTGTTACATCTTTGTTTTTAACTCTTTTTGTCTTTCCAAGAATATTAGTTAAATCATAAGTATTTTTTGAAGTACTTGGTAAAATAGTATTTTTGTTTTCTCTTTCCTTTTTATTGTCAAAAGAATTTAATATCTTGTCAAGATAATCTTTTTGTAGTTCGTGATCATTAATATTTTTAGTATTTCAAGATGGAATTGTTGTTCTTTAGTCAAGACACTAACATATTTTTGATTCATTATCGAATTTGGACTAGACGAAACCATTTCATCGATTGAAGGGATTTACGATCTTCTTTAGATCTTGAAGAGAAATTTTCAATTTCTGAATCGGGATTTGACTCAGAGGACTCTACTAAGAGATTTGTAATTTTATTCATAATTTCATTCTTCTAATTGTAATTCTTGTATTCTTTTATTTAATCTACAAAAATTAGCAAAGTGTGACCTTTTTATGACATTTCCAACATTCAACGTTTTTCAACCATTCTTTGGAATTTTGATTGTTATGATTATTGGGTCTTGAATTTCTTGGATTCTTGTAATAATCTTCTTTAGAAAATTGTCTTTTCTTATGGAATTTTCTACGGGATTTATGATGTTCTTTGTGGGATTTGTAATGTTCTTTATTAGAATCTTTGTAGGATTTATGACAAGTACCTAAGCAACCTGGAGATGGTTTATTGTGATCAACATCAAATTGTTGACAGAAAGTACCTAATTCTAATTTGGTTTTCTTTAGTTCCCATTTTAAATGTTTTTGGAGTTTTAAATCTTGGCATATTCTTAATCCTTCCTGTTGAGTTAAACTAACTAATTGGCCATAAGTATACTCATCATAAGGTATTATTTGTTTCCCACTATTTTCTCTAATTTTATTTCTAGCTTTTTCTCCTAAGAGAGTTGGTAATCCTGTAAAGAATTTTTCTTTCCAAAATGGCTGATTAGAATCTTCTCTAAGCATTATTCTAGTTAGAAAAGTATTTTTATAATATTAAAAATCACTAAATTTTCTACATCTAAGATTTGCTAGTAATTAAGCATTTTTATCTTTTAAATGTGAGGGATCTCCTATGAAATGTTAAGAAATAGTAAGAATTAACCTAGCAACGACATCTTGTTGAGGGTTTCCTTCATCATCTGAAATTGGTATATCATCTTCATCAGTTTTAATAGCATCTATAATTTCTTCTTGTTGTTGATTTGTGAGATAATAATCCCACCATCCTTTTAATCGACACGAGAACCGCTATAAGAATTTTGGCGATGGTTTTATCATGGGTTCCGTTTTGTGTTTTATAAGCATTTGCTGCCATGGTCATTTGTTGAAGCATACTAAGAATTTCATACTATGTTTTTCCATCAAAGTTCCAATCATAAACAGAAGAGACATTAAAACGGGATTGAGATAATGGTTTTACAATATTTAAATCTGGAGAAGGAACTATTTGTAAATTTTGTGGTTGGTTCCAAACAAGTTTATTAATTTATTGAGTAGGTTTCTGAAATTGTTCTAATGCATCACTTAAATCAGAATCTTGTCTAATAGTATTTATTTTAAGATCTGAAGTTGGAGTATCAGGAACAATTGGCTCAAATGGTTGGCTAGAGCTACTAGTCATAGGACCTATTTTACTAAATTGATCTTGTATAACTTTAATAAATTCAGATTTATTATCCTGCATATTTTTAAGACTATTTTTAGAAATCTGATAAGGTTTAAAAATTGAATTTTTAAGTTTATTATCTGAGGAATCTATAGTTATAGAAGGTTGTTTTTGAATATGTCTTTCTATCCTGTCAAGTTGTTTTCCTATGGTATTTAAATTGGTTTTAGTATAATTATTCTGTATAACTATATTTTTTATATTTGTTTTATCACAAACTCCTGGAGTTTTAATAGGAATAACATCAATTTGCTGATTTAGAACATTAAGTTTTATACCTTGAAAAGGAGGATTATTTGATTGAATTTTTCTAGAATCACTTATAGTTTCCCATTCTGGTGTTTTATTTCTAATGGTAACTGGATTAACAGATTTATTAAAAGGGAAATCAATGGAATTTTCTGAAGCATATAATTCAAACCAATCAAAGAATAAAATATGGATTTTATGTTTATTTATGAATTCATAAAATTTTTCTTGGATTTGTTTTCTAATTTTTAAAAAGTTTTTGAAAAACCACATTCTTTTTTCTAAATTGTTTTTAGAATCAAAATCATCATGAAAGAATTTTTTATCAACTGGTGGTCCCTGGTATCATAGAAAAAGAATTCCAAGTTGATAAAAAATTTGACACGTATCCCTATGTTCACAATTAAAGAATTTGATGATTGGAAAATTCGTATGCAGGCTCATCTATCAGCATTACATGATGAGATGTGGATAGTGATAGAGGATAGGCCACTACAAATTTTAAAAATGAACACAGCTGAAAGAAGAGCTGCAACTGAAGGTGAAGAGGATGTCGCTCCTAGACCAGCTATGGTTGAAAAACCAAGAGCTGAATGGACAAATGACGACAGAAAAAGATACAACCTGGACAATGTGGCCAAGGATATTCTTTACAAAACCTTGGACAAAGCCATGTTCAATAAAGTCAAATCATGCAAAATGGCTAAAGAAATGCGGGATAAGCTAACATTGATTTGTGAAGGCTCGGAGCAAATCAAGGAAAATAAATTATCGTGTGGTCTAAATTTGAGAATTTCAAAATGATCGTAGGAGAGAACCTGGATCAACTGGATGCTCGGTTCACGAAATTACCAACGAAAGCATCCTGCTCTTGGAAAAGAATATACACGAAGAAATGTGTATGAAGATCTAAAAAAGTCTCCTAGCGAATGGGAAATGAAGGTCATGGCACTAAGACATTCCATGGACCTATCAAAGACATCCAACCATGAGCTATTCTCGGATCTCAAAGCCTACGAATTTGGCCGAGAAGAAAAGACCAGGAAGAGACATCCGTACCCAAAACAATTTGCTCTAATTGTTAAGGATGGCAAGAAAGCCGAGGTCAAAGAAGTCATTGACCCGGAGGAAATAGCCCCGATGGTTAAAAGGTTCAACAAGTTCTTCAATAAGAACTACAAGAGAGGCAAGGGCGAATCCTCCGAAGACACTCGGCTCCTCCAAGTCAAGGGAAGATAGGGCAACCAAGAGAACAGATCATCAAAAAGCTGAATATCAAAGGGCGACAATCCAAGAATGGAAAGAGCTGATCAAAAGGTTGAATATCTATCTTTGGAACTGTGAAAGGCAACCGGTCACTATTCCATTGATTGCCCATATCCCGTTGTCAACAAATACGGGGAATGAAGAAGAAAGAAAAGTCTTGAGAGAAAGAAGACAAGAAAAGAAAAAGGCAATGTTGGTCAGGCAGAGATGCTGAGATAGCCAAGTCAATAGACATAGCCGATTGAGAGTAGTGAAGTGACTACTCAAGTGACTCTACGAAGAAGAAGCCTTGATCGCCCGATGGCCAAGGAACAAGACCAACCTCGACCAAGAAGATGAGGTACACTCGACTCATCACACTCGATTCTAGTGATAGTAGTGTGACACACACACTTCATCACCCACCGATCTTTAATTCATTAGGCAAAATGATGAAAGAGTTTGAACACATTAAATCCTCACACACACTACTAAATGAGGAAAAATGACCTACTAAGAGCCAAAACTCACGGTGACTAAGGAGCGAGTACTATAAGTCAAATAGTGATGAGAATAAAAGTTTAAAGACCGAAAATGCCAAGCTAATAGCGAGAAATAGTTTGCCATAGAAAAGAGGAGAATGACCTCAAAAATGTGATTGCCTCATTCACTAAAGCATCTAAGTCATTGGATGATCTTATCATAAGCTTTGAGAATGTGGAGACAAGACATGCTTAGGATTTAATTCCTCGTGCTATGTCAAGCTCCAAAAGTGATTTTGGAAAAAGGATCTTCAAGCAATGAAGTATCTCAAAATCCAAAACTCCAAATGGTGCACACACATTTATTCCAAAGCACAATTACAAGCAAACGGCATTGGTTATAAAGGAAAAGGAAAAATGACGATTGAGTGTCTTTGAGAGGACAGTGAGAAGAAATTCACCGAGTTCCTCAAAGCAAACTCCAAACAGAAATACTCAGAAAGAAGAAACAGAGCTACCAAAAACCCGGAAGTTCTATAAAGGAAACACATTTGATGGGAATGGTAGAAAATATCCAAGCCAAGCTGATTGGAATGATGTAAACTCAAAGCAAAGACCTATGGAATATAAGCTCAAATGGCAAAGACCTAGAACTCAAAGAAAGGCCATTCCAAAGGTATAAGAGCTTTCATCAAAGACACACATATGCACCTAGGCACTACACTCGAGACATCACAACTACCCAAAGAAGGCAATTGCTAAAACACATATACAGCATCTGAGACAAAAGAGACAATTTGTATGAACCTAGAATCCCCAAGCAATTTGCCAAAATTAATTATGATTATGGCCTTGATAGATGCCAACCCCTTAGAGCCAAATCATCTGGCTATAGGTTGGTTGGATCATCTTACAATACTAACCCTTCAGGACCCGGACAAGTATGGGTACCTAAAACTTAATTTCCTGTTTTGCGGGTTCAAGGAGCAATTTGAGTGTCAAGGAACCTGGTACATGGATAGTGGTCGCATTCGGACATATGACAGAAACAAGAAAAATCTGTCAAAATTCAAGGAAGTTAAAGGAGCAAAAGTCATATTTGGAGGAAATGAAGCTCCAGGAGAAATAAGAGGCATTGGATCCATCAAGAAAAATGGATTAGAAATCACAGATGTTGCATATGTTGAAGGACTAAATTTCAATCTGCTGAGTATTAGCCAACTCTGTGACAAGGGTTATAATGTTGGATTTAACATGGGTATATGCCAAATCAAGGATACAGAATCAAATGAAGTTGTGTTGCAAGGATGCAGACAAAAGAACATGTATATCGTGGATTGGTCAACAAAGAACACCCAACACTGTCATAGCAAAGAGCACAGCTGAATCAAGTTGGTTGTGGCACAAGAAGCTGAGTCACCTGAATTTCAAAACAATTAACAAGCTTGCCAGAAGCAATCTTGTGGAAGGACTTCCAGACTCAGTATACAAAAAGGAGAGTATATGTGACGCATGTCAGAAGGGAAAACAAATCAAATCATCATTCAAAGAAAAGGCATGCCCATCTTCAACAAGAATATTGCATATGCTACACATGGATCTATTTGGTCCAGTTGAACCAGCCAACATAAGTGGGAAGAAATATACCTTGGTGGTAGTAGATGACTACTCAAGATATACATGGACAATATTCATGTGTAAGAAGAAAGAAACTCTACAGAAACTACCACGGTGATGAAGAGGATTCAAAATGAGAAGAGCCAAACCATTATCAAAATAAGATCAAACAGAGGAATCGAGTTTGTCAATGGTATAATAACTCAATATTGTATTGGAAATGGCATTGGTCATGAATTATCTCCAGCAAAGGACTCCCAATATGAGAATGGAGTTGCAAAAAGAAGAATAGAACTCTCAAAGAAGCGGCAAGGACCATGTTAGCGGAAGCGGGGCTACCTAAAAGATTTTGGGTCAAGCAATAAACACAAAGATGCTACACTCAAAATAGATGCATGATAAACAGACGGTGACAAAGACTCCTATGAGATTTGGACAGGAGAAAACCAAATGTTGCATACTTTAAAATATTTGGATGTAAATGCTTCATCCATAACAATGGCAAAGATAATCTAAAGGCTTTTGATGCTAAAGTCGATGAAGGTATCTTCTTGGGATACTCGGTGAAAAGGAAAGCCTACAGAGTACTCAACAAGAGGACTATGGTTGCGAAGAATCCATTCATGTGGTATTCGATGAGCAAATGTAAATGGAGAAGACATTGAAGAGTCGGTGATAATTTGAATCATCCGACCATGCGAGAAAAGTCCCTATCTTCAAGTCAAGTGGAATTATAAACTCGAGATGAAGATGAGATAGCCGAGTCTCAAAAACAGTGGAAAATCTGCGGCTAAGTGATAACGAGAGAGCCGATCAAAGCAACACAGTACGCAAGACGATCGAATCCAGCTAACTTACTTCAACTTTGATATAAGATGGCCGAGAGACCATCCACGAACTTGTCATTGGAGATATAAGAGAAGGTGTCAAAACAAGATCCAAAACTCAACAATAAACCATGTTCACATGCTTTATCTCACAATTAGAGCCTAAAAAGATGTGTCACAAGCATTGGATGACACACATTGGATTCAAGCTATGCAAGAAGAGTGAATCGGTTTGAAAGAAATAAAGTATGGGAGTTAGTTCAAAGACCCACCCATCAAAATGTTATTGGCACTAAATGGGTGTTGAAACAAGATGAACGAGGAAGGTTACGTGGTAAGAAACAAAGCAAGATTAGTAGCCAAAGGATATTGCCAAGAAGAAGGGATAGATTTTGATGAAACATTTGCCCTGTGAAAGCAAGATTGGAAGCTATTAAGATGTTTCTTGCCTATGCAACTCACAAGAATTTTATAGTATATCAGATGGATGTAAAAAGTGCATTCCTAAATGGTTTATTGGAAGAAGAAGTGTATGTTGAACAACCTCCAAGATTTGAGCAGCAGACTCTTGGAGATAAGGTATACAAACTCAAGAAAGCTCTATATGGATTAAAACAGGCACCCAGAGCATGGTATGATACTTTGTCACAATTCCTAACTGAGAATGGATTCACAAAAGGAAAAATGGATAGAACACTCTTCAGAAATTCAAGACAGGAAGAGCATACTACTTGTTTAAATATATGTGGATGACATCATTTTGGATCCACAAACAAAGAAGCGTGTGAAAAATTTTCAAACCTCATGCAAAGCAAATTCGAAATGAGCATGATGGGAGAGTCGACATTCTTCCTGGACTCCAGGGAAACAAAGTGAAGGATGGAACCTTCATAAGTCAAATAAAATACACCAGAGATTTAATGAAGAAATTTGGTATGGAAGAGAAATCGCGTGAAAATACCAATGAATACATCACCAAAATGGACATGGATGCGGATGGCAAGCCCGTAGATCAAACAAGATACGAGCACTCATTGGATCATTGTTTTATCTCACAACTAGAGGCGGACATCACCTTTGATGTAGGTGTATGTGCAAGATTTCAATCTGCTCCAAAAGAGAGCCATATGATTATGACTAAGAGGATCTTGAGATATTTGAAGGAAGCCAAGAAGTTGGCTTATGGTATCCAAAGGAAGGTGGATTCAAGCTAATTGGCTATTCGGACTCGACTATCTTTGGATGCACGAGTTGACAGAGAAGAGCACTTCGAGACACATGTCAAATGCTTGAAACAAACTAATTTCCTGGTTTAGCAAAAAGCAAAATTCAATAGCCACCTCTACAAAAAGAGAATACATAGTCTGCTGGCAAATTTTGTTGTGCCCAAATCCTATGGATGAGACAAAGGTGAGAGACTATGAAATTGAAGAAAAGGAAATTCCAATCATGTGTGATAACACAAGTGCAATTGTAATCACTCAAAATCTGTGTTGCACTCAAGAACAAAGCATATCGATGTCGATATCACTTCATAAGAGATCATGTTAAAAAGAAAGACATCACCTTGGAATATATTTCAACCGATAAACAGTTGGTGACATATTCACAAAACCATTATGTGAGTCAAGATTTGAAGAACTCAAGCATGAGTTAGGGTTAATTGAGTGAGTGACACTCGGAAGACTCAAAGAAAGGCAATGAAACACAAAAAGGGAAAAATTTGAATTCTCAAAATCACTAAATGAATCGATCGATCGGAAAAACTGACTATACCGAATTAGTGACGGTTGAGTCACTATGAGAACTGTGAGAAGAAGAGTTAAATCCTAAGGGATAAGTGAGTCATTTATGAGCAAAGTGACAAAAACGCAGTCATTTTTACTAAGCGGGAATGTTTTTAAGAATGACGTCAGCACAATGATGATGTGTACAGGCAAAAGCTGCACACCGAGCTTATGATTGGATATAAATGCTGCCGCATTAAATTCGAGACATTAAATGCTAATCGGCGTGCTAAATCTAAGCCGTTGATTTCGATCACATTTCAAAAACCACCCGCATGTCCTTTCAGAAACCATACTTAAACCATTTTCGTCCGTTTCTCTCACATATTACCAAAACTGTTCATTTCTCTCTCAGAAGCAAAGGCAAAACTCTCTCAAAACCCTATCAATCTTCAGATCAACTTCTAAGTTTCTTTTCGTGAAATACTTGAAAAATGGCATCAACTTATGATTTCGTCAAGCTAGGGAAGCAAATCCACACGGGTCTCTTTGTGGATTTCGAGGGTATGGTCAAACAGGGGTCCGATGACGCCTCATAAAGAAGATTGCTGAAAAGCTCGAAAAGTCCAGGCTAAAACCATTTCTGACGATGGAGCTCCCGATGACCTATGTGGAAGAGGTCGCTCGATTCTACGTGAATGCTGAAATTCACGATGAGGGGATCAAATCCTCTGTTCACGGGGAAGAGTTCATCATCTCTCGCCAAAGATTTGCGAGAACACCGCTCATTACACGGAAGGAGCACCGTAAATCAATGAAGCTGATGTAGACTTGCCGCTTGGAAGAAAGTAGCCAAGACCGACTATCTTGATAAGATAGTCTACACTGACCAACAAGAGGTTGAAGGAGGACTACCACAAAACTGTTGGACATAGTTGCCAAATGCATAGACATCAAATTTGGCACTTTGACTAACTATCCAAAGCAAAATTGATCGTCATGGTTGCGATCATTGAAGAAAAGCAAGTAAAGGGCTGAGTTTGTTGTACAGCAGACTCGCGAGAATGTAGGAAACAAATCCTTCAAGGAGAATGGAGCATTTGGAGGATCCTGGGATACGGCCCGATGATTGGCGGTGATGGAGGTAAAGGAGTCCTCTTCGACATGGAAAGGCATTCCATGTAAACAAGAGGATGTTTAGATCAAACCTCTCTGGCGCGAGAAGAGAGCCTACGCCAAGAGAGCGATACAAGTGAGGGGGAATCGGTGACCCTCGACGATACAAATTTGTTTCCTCTCCACCAAAGAAGAAAGTTGCCCTATGACTACTAAGAGAAGCTACGCTGCATCGCAGCAAAGAAAACCAAATCGCTCCCGCCCGCCGAGTCACTCCGCCCGCAGCCGTGTCTCCTACCCCAGCAGCGGCCTGAGAAGGAATCTCAAATACCTTCTCCGCCGTCAAAAAGAGGAGAATCGATAAGCCAAGACGGCGGCTCTCGAGAAGAAAACAACAAAGACCGACCCCGCCGCCCAAGACTTAGAAGAAACTCTCTCCGAACGTAAATCCCTCTAGTACAAACTAGGAGAAGAAGAAGAATCTTCAAGCGTTCGAACTTGAGAAACCGGTTGAGTCACCACTCACCAAACAGACAGGAGACTCGAGAAGTAGAGTCTCGAAATTCTTGATAAATGACCAAGTCTGCGAAGGCGATCGTGAGGCAAAGCAAGACCAGTTTGTAGTTTGACATTTGAGACACAAGAAGTAGCGAGAAATCTAACTACTTTGTTGACAAGATCGTATCCCCTCCGCTGTGACGCACGAGAATGGAGCACCATAGCTTGCTACCTTCTATCCTTGAGAATGAGGGACAACAAGAAGAAGCTGATAGAGATGATGATGTTATGATCCTATCCCCACCTTATCCAGACATCCAAAATCATCTGCGAGAGTGGAAGAAGTGGAAGTTAAGTCGATCCAGGGAGCAGTTCCAACGGCCCGAGTTTATCGAAGAAGAAGAAGGGCGATGAATTTTCTTGGAGTGACCACTATGGTCCAAGCAATGGATGAAGAAAACTGCACAGATATCTTGCAGATCTTCAAGGACAAGGAGAAGGAGAGACAGGTAGAGGAAGCTGAGGCACATGAGAAGGCCAACATCTGCCCTATCACCGGCACCACGGAACATACACATGCTCTCCTTGACGTCCTATCAGAAAGCGATGAGGATCTGGACCCTGTTGCTACCAAGGAAGAGTTGCAAATGCAGCAAGCAATGCACGAATCCGAGTCCTTCATGAACAAAGAATGATGGAGGGACCAGGAGAGTCCTCCAAAACACGGTGGAGATACACCCAATGGGAGTGGTGTGCAAAAGATATTGCCATCGTTATTTTCGCCACCACTTCCCCAACTCACTCGGAAGAAGGAACTAAGGAAATGGCGATGGCGGGTTAGTGGGGACCCCGGTCGAGCCAACCCCTAATGAAGGTGTCTTACCACCGCCCCAACGGTGAACACTCGTAGAAATAGCCGGGAGTTTGGAGACGAGTGACCCCATTCAAGTCACTCGGTGGTGGTGCGCCCGAGGGGAAACTCCCTCCACCGCAAAGAAGGTAGGAGGATGCTGCAGATGACTCCACAACGAATCTAGGAGGCGAAGTGGAGAAGGAACAAACACAAAGTACACATCAAGTTGTCATCAACGAAGCTCTGATAGTTGAGACTGTCTCGGTGAGGTGCCAACTACTCGAAGGCTAATGACGCCGCCGATGCGATGCGTCGAGGCACATGAAGGAACAACCATGGGAGTTAATACTCGGGCGATGAAAGTGCAATCCATGGGGTTGAGACTCCAATGGATGCCACCGCGAAAGACCCTAAGACGGTTGATAATGTCGAAAGGGATGTCAAGTGCCTCATTGCGAGTTGAGCTGCAGGAGGTAATGAAGGCCAACGGGAGGTTGAGACTTCCCAGGGTAAAGAAGTTGAAGTACGTAACATCCTCCCCGCTATCATTGATCCATCGAAAAGGAGATAAGCGCGCTACGATTCCCGGACAATCGATGTAACCTTTTCGGGATCGGAAGAAGAGCGATGAAGCCGAGTCATCCCGCGGATCGATCCAAAAGACTCGGTGAGGGTGTTCCAACCACGAGCAAGTCGACCTCAAGACTACTCGTCAAACTTTCAATTTTGATGATGAGCCACCCATGGAAATCTCATCATCGTCCGATGACGCTCCGATAAGGGCCGAGGACCGTCAACTCAATTGGAAAACCATTTGAGACCGACGGTCATTGAGACTGTTGAGGCTCGGCAAGTCGGGTCAACTTCACAACAGACCCACCAAACAGTCCATGCGCGCAGCTCCCAGTGCGCAGCGGGTTCGACTCCACAAGAAACTTCACGCGCACCACTCATCATTGAACAAATCCCGGTGGCCCGTGATGATTCCTTCGTAGAATCATTTCCTTTTCTCCGGAGGTACCCGACCTCCCTAAAGAGTCGAAAGAGATCTCGAGCGCTTCCACGCACTGCATCCTCGTTATTCCATCGACACCATCGTTCAGTGACTATGATTTTGACGCGCTTGGCCGCCACCGCAATGTGAATGAACAATGAAGTTCGGGAGGTGTTCAAAGCATTATTTCTTGAAATTGAACGGATGGAGAGGCATCGGCCTCGATGGACATGAGATGGATAATGAGAGATGCCACCTTTACTGGCGACTTAAGAGGCATAATAGTCGAATCGGGGAGTGGTGGCAACAAACAAATAATGCGCGTGGAACAAGCTAGATATTTTAGAACATTGTTCAACAAACTGTTGGTATGGTGAGTGAGAATCGATGCAAAGACAAAGCCGAGAGAACACATTGAGCACTTGCATGAATCTCACACCGCCGAGATCAAGGCGCTGCGTGAGCAAAATAAGAATGAGCTCTGCGTATGGAAGAACACATGGATCGAAAATTCAGCCTTTCTCATGGGTGAGATGAAGTTGCTTAAAGTCGAATCCAACGCTACTCGTTCGAGTTTAGTGCGCAAAGATACTCCGCAGCAGACTCGGCGAGAACTCGACTATCGCCAGACTCGACTTTACGCTTGCTAGTATGTTTCCGGCGTTCCTCTCTCATTTGATGATGCCAAAAGGGGGGAAGAGGAATACCTTAAAGATCAAGAGATCGAGACGAGAAGGAGGAAACGGAAGTAAAGGAAAAGCGGTGATGAGGTCTCAAGAGCAAAGAAAGGAAAGTCTATTGAGGGGGAATGATCGGGAGATGTCACTCTAATGATCGCACAAACCCCAACAAGGTCTTGTCACAAAACCGGTGATATTATCAAAGACAAACTCCAGTGACTCGCCACCTCAACACTCTGCTTTGTGTCTATGGTGAAAAGAGAAAAACAGATTGAAGCAGGTGGAGGAAGTGGAAGGAAGGATGAATGCCCGAGTTATGAATACCTTGAAACAACATGGAGGCATTCCGGTGAAGCGAGACACTTGTGCCATCTCGAGATACCGAATCGAGCCAAGATCGAGTTGATGAATTTAAAACGCCGCATCCGAAGGATACTTCGCAAACATGTCCATGGCTCAAGCCTCGGGACTTTTCTTGGGAAAAGGGTCTCACGCTATGTGAAGAAGGCGACAGCAAAGACAAACTACCGATCGCTCTGCTGGTCACTCCGGTCACTCAGTGTTTGGGAAGAAGACCCCAAAGACAATACACGCCCGAGAGGAAGAGGTAGAGAAAAAGCGATGGTGGAGGAAGAGGTTTGGCACCCAGGCCTCCGCCCAAAAACATTGAGTACATAGATCCGGGCAAGAAATGAGGGATCTACTTTGGGCAGTCTTGACCAAGTAGCCAATACGCAAGTGGCTAAGAACAATCTTGAGTATGTGAAGAGAATTGAAGAAGAAAACAAAAGACAAACTCAGCTATGGGAGGAAAGACAAGAGAGACTAAGAAGAGATGAAGTGCCCGGAAGGCATATGAAAAGAAGAAGAAGAAGGCGGTCAAGATGAGAAAAAGAGAAGAAGACTAGAAGATGACAGAACTGAAGAAGATGAAAGAAGGAGGAAGCGAAGGAGATGAAGTGTTGCTGTCCACCCCTTCATGTATCTTACTTTGTAAATACATTTCATGTAAGTCTTCTGTAATAAATCTGTAAACTCTCTATTTTTGCGTAAACATAAATGTTGCTCTGATACACCTTGCATACATTCTCTGTAAATACACTATCTGTAAGTATCTATGCTCTTTACATTTTGAATGTTTTAAGTTTTGGCATCATCAAAAAGGGGGAAATTGTTGGGAAATTTATTGTTTAGATTTTGATGAATGCCATGTAAAACTTAAAATAGGAAGTTGGCACCCCATTTTTGTTGTAAATCGCATTATAACAAATAGGGTTGGTCAAGTGAGTTAAGTCACTATGCCTAAACATGCAAGAAGACAATCGGAGACTAGAAGGAAGACTCATTGTAAGACATCCGAGTATGGCAAAGAAGAGAAGACGGAACTCGATCAAGGTGCGGTGAGTAAAGTATCAGTCAAGTCAACTCAAGATGGCCAAGTCTCAAGTTGAAGTGACCGAAGAGTCATCCAATGATTGAAAGCCGACTCTAAGTCACCTGGGGAAAGCAAGGAAATGCAGTCAAGTCGAGATAACTGAAAGAGATCCGTTGCACATAAATCAAGAGAATTACTTAAACAAGTAATACCTCCATGCTACCTTTCTCGAAGTGCTCAGTCCCAGAAGCGTGCAAGGGGAATAAACCAATGGGAAGCACTACACCGTGTCAGAACTCTGAAAAGCTGAAGAACAATTCATACGAGGAAGTGGCAACTCCAAGGACTGCAACAAGACAAGCCAACGACCACAAGTGACTTTCAAAAATAAGCCTATCTCTTCAACGGGCAGATTTTTGAAAGATCACTATAAAAGGCTGAGGAATGACTCTGAGAGAAGGTGACCTTGATTACCTGAACCACGAACATTCAAGCTAACATTTGAACTGTAATCGAAATATTCTCAAAGATCATTCAAGATTAATTCTCAAGCCTACACTACGAAGGAAATCAATCCAACACTCACCTGTGAAGGAAAGATAACTTCAATCAGTTGAAGAGGAAACTTTTGAAGAAAAGAGGTCTACATTCCGCGGAGGATTGTAGGAAGGTTCAAGGTCGAACCAGCCTTGAGTTTTTGGAGGGCTTCGTGATCAAATCCAAAGAGCTTGAGCAAGTGAGCTGTGGTAGCAAAGGTTTGCCCTGTGAAGAAGCCGAGTCTCACGAGAAGCCACTGCGTGACCAAGGCATCTCGGATCGAGTCCCAAAGGATCAAGTCGGTTTGTGTGATCAAGACTTGTATTCTGGGACTGTTACCACTCGTATCTTGACCAATACTTAGTGGATTCCTCCAGGAGTTGGAGAAGAGAGGAGTAGAAGAATTACCCCATCTTGAACCTCTATAAAAACTTATCGTGTCATTTACATTTGACATTTTAATTCTTGCACTTTAACTGTTTAATTCTGGCGATAAATTTGCTATCCACTTGATAATTTCTAAGTACTAAAACCAAGGATTAAATCATAACTAAACCAAATTTAAGGGTGTTAAGCCTCCCGAAAAACAAACTGATTGAGCTAATTGATCTTACTTGGTGAGTTATTCTATCAACGGCTCGATCAGTGCATTTGAGTGACTAACTCTATTGATTAACTAAATTGGCTATCCACCAAGGACACAACTGTGTAGTATCAACTCTGAACTTGAAAAAGGACTAAATCGAAAAGTTTGTAAGGTTTATTCAACCCCCCCTTCTAAACCTTACACTCACACCCCTTGGGACCTACTGATAAAAATGCTGAATTTCTTGCTAATCTTAGGTGTAGAAAACTTAGTGATTTTCAATATTATAAAAATACTTTTCTAACTAGAATAATGCTTAGAGAAGATTCTAATCAGCCGTTTTGGAAAGAAAAATTCTTTGCAGGATTACCAACTCTCTTAGGAGAAAAAGTTAGAAATAAAATTAGAGAAACTAGTGGAAAATAAATAATACCTTATGATGAATATACTTATGGCCAATTAGTTAGTCTAACTCAACAGGAAGGATTAAGAATATGCCAAGACTTAAAACTCCAAAAACATTTGAAATGAGAACTAAAGAAAACCAAATTAGAGTTAGGTACTTTCTGTCAACAATATGATATTGATCCCAATAAACTATCTCCAGGTTGCCCAGGTACTTGTCATAAATCCTACAAAGATTCTAATAAAGAACATTACAAATCCCACAAAGAACATCATAAATCTCGTAGAAAATTTCTTAAGAAAAGACAATTTTCTAAAGAAGATTATTACAAAAATCCAAGAAATTCAAGACCCAATAATCATAACAATCAAAATTCCAAAGAATGGTTGAAAAACGTTGAATGTTGGAAATGTCATAAAAAAAAGTCACACTGCTAATTTTTGTAGATTAATTAAATAAAAGAATACAAGAATTACAATTAGAAGATGAAATTATGAATAAAATTACAAATATCTTAGTAGAGTCCTCTGAGTCAAATCCCGATTCAGAAATTGAAAATTTCTCTTCAAGATCTAAAGAAGATTGTAAATCCCTTCAATCAGATGAAATGGTTTCGTGTAGTCCAAATTCTGATAATGAATCTGAAAAATATGTTAGTGTCTTGACTAAAGAACAACAATTCCATCTGGAAATACTAAAACATATTAATGATCCCGAACTACAAAAAGATTATCTTGACAAAATATTAAATTCTTTTGACAATAAAAAAGAAAGAGAAAATAAAAATGCTATTTTACCAAGTACTTCTAAAAATACCTATGATTTAACCAATATTCTTGGAAAGACAAAAAGAGTTAAAAACAAGGATGTAACCATTCAAGATTTACAAAAAGAAATGAAAGTAGTAAAAATTGAATTAAAAGAATTAAAAAAACAAAAACAAGATTCTGATGCTATAAAATATATGATAGAAAAATTAGAAAATGATGAAGTCTTGAAAATGACGAAGTGAATGAAAATACTGTACTAAGGAACATAGATAATATTGAAAAAATTCCAGATGATTTTTTATTTGTTCTAAGAGATATAACTTCAAGAAAATACATGATAAAGATAACTCTCAGATTCTCGGAAAAATTTAAAATAGATACGGTTGCTTTATTTGATACTGGTCAGTGCGATTTAAATTGTATAAAATCCGGTATAGTTCAAGAAAATTCCAAAAGAGAACTAATGAAAGACTTTCACCGCGAACAATTCAAAACTTAGTGTCAATTCAAAGCGAAGCTTCAATTATAAATAATGAAATTTCTTTAAAATCTTTATTTATTCTTGTTAATGATATACATCATACAGTTATTTTAGGAACACCTTTTATAAATCTCATAACACCATATACCGTTGGTGAAAATGCTACCTCTTTTAAAACTAATCATAAAAATTACACTTTGATTTTCTTGAAAAACCTAAAACTAGAAATCTTAATATGATAAAAGCTTATTCGATTCATAAAAATACCATTAACAATCTCATACAAGAAAAGAGTTTTCATTTACAAAATATTAAAAATGATATTTCATTTAAAAGAATAGAAAAACAATTAGAAACACCCGAGGTAAAAAAAAAATTTTAAACTCCAAAATTTATTTGAAAAAAAAATTTGTGCTGAGCTTCCAAATGCATTTTGGAATAGGAAACAACATATTGTTGATCTACCTTATGAAGAAAATTTTAATGAAAGAGAAATCCCAACAAAAGCCAGACCAATTCAAATGAATCATGAATTAGAAGAACATTGTAAATTAGAAATAAAAGATTTAATGGATAAAAAATTAATTTCTAAATCCAGGTCCCCATGAAGTTGTGCAGCTTTTTATGTTAACAAAAATTCTGAAATAGAAAGAGGAACTCCTAGATTAGTAATTAATTATAAACCCTTAAACACAATGTTGGGAAATCATTTTGTAGATTTTGATGAATGCCATGTAAAACTTAGAATAGGAAGTTGGCACCCCATTTTTGTTGTAAAGCGCATTGTAATAGATAGGGTCAAAAATTTGAGTTAAGTCGCCTATGCCTAAACATGCAAGAAGACAACCGGAGACTAGAAGGAAGACTCATTGCAAGACAACCGAGTATGGCAAAGAAGAGAAGACGGGAACTCGATTGAAGGTGTGAGTGAAGTATCAGTCAAGTCAACTCAAGGCCAAGTCCAAGTCTCAAGATCGAAATGATGAGGAGTCATCAAATGATTGGAAGCTGACTCAAGTCACCTGGAAATGTGAAGAAAATGCGATCAAGTCAAGACAATGAAAGAGATCCGTTGCACAGAAATCAAGAGAATTACTTAAACAAGTAATACCTCCATCTTCGCCTTTCTTGAAGTGCTCGTTCGAAGCGTGCAAGAGTAATAAACCAATGGGAAGCACGCACCATGTCGAACTCGAAAAGTGAAGAATCATTCATACGAGGAAATGGAAATTCCAAGGATCGCAACAAGACAAGCCAACGACCACAAGTGACTTTCAAAAATAAGCCTATCTCTTCAACGGGCGATTTTTGAAAGATCACTATAAAAGGCCGAGGAATAACTCGAGAGTAGGTTACCCGAACCACGAACATTCAAGAAAACATTTGAATCAGTAACCTAAGATATTCTCAAATCATTTGAGATCAATCCTCAAGCCTACATTACGAAGAAAATCAATCCAACACTCAATTGTGAAGGAAAGATAACTTCAATCACCAAGAGGAAATTTTTGAAGAATCAAGGGGTCTACATTCCACGGAGGATTGTAGGAAGGTTCAAGGTCGAACCGAGTCTCAAGTTTTTGGAGGGCTTCGTGATCAAATCCAAGAAGCTAGAGCAAGTGGGCTGTAGTAGCAAAGGCGCCCTGTGAAGAAGTTGAGTCGCGAGAAGCCATTGGTGCGTGACCAAAGGCATCTCCAGACGGAGTCCCAAAGGATCAAGTCGGTTTGTGTGATCAAGACTTGTATCCGGACCATTACCACTCGTATCTTCGATCAATACTTTGTGGATTCCTCCGGGAGTTGGAGAAGAGAGGAGTCATCTTGAACCTCTATAAAAACTTATCGTGTCATTTACATTTCAAAGACGTTAATTCCTCGCATCTTATTTGTTTAACTCATTTGATAAATTTGCTATCCACTTGATAATCTCTAAGTGCTAAAACCAAGTATTAAATCAAATTAAACCAAATTTAAGGGTGTTAAGTCTTCATTGAAAACAAACCACAGTTGAGCTAAGTCTTTAGTCTTAACAATTTGAGTTATTCTATCAACGGCTCGATCAAACGGTTGAGTGACTAACTCTTGATTAACTAACTTAGTCATGTCACCAAGGACACACGGTGTATGAAGTATCAACTCGAATATTTAAATAGACTAAATCGAAAAGTTGGTAAGGTTTATTCAACCCCCTTCTAAACCTTACACTCGGACCCTTGGGACCAACAAGTGGTATCGGAGCGGTTGGTGCATTGAGCCTTCCGACCTTAGTTCTTGAACTAGATCTCCAAATTTTTCAAAGTCTAATTTAGTACTTGATCTTTCAAAACTCTTTTTACCAAAGCAAAAGTTGTTATCATGGAAGCAAATTTGACACGCATCCCTATGTTCACAATTGAAGAATTTGATGATTGGAAAATTCGTATATGTGCTCATCTATCAAGTATTACATGATGAGATGTGGATAGTGATAGAGGATGGGCCACCGCAAATTTTAAAAGTGAACACGATTGTAAGGAGAAGCTGCAATGGTGAAGGTGAAGAGGATGTTGCTCCCGGACGGCTATGGTTGAAAAACCAAGAGTTGAATGGACAAATGATGATGAGAAAAAAGATATAACCTGGACAATGTGGCCAAGGACATGTTTGATAAATGGTTTTATCATGATTTTGATGATTTTGATTTTACACCAAAACAATGGTTTTAAAGGTTGTCCAAATACTCCTAAATGATTTAAAATGGTTTTAATATTTTAGGAGTATTTCTTCAAGTTTTATCTTCGACAAAATGGACAACACTCTTAATGATTTTTTGTCAATGTTTTTTTTTTACACCAAAACAATGTTTCTAAATGTTGTCCTAATACTCCCGATCGGTCTAAAATATTTTTACTATTTTTGGAGTATTTCTTGAAGTTTATTTTCGATATAAAATTGGACAACACTTTTGTTTTGAGGTCAACCGTCGTAGTATAGGGCAACCCGCACGAAAGTTGAGAAAAACAGAAAACTTCATGTTTGCGAGAAAATGGTCGGGCAACGGTCGCCCTATAGGGCAATCGTGCCGTCGCCGTCGACCCCTTGGGCGGCCGTGCACTGGGAGCAAAAATTGAAACAGAACATTTGCCCTTCGTTTTTTGAAGTTGTGCGCCGGTTGAAAAGGACGACGGTCGAACCCTCGTCGCCGGTCGCCCGTGTAAATGTATATTCTCTTTTTCAAACGTCTATTTGTGTGCGGCCGGTCGCCCTTGAGTTTGACAAAGCAAAAATGTAACCGTTGTCTGTGAGACATTTTTCCTTAATTTGTGGGATTGATTTCTAACAGCTCTTTTCTTCAATTGTCTTGCAATTTTTTACAGAATTCATGTCCCCAAGAGGAGCCTATCATGTACAAGACATCTTCTATAAATAGAGGAAGAATTGAAGCAACACAATAAGAGAGAAAACTACAACACAACAAGATACACTCAAGAATACACTTGTTCTTACATTGTCTTATTTCTTGTTGTAATTTGCCTAGCTTTTCACTTTCACATCCTTGAGGTCTAGGCTTTTCTTGATTACACTTGCACTCTATTGTATTATCAATTATCGAGTTGTAATCTTGAATTTGGGTAATCATTCAACACAAGATATCCTTGTGAGTGTTCTTGTGGTAAGAACACACTTGGATGATCTAGGTGATAGGTGCAAGAAGATTGTGGTGATCTTCTTGTTGAGGTGTTGAAGAATTTGGTATTCTTCAAGGTTGAAGATTGTGGTAATCTTCACAAGGTGCCGTTGGAGATTGTGGTAATCTTCAAGAAGAGATTGTGGTAATCTCAAAGGTGGTGTTGAAGAAGAGTGTGGTGCTCTTCAAGGTGTTGTTGTAAGTTGGTGTTGTATTAATTTGTGGTATATTAATAAAATCTTTTTCTTTTTGAAATCCATCCCGGATATCTTTGGGGTGGTAGAGGATTAGGCCCTAGGTGGGTTGAACCTCTTTAAATCGACGTGTGTTGTTTACATTCCGCACCTTTATTATTGTCTTTGAGCATTCGGTTCGAAAAAGAGGGCAAAATCGAAAAGATGGAGATAATCTATTCACCCCCCCTCTAGATTATCGTAGCCGCTTGGACTTACAGGACATTCTTTACAAAACCTTGGACAAAGCCATGTTCAATAAAGTCAAATCATGCAAAACGGCTAAAGAAATCTGGGACAAGCTAACATTGATTTGTGAAGGCTCAAAGCAAATCAAGGAAAATAAATTATTAGTTGCTGTACAGAAATTTGAGAATTTCAAAATGATCGCAGGAGAGACCTTGGATCAACTGGATGCTCGGTTCACAGAAATTACCAATGAGCTATCTGCACTTGGAAAAGAATATACACAGAAGGAAATGTGTATGAAGATTCTAAGAAGTCTCCCAACTAAATGGGAAATGAAGGTCATGGCACTAAGACATTCCATGGACCTATCCAAGACATCCAACCATGAGCTATTCTCGGATCTCAAAGCCTACGAATTTGAGAAGAAAAAGACGAGGAAGAGACATTTGTACCCAAAACGGCCGCTCTAATTGTTAAGGATGGCAAGAGAGCCGAGGTCAAAGAAGTCATTGACTCGGAGGAAATAGCCCCGATGGTTAAAAGGTTTAATAAGTTCTTCAATAAGAACTATAAAAAAGCAAGGGCGAATCCTCGAGAAGACACTCGGCTCCTCTCCAAGACAAGGGAATATAGGCCAACCAAGAGAGCAGAGCATCAAAAAGTTGAATATCAAAGGGTTGACAATCCAAGAATGGAAAGAGCTGATCAAAAGGCTGAAAATCTATGCTGGAACTGTAGGCAACCAGGTCACTATGCGATTGATTGCCCATACCCTGTAGTCAACAAATACAGGAATGAAGAAGAAAGAAAAGTCTTCAAAGAAAGAAGACAAGAAAAGAAAAAGGCAATGCTGGCTGCAGAGACTGCTGAGACAGCCAAGTCAAAAGACACAGCTGATTCAGAGAGTAGTGAAGCCGACTACTCAAGTGACTCTGAAGAAGAAGCCTTGATATGTTTGATGGCCAAGGAACAAGACCAACCTGACCAAGAAGATGAGGTACACTCAAATTCATCACACTCAGAGTCCAGTAATAGTGACTGTGACACACACACCTCATCACCCACTGATCTTTATGATTCATTAGGCAAAATGATGAAAGACTTTGAACACATTAAATCCTCACACACACTTCTAAATGAGGAAAACTCACTGCTTAAATGCAAAACTCACGGTGACTAAGGAGCCGAGTACCCTAAGTCAAATAGCTGATGAGAATGAAATTATAAGGGTTGAAAATGCGAAGCTAATAGCAAAGATAACTGCTATAGAAAAGAGGGAGAATGACCTCAAAAATGTGATTGCCTCATTCACTAAGGCATCTAAATCATTGGATGATCTTATTATGAGTCAAAGAGAATGTGGAGACAAGACAGGCTTAGGATTTAATTCCTCTCGTGCTATGTCAAGCTCAAAAGTGATTTTGGAAAAAGGATCTTCAAGTAATGAAGTATCTCAAAAATCCAAAACTCCAAATAGTGCACACACATTTATTCCAAAGCACAATCACAAGCAAAGCGCCTTGGATATAAGGGAAAAGGAAAACAACCTTGAGTTGAGTGTCTTGAGAGGACAGTGAGAAGAAATCAAATCGAGTTCCTCAAAGCCAAACTCCAAACAGAAAATACTCAGTAAAGAAGAAACAGAGCTACCAAAAACCCAAGGAAGTTCTATAAAAGAAATACATATGAAGGGAATGGTAGAATGTACCCAAGCCAAGTGATTGGAATAACGTGAACTATCGGCAAAGACCTATGGAATATAAGCCCAAATGGCAAAGGCACGAAACTCAAGAAAGGCCATTCCAAAGGTATAAGAGCTTTCATCAAAGACACATATGAACCTAGGCACTACACTCGGAGATATCACAACTACCAAAGAAGGCAATTGCTAAAACACATATACAGGCATCTTTGACAAAAGAGACAATTTGTATGAACCTAGAATCCCCAAGCATATGATAGGAAACAAAAGAAATCTGTCAAAATTCAAGGATGTCAAAGGAGCAAAAGTCATATTTGGAGGAAATGAAGCTCCAGGAGAAATAAGAGGCATTGGATCCATCAAGAAAAATGGATTAGAAATCACAGATGTTGCATATGTTGAAGGACTCAAATTCAATCTGATGAGTATTAGCCAACTCTGTGACAAAGGCTATAATGTTGGATTCAACATGGGAATATGCCAAATCAAGGACACTGAATCTAATGAGGTTGTGTTGCAAGGATGCAAACATGTATGTAGTAGATTGGTCAACTGCAACACCAAGCACTTGTCTACTATCAAAGAGCACAGCCGAATCAAGTTGGATGTGGCACAAGAAGCTGAGTCACCTGAATTTCAAAACAATTAACAAGCTTGCCAGAAGCAATCTTGTGGAAGGACTTCCAAACTCAGTATACAAGAAGGAAAGTGTATGTAATGCATGTCAGATGGGAAAACAAATCAAATCATCATTCAAAGAAAAGACATGTCCATCTTCAACAAGAATATTTCATCTGCTACATATGGATCTATTTGGTCCAGTTGAACCACCTAGCATAAGTGGGAAGAAATACACTTGGTGGTAGTAGATGACTACTCAAGATATACATGGACAATATTCATGTGTAAGAAGAAAGAAACTCTCTGAAACTACCCACGGTGATGAAGAGGATTCAAAATGAGAAGAGTCAAACCATTATCAAAATAAGATCGACGAGGAGGCGAGTTTGTAAATGGTATAATAACTCGATATTATATTGAAAATGGTATTGGTCATGAATTATCTGCGGCAAGGACTCCACAACGAGAATGGAGTTGTAGAAAGAAGGAATAAAACTCTCAAAGAAGCGGCAAGGACCATGTTAGCGAAGCGGGGCTACCTAAAAGATTTTGGTCAAGCAATAAACACATCATGCTACACTCAAAATAGATGCATGATAAACAGACGGTGACAAAGACTCTCTATGAGATTTGGACAGGGAGAAAACCAAATGTTGCATATTTTAGAATATTTGGATGTAAATGCTTCATCCATAACAATGTCAAAGATAATTTGAAGGCTTTTGATGCTAAAATCGATGAAGGTATCTTCTTGGGATACTTTCAAAGCAAAGCCTACTGAGTACTCAACAAGAGGACTATGGTTACAGAGGAATCCATTCATGTGGTGTTTGATGAGCCGAATGTAAATGGAGAAGACATTGAAGAATCACCGATAAGTGAATCAACCAACCATGCGAGAAGAGTCCTTATCTCAAGCCGGGAATTATAAATCCGGATGAAGATGAGATAGTGAATCTCAAAAATAGCCGGAAAATCTGCGGCTAAGTGATGACGAAAATTGATCAAAACAACACACAATTTGCCCGGATCAATTCAGCTAACTTACTTCAACAACGATGTAAGATGGCCGAGAGACCATCCACGTAACTAGTCATTGGAGATATAAGAGAAGGTGTCAAAACAAGATCCAGAACTCAACAAGAAGCCATGTTCACATGCTTTATCTGACAAATAGAGCCTAAAGATGTGTCACAAGCATTGGATGACACACATTGGATTCAAGCTATGCAAGAAGAGCTGAATCAGTTTGAAAGAAATAAAGTATGGGAATTGGTTAAAAGACCCACCCATCAAAATGTTATTGGCACTAAATGGGTGTTCAGAAACAAGATGAACGAGGAAGGTTCTGTGGTAAGAAACAAAGCAAGATTAGTAGCCAAAGGATATTGCCAAGAAGAAGGGATAGATTTTGATGAAACATTTGCCCTGTAGCAAGATTGGAAGCTATAAGGATGTTTCTTGCCTATGCAGCTCACAAGAATTTTATTGTATATCAAATGGATGTAAAAAGTGCATTCCTTAATGGTTTATTGGAAGAAGAAGTGTATGTTGAACAACCTCCAGGATTTGAGCAGAAGACTCTTGGAGATAAGGTATACAAACTCAAGAAAGCTCTATATGGATTGAAACAGCACCCAGCATGGTATGATACTTTGTCACAATTCTACGACCGAGAACGGATTCACAAAAGGCAAAGTGGATAGAACACTCTTCAGAATTCAAGATGCGGAGAGTATATTGCTTGTTCAAATATATGTGGATGACATTATTTTTGAATCCACAAACAAAGAGCTGTGTGATAAATTTCCAAACCTCATGCAAAGCAAATTCGAAATGAGCATGATGGGAGAGCTGACATTCTTCCTTGGACTCCAAGTGAAACAGCTGGAGGATGGAACCTTCATAAGTCAAACAAAATACACCAGAGATTTAATGAAGAAATTTGGTATGGAAAGAAGTCTTCAGTAAAAATACCAATGAATACATCAGCCAAAATGGACACGGATGCAGATGGCAAGTCTGTAGATCAAACAAGATACAGAGCACTCATTCGATCATTGCTCTATCTTACAGCAAGCAGGCCAGACATCGCCTTTGTCGTAGGTGTATGTGCAAGATTTCAATCTGCTCCAAAGGAAAGCTATATGATATGAGCCCAAGAGGATCTTGAGATATTTAAAAGGAAGCCAAGAAGTTGGCTTATGGTATCCAAAGGAAGGTGGATTCAAGCTAATTGGCTATTCAGACTCTGACTATCTTTGGATGTAGAGTTGACAGGAAGAGCACCTCGTGCACATGTCAAATGCTTGAAAACAAGGCTAATTTCTGGTTTAGCAAAAAAGCAAAATTCAATAGCCACCTTACACGGTAAGCGAGAATACATAGCTGGGCGCTTGTTGTGCCCAAGTCCTATGGATGAGACAAAGAATCGAGAGACTATGAAGGTGAAGAAAAGGAAATTCCAATCATGTGTGATAACACAAGCGCAATTGCAATCACTCAAAATCGTGTTGCACTCAAGAACAAAACATATTGATGTCGATATCACTTCATAAGAGATCATGTTGAAAAGAAGGACATCATCTTGGAATATATTTCAACCGACAAGCGGTTGGTGACATATTCACAAAACCATTATGTGAGTCAAGATTTGAAGAACTCAAGCATGAGTTAGGATTAATTGAGTGAGTTGACACTTAAAACTCAAAGAAAAGAAATAAAGTACGAAGAGAGAAAAAGATTTGAACTCTTAAATCATTTTGAGTAAATCACCAGATCGGAAAGACAATCAGATCTTGAGTTAGTCGACAACTGAGTATTTACATACGAGAAGAAAAGAGTTAAATCAGCTAAGGGACAAGCTGAGTCATTTATGAGCAAAGTGACAAAACGCAAATCGTTTTTACTAAGCGGGAATGTTTTTAAGAATGACGTCAAAGATAATTATGATGTGTACAGGCAAAAGCTGCACACCAAGCTTATGATTAGATATAAATGCTGCCGCATTAAATATGAGACATTAAATGCTAATCGGCGTGCAAGATCTAAGCCGTTGATTTCGATCATATTTCAAAAATCACCCGCACGTCCTTTCATGAACCATACTTAAACTCTTTCGTCCGTTTCTCTCACACATTACCAAAAACTGTTCATTTCTCTCTCTCAAAAGCAAAGGCAAAAAAAAAAAACTCTCTCTCAAAACCCTATCAATCTTCAAATCACCTTCTAAGTTTCGTTCGGTGAAATACTGAAAAATGGCATCTACTCATGATTTTGTCAAGCTAGGAAAACAAATCCACACCGGGTCTATTGTGGATTTCGATGGTATGGTCAAACAGGGGTCCGATGACGCCCTCGTAAAGAAGATGTTTGAAAAACTCAAAACGCCGGGCTAAAACCATTTTCGACGATGGAGTTTCCGATGACCTATGTGGAAGAGGTCGCACGAGTTCACGTGAGCGCCGAGATTCACGATGAGGGGATCAAATCCTCTGTTCACGGGAAGGAGTTCATCATTACACGCCAAGGATTTGGCGAGAACACCGCTGCGTTGCACCGGAAAGAGCACGAGAAATCAATGAAGCGATGTTGACTTGGGCCGCTTGGAAGAAGTAGCAAGACCGATCGCATTATCTTTGAAAAAAGATAGTCTACACGGTGACGAAAGAGGTCTTTGAAGGAGGACTACCACAAATTGTTGGACATTGTTGCCAAATGCATAGACATCAATTTGGCGACTTTGACCAATCGTCAAAGCAAAATTGATCGTAATGGTTGCGATCATTGAAGAAAAGAAAGTGAACAGGTTGAGTTTGTCTACGGACTCTGCGAGAATCGTAGGGAACAAATCCTTCAAGGAGGATGGAACATTTGGAGGATCTCGGGATACGGCCTGGTAATTGGCGAATAATGGAAGTGAAGAAAGCCCCCGCCGCCCAAGACTCGGAAGAAACCTTGTCGAACCAGAAATCCCTCCGGTTCAAAAGAAAGAAGAAGAAGACTTTTCAAGCGTTCCAAGCTTGAGAAACCGACCGAGTCACCACTCATTTGGAGAAGATACTCGAGCTCACGGAGAAGCGGAGTCTCAGTGATTGATGAAATCGCCAAGTCTGCTGAGGCCGATCACAGAGGCAACTCGATGACCCACCAGAGTATAAAAAGCAGTGAGAACAAGGCACAACCGAGACAACCAAATCACATGTTGACAGGTTGTCTCTCCACCGTAACAGGTCAGGCCAAGGTGTCGGCAAGAAGTCTGCTACCCTTAATACCTGGAAACGAGGGCCAGCAAGAGAATGATGAAGACGATTTAATCATGCACTCTCCATTGTATCCGGACATCCAAAATTGTCTCATGAGAGTGGAGAAAATGGAAGGCGAGCCTATCCAGTGCGATTTGAAAATCCGAGTTCATTCTTTGAGGAAGAAGAACTCTTGATTTCTTGAGGTGGACACGATCGCAAGCCCTTGACGAGGATAATTGCATCAATATACTGGAGATTCGAAAAAGAAAATGAACGGGCTAAAGCGGTGAGACGCAGAGGCACGTGAGAAGGCCAAAGATCGCCCTTTCACCGCACCACAAAACATACACATCCTCACTTTGACGCCCTATCGAGGAAAGTGATGAGGATCGGACCCATTCTTTGCCACGAAGAGTTGTAAATGCAGCAAGCAATGGAAAAATCCAGAATCCTTCATGAGCAAAGAATGATGGAGGACCGGGAGAGTCCTCCAAAACACAAATGGAGATAGACCCAATGGGAGCCAAAAAAGATATTGCCTGTTGTTGTTTGCCACTACTTCCTGACTCACTCGGAAGAAGGAATTAAGGGAATTGGCGATGAAACCAGGATTGTGGGGACCCCAATCGAGCCAACCCCTAATGAAGGTGTCTTACCACCGCCCCAATGATCGAATACTCGGTGGGAACAAATGAGTCCGGATACGAGTGACCCCATTCCAAGTCACTCGGTGGTGTGCCACCGAGGGGAAACTCCCTTCACCAGCTGCGGCAAGGTCGGAGGATGCTGCAGCCTATCTCCACAATGAACGGGAGGCGAAGTGGAGAAGGAACAAACACAAAGTACACAAGTTGTCATCAACGAGGCTCGGATAGTTAGTCTGTCTCTCGAGGTGCCAACCGCTTCTCGAAGGCTAATGACGCCGCTAATGCGGTCGAGGCACAGAAGGAATGTACGGGAGTTAACACTGGGCAACGAAAGTGCAATCCATGGAGTTGAGACTCTAATGGATGCCACCGCAAAAGACCCTAAGACATAGTGACACTGTCGAAAGGGATGTCCAAGTGCCTCATTTGTAGTTGAGGCGCAAGAGGTAATGAAGGCCAACGGGAGGTTGAGACTTCCCGGGGTAAAGAAGTCAAGTACGTAACATCCCTCCCGCTATCATTGATCCATCGAGAAAAGGAGATAAGTGCGCTTCACGATTCCCGTGATAATCGATGTAACCTTTCTCGGGATCGGAAGGAGACGATGAAGTTGAGTCATCCCCTGTGGATCGATCCAAAAGACTCGGTGAGGATGTTCCAACCACGAGTAAGTCTCGACCTCAAGACTACTCGCCAAACTTTCAACTTTGATGATGAGCCACCCATGGAAATCTCATCATCGTCCGATGACGCTCGATAAGGCCGAGGACCGGTCAACTAATTTGGATAAATTAGTGAGACCAACGAAGTTTGTTGAGATGGTTGAGGCTCGGCAAAGTCGGGTCGACTTCACAATAGACCCAGTGAATCGAGTCCACCGCTCGGGCTCCCCAGCCGCAGCAGATCGACTTCTGAGAGGACTTCACAAGCACCACTCATCATTGAACAAATCCCGCTTGCCCATGATGATCCCTTTATAGAATCATTTTTCTCCGGCGGTACCGACCTCCCGATGAATTAGAAAGAGATCTCGAGCGATTCCACAGACGCACTGATCCTGTCATTCCATCGACACTATCGTTCGGTGACTATGATTTTTTGCTAGTTGGCGTCAAATTTGAAAACAGAGAATAACGTTGAAGTTCGGGAGGTGTTCAAAGCATTATTTGCTAAAATTGAAGCGGATGGAGAGGCACCAGGCCTCGATGGACATGAGATCGATAAGAGATGCCAACCTTACTACTAACTTGAGAGGCATAATAGTCGAGAATCCGGAGTGGTGGCAACAAAGAAACAAACAATGCGTGTGGAACAAGCTAGATATTTGAGAACATTGTTCAACAAGGTGTTGATCTCGCGAAATGAGAATGTCGATGCAAAGACAAAATTGAAAGAACACATTGAGCAAATGCATGAATCTCACATCTTTGCCGAGATAAAAAGCTGCGTGAGCAAAATAAGAATGAGCTCCTGCGTATGGATGAAAACATGGATCGAAAATTCGATCTTCTCATGGCCGAGATGAAGTTGATTAAAGTCAATCCAACGCTACTCGCTCCGAGTTTTGTGCAAAGATACTCCGGCAGACTCGAAGCGTAACTCGGCTATCGCCAGACTCGACTTCCTAACGCTGCTAGTTTGTTTTTAGGGTTCTCTCTCCTTTGATGATGCCAAAAAGGGGAAGAGGAATACCTAAAAGCACCAAGGGATCCAAGTTGAGAAGGAGGGAGCAAACTATGAAGGGAAACAAAGTGAGGAAGTATTAAAAGAAAGGAAAGGGAAGTCTGTTGAGGGGAAGGATCGAAAGATGTGACCTTGATGATTGATAAAACCCCAACAAAGTCTTTTGGTGATATTATCGCAAACTCAATGATCGCCACTCCAACACTCTGTTGTACCAATGGTGAAAAGAGAAAGACAATTGAAGTAGGGATGGAGGAAGTGGAAGGAAGGATGAATGCCCGAGTTATGGATATTCGAAACAACATGGAGGCATTCCAAAGAGACAGAGACACTTATGCCATCTCGGATGCCGAATCGAGCCAAGATCGGTTGATGAATTTAAAACGCTCGCATCGAAGGATACTTCGCAAACATGTCCATGGCTCGACTTGTACTGGGAAAAGGGTCTCACACTATGTGAAGAAGCGACGCAGCAATGGACTCACGGCATCGCTCTACTGGTCACTCACCCGCTAGTCACTCAGTGGGAAAAAAAGACCCTGTCAAGACAATACACTCCCAGAGGTAGAGGAAGAAGCAAGTGGTGGAGGAAGAGGTTTTAGACCAGATCTCGCCCAAAAACATTGAGTACATAGATCCAGGCAAGAAAGGAGGGATCTCATCGGCCACGGTTTTTGACGAAGTAGCCAATCTGCAAGTCAAGTGGCTAAGAACAATGCCGAGTATGTGAAAAGAATTGAAGAAGAAAATAAAAGACAAACTCAGCTATGGGAGGAGAGACAAGAGAGACTAAGAAGAGATGAAGTTTGCCTAGGAAGGTGTATGAAGAAAAAAGAAGAAGGCGGTCAAGATGAGAAAAAGAGAAGAAGATCGAGAAGATGACAGAGTGAAGAAGATGAAAGAAGGAGGCGTGAAGGAGATGAAGTGTTGTTGTCCGCCCCTTCATGTATTTTACTATGTAAATACATTTTATGTAAGTCTTCAGTATACATTATATAAAATCTGTACAAATTGTACACTTGTGTAAATATAGAACATCATGGTTAGCTTAAGCCCAGGTTAAACTCGATACATTTTTGTTGGTTTAAGCTCGATACACCTTGTAAATGACTATGTAAAGAACAAGAATGTTATGATCAATAAAAGATCGATTCTAAACACACATTCGTGATTCTACATATGCCCGTATGTATCTTTCTTCATTTAAATTATTGATGTATGTTTTAAGTTTTGGCATCATCAAAAAGGGGGAAATTGTTGGGAAATCATTTTGTAGATTTTGATGAATGCCATGTAAAACTTAGAATAGAATTTGGCACCCCATTTTTGTTGTAAACGCATTGTAATAGATAGGGCTGGTCAAGTGAGTTAAGTCGCTATGCCTAAACATGCAAAAAGACAATTTGGAGACTAGAAGGAAGACTCGCTGCAAGACATTTGAGTATGGCAAAGAAGAGAAGACGGAACTCGATGAAGGTGCGGTGAGATGCGGTGAGTGAAATATCGTCAAGTCAACTCAAGACAAACCAAGTCTCAAGATCGAAATGACAGAGAGTCATCAAATGATTGGAAGTCGACTAAGTCACCGGGAATGTAAAGAAAATGCGATCAAGTCAAGACAATGAAAGAGATCCGTTGCCACGTAAATCAAGAGAATTACTTAAACAAGTAATACCTCCATCGCCTTTCTTGAAGTGCTCGGTTCAGGGAAGCGTGCAAGAGGAATAAACCAATGGGAAGCACCGCACCATGTCGAACTCGAAAAGTCAAGAATCATTCATACGAGGAAATGGAAATTCCAAGGATCGCAACAAGACAAGCCAACGACCACAAGTGACTTTCAAAAATAAGCCTATCTCTTCAACGGGCGATTTTTGAAAGATCACTATAAAAGGCCGAGGAATAACTCGAGAGTAGGTTACCCGAACCACGAACATTAAAGAAAACATTTGAATCAGTAACCTAAGATATTCTCAAATCATTTGAGATCAATCCTCAAGCTTCTACATTACGAAGAAAATCAATCCAACACTCACTGTGAAGGAAAGATAACTTCAATCGGTTGAAGAGTAAATTTTTGAAGAATCAAGGGTCTACATTCCACGGAGGATTGTAGGAAGGTTCAAGGTCAAACCAGTCTCAAGTTTTTGGAGGGCTTCGTGATCAAATCCAAGAAGCTAGAGCAAGTGGGCTGTAGTAAAAGACATTTGCGCCCTGTGAAGAAGGCCGAGTCGCACGAGAAGCCGGTGCGTGACCAAGGCATCTCGGATCGAGTCCCAAAGGATCAAGTCGGTTGTGTGATCAAGACTTGTATCCGGACTGCATTACCACTCAGTATCTTCGATCAATACTTAAAGGATTCCTCCAGGAGTTGGAGAAGAGAGGAGTAGAAGAATTACCCCATCTTCGAACCTCTATAAAAACTTATCGTGTCATTTACATTTCAAAGACTTTAATTCCCGCATCTTATTTGTTTAAATTTCTTTGATAAATTTGCTATCCACTTGATAATCTGTAAGTGCTAAAACCAAGTATTAAATCAAACTAAACCAAATTTAAGGGTGTTAAGTCTTCCAATAAAACAAACCACAAGTTGAGCTAAGTCTTGATCTTAACGGTGAGTTATTCTATCAACGGCTCGGAAGTCGTTGAGTGACTAACTCTCTTTGATTAACTAACTTAGTTGTCCACCAAGGACACATCTGTGAAGTATTAACTCTGAATATTTAAAAAGACTAAATCGAAAAGTTGGTAAGGTTTATTCAACCCCCCCTTCTAAACCTTACACTCACACCCCTTGGGACCAACACACAACTTTGAGATGGATTAGATATCCAATTCCTAACAAAAAAGATTTATTACAAAAACTTCATTCTTCATTTATATTCTCTAAATTTGATATGAAATCAGGTTTTTGGCAAATTCAAATTTCTGAAAAAGATAGATATAAAACTGCATTTACAGTCCCTTTTGGACAATACGAATGGAATGTAATGCCTTTTGGATTAAAAAATGCTCCTTTTGAATTCCAAAGAATCATGAATGAAATTTTCAATGATTATTCTAAATTCTGTATTGTTTATATTGACGATGTACTAATATTTTTAAATTCTTTAGAAGAACATTTTAAACATTTAAAAATATTTATTTATATTGTAAAACAAAATGGTTTAGTAGTCTCCAAATCTAAAATGAGTCTATTCCAAACCAAAATCAGATTCTTAGGACATTATATATTCCAGGGTACTATTACTCCTATTGAAAGATCTTTACAATTCGCTAATAAATTCCCTGATAAAATCCTTGATAAAACTCAATTACAAAGGTTTTTAGGTAGTCTAAATTATATCTTAGATTTTTGCCCAAATATCAATAGAATGGCAAAACCATTACATGATAGACTTAAGAAAAATCCTGTTCCGTGGTCTGAAGAACATACTAATTTAATCAAAGAAATTAAAAAGCAAGTTTTAGAAATACCTTGTCTCCATATAGCAGATCCACACTTACCTAAGATTGTAGAGACTGATGCTTCAGATTTAGGATATGGTGGTATTCTAAAACAAGATCAATGGGGTAGAGAATATATTGTCCAATTTACCTCATCACATTGGAATGATACCCAGAAAAATCATTCTACGATTAAAAAAGAAATACTAAGTATTGTTATATGCATTCAAAAATTCCAAAGTGATCTCTTAAACCAATTTTTTTTACTTAGAATTGATTGTAAAAGTGCAAAAGAAGTTTTGCAAAAAGATGTTCAAAATCTTGCATCAAAACAGATTTTTGCACGATGGCAAGCCATACTTGAGTATTTTTGATTTTGATATTGAATTTATTAAAGGAGATACAAATTCTATACCAGATTTTCTTACTAGAGAATTCCTCCAAAACAGGACACAATGCGCCCCAAAAAGGATAAAGGTAAAAAGCCAATTGATTAGGAAAACCAAAATCATGGTACGATGTCGTAGTCAAAGAAGAAGAAGAATTGAGAGATACCGCCCAATCCAAAATTCAGGTACAAAAACAAGGAACTCGATCTCGAAAAAGACTTCAAATTCTTGAAGTTCTTCTTGAAACGCCAGAGGTCAAAATGGCCTTAACTAAAGTACAAAGAAAAAATGCCCAGGTGAAACTTCTAGGCCACTTACTATTTCAAATACCTTTCAAGCTATTTCTAAATCTAATGATTCCTCAAAAACTCTTTCTAATCATGTTTTCTCAAATTTCATTGTCACAAGAATCTTTAAAACCTTCCTCAGACTTTTTCATAAAACCTCGGTGGCAAAATATCATAAATGTTGAAAGAGATTTCCATGAAAAAGATCCTTTTCAAACCCTCCAAATACTTTGGAAAAGGATGGTTTTACAAACCTTGGGAAACCACCAAAACTCCTCAATAATATCAAGTCATTCTTGAAATTACTGATTCGCCACTTACAAACACTTCTTTCTCCACGAAACACATGAACATCCCGCGTATTCTACTTGTAAAATTTCCAAAGTCATTGCTCCGTGAGAATGGGGACATAACCTTTCCAAATCCCTTTATTTTCCGGAAGAATTTAAAACAAGTAATTTCTTTAAAACCCCTTTCAATTACCGGGATTATCATCAAGCCTGGTACAATTCCTTTCTTATACAAAATCAAAAACAAAAACACACATGGCTTTTTTATTTTGATACTAGAGAATGCAACACCAAACAATTCCCAGCATGGTGGGCTTCATGGTGGGATTATTTCGGATCATCACCTAAAATCCTGAAACCCTCTGTTCAAAATTCCTTCAACATTTTCAAAACCCAGTACAAACCCTTACCGGAAGAACAAAAATTCCTGCCACTATCCCTGTTTTGTTCAAAATTCTATCTTCCATGCGTTCTTTCATGGACAGTTGAATATACTGATCACAAAACTCCATTGATCCAACGACGATTCAAAATAAAATGGTGGGATAAGTTCAATATATATTCCACCTAGTCTTTCTGCAACAAACTGCCAAAACTGGATTACAAGTCAAGACAATACTCCTCCACAGATTCCAAAAACATTTCAAACACCACAACAGTCAGAATTCCTAGCACATAAATCCCGGATGGCGCTATGCTTGCATCAAAAAAACTCGAGAAGAAATGCAGGCTATCCTGTCTAAATACACTACAGAGAAGTCAACATCCTCTTCAGCTTCTGAAGATATTTCCATACATTTAGCAGATGATAATGACCCCTTATTTGGGAACAGTGGAATGTAAATATATTTGTAAATATATATTTAAATAAATAAAATCAAAAGTACTATAGCAATTTGATGTGCCAAGCAAAGATCAGAAGTGGTGAGTGGCATCAGCGAGGATACTATTTTGGCATCGTAGAAACCTAAAAAATTCCTAAAAAATCCTTAGAAAAATCTATAAAAAGGGGGGATCCCCCTCACAATGAAGGCAAGTTTTTTAGCATCCAAAGCAAGAAAGAAAACTTCAAGCAAAGTTCTCCAAGTGCAAATCCTTTCCATTTTCCTTAGATTTTAGAAACTTTTCAAATTCCTAAATATTTTTTTAGAGAAGCTTTCAATTCTCTTTAGGCAAGCTTCATTTTTAGTTTTTAGTTTTTGAAGATCTAGCTTCCATCTCCAAGGAAGCATTGTATGAAGGTGTAATTCAAAATTCCAAATTCCAAATTCTATAAAAGGTTTGATTTCATATTATGTCTTTTTAAATTCATGTTCATGGTCGGTTTAACCGCCTAAGTTTTTATTCTATCTTTAAATTCTTGTCTTTCAATTCATGTACATGGTCGGTTTAACCGCCTAATCTTATAAATTTCTTGTTCTTACTTGATCCGTGGAGACCCTTGCAAAAGTATCCTTGAGAGAAACTGTGGGTAACTCGATCATGATATATATAAAAATATAAAATATATAATTAGTATATATAATTAGTATAATATATATATTTCGTTTATGCTTTATTTCGTTTATGCTTTATTATAATATATATATATAGATATATAAATATATTATATATATTTATTTCTTTTATGCTTTGTTATTTTTCTGCATTTCATTTCTGTCTATTTAATTCTTCTATCATGTTTCTTTCTCTTGTTTATTTTCCTCCCTACGATCCTAGTGGTTATATATATATATATATATATATATATGAATTCGAAATTAAGCCAAAAGTGATTTTGCTTAGAAAAAAATAGTTTTTGATGCTTTTAGGCTTTCTTTTGTATATGTGTTCAAAATAACTTAGAATATGAGAAATATATTTTTATATGTTATATAAATATTCTGTACATATGAAATTGTGAACAAAATCGAGTTTGGGCTATTTTTACAAATAAGGCAAAATATAGGGCCAAAAGTGATAAAATCGAAAACTGTGAGAACCTTCTGGAAATTTTCAAAATTTCGAATTAAAATTACTGTAAAAATAATATATATGAGATAAATAATATTTGGAACCCTCCGGGTCAAACAAATGCGAATATGAGAATCATTAGGCACCAAAATGATATTTTTCAAACTTTAGGGGACTAAAACTGTGAATTTCAAAATATAAGGGCAGTCACTGTACCAAAATAATACAAACTTATTTCAAATAGTATTATGGACCTATAGTCCAAATTTCATGAAAAATGAGCTTGAAACGAGCCCTTAACGGCAAAATTGCCTTTGGGGCAATTTTTCAGAAAATCGGTACTAAAACTAGAAATTTTTCAAAACTGTTTTTAACCCACATACATACTGCCCCAATGAAATTATTAGACTTGGAATCTCGTTAATAACTTATCCGGTTTAAGAGATATCTATTTTTAAAAGTATCGGGTCAAAATATAAATTTGGGGAAATTATGGGACTGACCTTCAATTTTTGAAAATATGGCCCCGAGACCCAGAAAATATGATTCCTTAGAATTTTTATAAAAATTAGAGACTGACCTTGCCCTTTTCCGAGTTTGGGATCACAACTTATGGAATTTTAAAACCCGGCATAAAGTTTCCTCTTTAACTAAAAATTCTATTTTTAAAATTATTATCCGAATTTATTCGGGATTTTCATATCGACTAATTGTCCCATTAATAAGGCTACTTTCTCGCCCCCATAATCCGAACCTTATTAAGAACTTCAGTATAATACACTGAATTAATGAATAGAATCGGCTAGATTACCCCTCCGATATCTATGCCGTGTCAATGACTGACTGACTGAATATTAGACGCGGCGAGTCTATGAACGCACCGGTCCTACTGACTGACTGACTAGGTTGGCGTCACACTTTCGTGCGCAACCAACTTATATGAATTGACGGATTTGTGGAATGGATAACTTGCGTATGGGATGGGTAGCTTGGCTACAGTCTCATGCCGACCTCCATCGTCCAACTCCCAACCTCGAACCAGATAGGAGAGTCTGGCGGGCGATTGGGTCATAGGATTCTGGGTTTAATCATGATTATGACGTTCTCCGAGCTTAGCTGGCTCCACTGTGGAGACGTCGTGCCAACTTGGATAGCGGCTATAGCCCTATCGACAGAAGGGATAAGGTGTACTGTTTGGGGAGATGGTGTTTGACCAATAATTCTCTGCCGTATAAGGTGGTCTGGGTTGGCGTCACACTTTCGTGTGCAACCAACTGATATAAATTGACGGACTATCAGGGTTGGCGTCACACTTCCGTGCCCAACCAACTGATATGAATTGACGGATTGACTGGGTTAGCGTCACACTTTCGTGCGCAACCAACTGATTTGAATTGACGGATTGACTATTAAATAATACTAATAAAATTATTAAGTATATGAGAATGCCATTGCACGTTTCTTGCATCAAAAATTCATGAAATGATTTTACTGCATAAAGTATAAGCCCCACTTGCACACACTCACCATACCCACTGAGAATTTTTGTCTCACTCCCGCCTATCTTTCCAACCAGATAATGAAACCCTGCCGGAAGAAGAAGACGACGAAGACTTTGATGCTACTGACTAGCCCCACATCTTACTGGACCTTGAGCCAACTGAATCTTATTTATGGTTTCATTTCGAATGAACAAGTTTTAAGAAATTTTCTTGTAATAGTCGGGCGTGGACCCGTAGGAAGTATGATTGTGACGAGGATTGTATTTTATTTTCTGATTTCGGATCCGCTATGACTGTACTCTGACTTAGTTTATTTAATATTCATTCTATTTTGGGATTTTACTATTTCTGTTTGGGTTATATTAATTAATAAATGGGTCGGCATGGTAAACTGGCAAAAGTTGGACCGTCCGAGTCATGACTCCCGATTTTGGGGCGTGACAAAAATCATCCCTTCAGACACTAAGTCGTGAAGTATGATTTGAATCTCCTGAACTTGGCTGATCACATTCTTGGTGTCAACCATCTTTGTACTCGAGGAATTTGCCGACAACAAATTTCTTTGTGCCGGCATCTTCCGTCTTGTACTTCTTCTCCAAGGAATCCCACAGTTCCTTGGACGTCTTGAACGTGATATAGACGTTGCAGAGAGTGTCGTCTAGCCCGTTCAACACATAGTTGCGACATAGAAAATCGATGTTATGCCAAACATCCACAGCGATTCTCCGGTTGTTATCAACTTAGTCATCTTCAACAGAGGGAGGAGGGTCGTCCTTTAGGAAACGAGACAACCCCAAGGTCGTCAAGTAAAAGAGCATCTTCTGTTGCCAACGTTTGAAGTCGGCGCCGGAGAACGTTGGCGGCTTTTCGCCGTGAGCGGGAGCAGCAACCATTGGTGTGAAAGAAATTGAACTTGATGCCATCGTCCTCAACAGAAACGGGTATTTTGTCTTGCGATTGTTGGGCAAAATATATCTGGTGGAAAAGGTTTCTGTTTGGAAGAAAATGGCTAGGATAGTGTATAGTCTAAGTCGAGGCCTGAATTGGATTCAGTCTCCGCAAGACGAAATACGCCCTGTATACAAAGTGCTTACGATTCCGGCGTTCGTCTCTAAGATACAACGACTTCACAGTTTCGGTTTATCAACACTTGCAAAAATCGGAATCACAGCGAACAACAACAATGTATCTGGCTTTCAAGCTTTGAAGAAGGGAAAAATACCAATATGCTCAATGCAATGTGACATGTTATTATCATTCAGAATTATTTGTGTTTTTCAATCTGCAGGGACGAATAATTATAGGCCTCAGGTGCCTCGTATGGAAAGATTGCGTCTTTTGGCTCGAAAAGACACATTTGCAGATCGAATGCACGCACGCGGGAGCATGGCTGACGCATGGGCCGTGCGCGCCGTCTTATTGGTGCTCCAACGTTCGGCATGGCGCACGACCCAGACGCACGGGCCGTGCGCCTGCCCGTGCGTCCAGGCACAAAACTTCGGCAGGTAGCACGACCCGACCGCACGGGCCGTGCTTCCGTGCATTCCGCCCGTGCGTGGGGCCGAAACGTTTCCCAGGTTGAACTCTTTTAATTAATTAAATCTATTTAATTAATTACAAAAAATAATTAAACATTTAATTTTAAAGATTTTTGGTCCAAAAAGAATAAGGGCCTTGGAGCCCAAGCCCAGACAACGGCCCTCGACCCGGATCCGGGCCGAGCCAGCCGGCGGGCGGGCGACGGCTGCGGCGCACACATGTGTGCTTTGAACCAAACCCACAAGCATGTAGGTCCTCACCCTTTAAAAACTTGGGTGCCCCTAAGGGCCCAAACCCATATGTTCAACTTGGGATATATTAAAGTGTGCAACTTTATCCTCTTTTTCCTATGTGGGATGGAGCATCTCTCATTCCCCACATTTTCCATGTTCCATACCATTTATTATTATTAAGTGGCTAACTTCAAGCATTAATTTTTCATTCACCCGGAATCGGTTTTGAGAAATTCCAAATGCTATTCTCATCTACTCTCTTAGTAGAATTTTTACAAATAATTTAATTTCATTTTTCACAAATGAAAACCACTTAATTATTTGGTCAAAATCGGGTCAACATCCATTTCTCAAGACCAAATTTCCAACATGATTATCTATAATGAGATGATTTTTAAATTATGAATTTGGATCCATTTGAGACACGGGTTCGACATGCATCATTTTCTAAATATGAAAATACAAAAACACATACAAATATGGCAAAATTGGTTATTTTGACTAATAGGGTTGATGTTACTATAACTAAAAAGTATAAGAACAAAAATATTAGAGCTTATTTTTAAGTTAATTATTATATTAATTTAATATAATTTTAAAATATAAATAATGACAATTTTATAACTAAAGTTAAAAAAAGTCATTAAAACAATTTTTTGTTTTGAAAATAAAATTTTAATAAAGTTACTTCTGTAGGAGCTTAGAAGATTTTTGCAACTTTTCTTTTTAGATCTTACAAGCAATACTATAAAAACTGAACCGGTGAGTGAATCGTTTTTGCCACTAGTTAGCGGTTCGACCAATCGGATTGGTTCAACTACCGATTCAACCGAGCATAATAAATATGTACTATATAATATATCTAATAAGACCAATATATGCGGTGAGACCGTAGGGACTGAGACCAATATCACCCAAGTGACTTGACCATTTGAGTATTACCATTCTTGCTTGTTTATTATCTTCTTAATTTTCATAATTATTTTAGTATAATAACTCCATCCATACAAAACCTTGTTAGAGAATTTGGGAATTTGGGTATTACCGTTCTCTAACAAATTTTTGTATGGATGGAGTTATTATACTAAAATAATTATGAAAATTAAGAAGATAATAAACAAGCAAGAATGGTAATATCCAAATGGTCAAGTGAATTCTAGAGGTGTGATGAATTTAGTTTTCTCTTATGTTATCAATATGGTTTATCAATCACCAATTATCAATTTATAAGTCAAGATTTATATAATAATCATTCCCTTTCTCAAGTGATAAATGATTGTAGATTTCAATTAGGATATCAATATCTCTATAAAAATCACTAATTAAAATCTCAATAAAGATCATGAATCTCAATAAATGACTTCAAAGGATTCATAAATTTCCCAATTCTATGAAATCCTAGGTTATGATATTCCAAGGTCATGTATTCAATTACCTTTCTCAAGAGTCAAATCAAATACACCCAATCATCTAAATTATTGATCAAGTAATTTAGAAGCAATAGAATTTAAATAACACAAATAAATTGAGGAATATAGATTGATAAACCACAATCTCAAAACACAAGATCCAACATAGATTACATCAACCTCTAGAATCTAAGAATTTAGCTTATAATGAAAGTGAATATGTTCATATCAATACAACAAAACATCTCAATAGATAGAAGAAAAGCAACAAGATAAAGAAGTCAAGAGTAAATGAGAATCTTCTCTATTTCTAGGTGATAGATGCCTTCAATCTTCTTTCCCAAGCCTTCTCTTGCGTCTTCTAGGGGTTTGGTTGGCTGCCCAAGAGTTCAAGATCCCTAATTTCACACCCCAAGACATCTATTTATACGTCCACAAAAGTCCAAGAAAAAGGAATTAAAATCCTTGTTTTGTCCGCCCAAGTGCTAGCATAGCCACCAACAAACCCCCTGACTGCAGCCGCCACCAGTCGCCCACATTTAGGCCCCCACTGTGCCATGGGAGAGGGCGTTGCGACGCCCTTTTCTACCGGGTACAAATGCGACTTTTTTCCTTCTTCAAGCGTGATTTCTTCTTTCCAAGCACAATTTTCATCGTTTTTATCATTTTCGGCTACCAAAACCTGTATTGACTTCTAAACTACACCTAAGAATATAAAATGGACTCTAATGACTCTAAAACATACAAAAATAATATAAAATCCTAGTCTAAAATACTCGATTAGTTGGTAAAATACCAACTTAACAAATACCCCCAAACTTAAACTATTGCTTGCAGAGCTGTCAAAGTGACCAGGTTTGGAAGTAGGCCCATCAGACCAATCTGGGAAATCGGCCCAACTCGGGAATTTTTAGGGCTATTTTAGAGAGCCCAACCCAACCCATATTTTAAAAATACACAAAAAAAATTCCGGGCCAACTGGGCCGGCCCGGTGTTTCGGACCTAATGGGCCGGGCCAAATAAGCCCGGATCTTTTCGGGCCTACAAAATCGTAGCGGGCCGGGCCATTTTTGACAGCTCTAATTGCTTGCCCTCAAGCAATTACAAACTCTATAATATACAAAATATACAAGACACAGAAAAAAAAAACTAATTCGAACAGATTAACCGCAAAACTTCACAACCAAAATCATTTGTCTCAATACTCGTTTCACTACCAATCAAACATGCATTTTAACATTGTGATAAAAAATGTGGAATGTACATGCCAACCCCGTTTACTTTATTCAAATAAATTCACGCAATCAAGTGTTGTCAAAATGATCAACTTTCTAAATATCAAGTGAAATGCTTACCGGACTCCATAAGCTTGTCATTCGCATTAATCTCCACTAATGTAGGCTAATGTAACACAAGGATCAATAGGACTTTCGAAGCTTGTAATGTGGGCTTAGGATAAGATCGAAAAATATAAGATTAAGTCGTTCAAACCTCCTAAACACACAATTGTCAATTCCTTCCAATCGCCAAACAAAATAGCTACTTTCACTTTTTTGAATTCTCCACTGTTCTCCCTTTATGAGCCTATGCTCACTGATTTTTATTTTTTTTCCAAAACCCCCAAACTTATTCTTTTGCATATTTTTACACACGGGGTTTCATATTTTTTTTTTCTCGGCAACTTCATGCAAGTGAACATATACCTTACTTATCATACCCTCCTCAACCTTCAACATTTTTCCATACTTTGTGTGTATGAGTGATGGGTAATTAGAATTTTCACTTGTAGGCTCAAGGTATAAGATTGGTGGCCAAAGAACGGGTTTAGCAGGCTCAAGGGGGACACTAGTGAAAATATATAATATAAGAGTAGACATTTTTGGCTCTAGCTTGTTCAAAGATAGCCTAAATCATTTCTTTAATGTTACTTCACCTAGGATTTCGCCTCGACTAATGATCAAACAAGTTTTAGAATCCGGTGAGATCATACAAGAAACACTCAACTTCGTAAATCATCCAAATAAATCAACAGAATTATCAATTATGCGTGTAGATGAAATTAATGGAACGAAACATAGATCACCACTCAAACACATGCTCTTTTGACCGTTCAACTCATATTCGACAAATTTACTTAGTCATGCAGTTTTACAGTTCAATAGACGACTCGACTCAACACTTATTTTTTTTTTTTGGAACTCGACTCAATAGACAAAAACAGACAAATACAGATTGCTACAGTATCATTTGAACTAATTCCTATATAACTAAATATATAACCAAATTTATTGCTCACATAAACACTTTCACAAAAAGAAGCCCATGCCTAGTCAAATATAACTATATAACATATGTAATCAAATATATAAATAAATCCTTTCAAAAAAAAAAAACATAAATAAATGTTTAACACACACTAGAACACATAGTCCAACGACCAAGAGAAAGAACCACAAACCCACACACAATAGAACCACAAACCCGCACACAATAGCGCACACAGGCAGAAACCTGCACATACACTTGCACAAACCCACCAACAGAGACATAAGTCACATAACAAATGCGTACAACACAGAGACCCACAAATGACACAACACAGACATCACAAATGCACACTCATAACAGAAAAAATGTTCTAAATGAATCCCAAAAAAAATGTTCTAAATGAATCCCAAAAAAAATGTTCTAAACGAACCCCGGTCTAACCAGTTCAACCAGCCAGGTCCGCTTTTTAACCACTGCTTAGAAGCTTTTTTGAAAGAATCCCAAAAAAAATGTTCTAAATGAACGCTACGCTTGGAGTAGCTGACTTTAACTGGAGCTTAAAAATGCTTTTTCAGTAACGATTTAAGACCATTACACTCAAACATAAAGCATATCCAAGTTGCAGCGTGATTGATTGGGGACTACATTGAATTCAAAATTTCCCCTACTAGGGGATAACTCTTGCTGTAGAGTATAGAATACCCAGTTCAGACAAGGAAAAGGAAAAAAAAAAGGAATAAATAAATCAATACATGATCACACAAACAAACTATGTCCTCAAATCAAAAAAATAAAAAACAAGCAAATTAAACTTAAATTACACTACAATGATAAGGCATAAGAGCCTGTAACTCACAAGGTACAGCGAGATAATTATAATCACATTAGCTCCGGGTTCTTTGACTGCTCTAAGGGTGAATAAAGCATTCAAATAATAGATGGAGTTCAAAACAAAGGCCCACACTAAGTTAAGTGCGACTAAACCTATGTATGTATCTACAAAATAATGTCTTAAACGGTATCAATGCGTCGGATAGTTTTTGTATTCTCTACATTCGGAAATCCAAGACGCAAACAACATTGTTTGCAAAACAAGCAGCAATTTTATCACCTTTCTCATTCCAGCAAACTTCAAAGATTCCACCATTTCCACAGAAAGTTTTCACGATCTTGGCTTCCTTTACCGACCATATATGCACGCATTTATCGAGTGATCCACTAGCCAAATACTCGCCATTTGGGCTAAATGCAACGGAATAAACAGGATCCCTGGATTGGAAGGAACTGAATTGTTGGAAAAAAAGATAGAGAAAAAACTAAAGAAAGATAACTCAAATAACTTACTGAACCAATTATATAATCAGCTTTAACTTATATATTTCAAGTGAGATACGAAACCCCTCAAATTTGATATAAAACTATAGTAGTATGATGGAGAATCAAGTATAACGTGATTTGAGAGCTTTATAATTCTTGCATTTTTTAGTGATTAGGTTGTGTTTCTCATGCAACCATGCCTATAGTCTTTATCATCAGAGCCTGCATAGCAGGACTGCCGTTTGAATGCCACACTTAAACGTTGAAGTTAGTATTGACACCAATGTCTACCAAAACCTTATTATCGTATAAGACCATTAACACCCCAATAAGCTTTTATTTCTACGTACTGGTTTATGTAGGTGTCATACCTGTGGCCGTCTAAGCTGTGGAGAACACGTCCACCATCCACGTCCCACAGCTTTATGGTTGAATCAAAGGAGGCACTGTTGAGGTGCAGAAGAATAAGATAAGAGACAAAAGGAGAAAAGCACAAATAACGAACTTCTACTTGAAATAATGAAAGAGAACATCTTATAGATAAGCAGACAATGCAGATAGTATAATTGAAAAGACAATGCAGTCAAAATTTTCAATTATTTGGGCTAACTGAAAGCCTAAATTTCTAGTTAAAATTTTGCAACCATGTTGAACACCAACGGGTTACAGGTTACAAATTTAGGTTGTCGTCTATGCTGCTGTCATGTTCTTCTGTTCTTTAGCCTCCGGGTGTACTGAATTGTTGCCGTCGTGTAAGGATTTATCCATGTAATTTTCTTTTGTATACCCTCACGTATTAAATATTTCGATAAAGAATAGCAAATTGACCTCTACCATTACACGATATAAAATTAGAATTTTCATACAATGAGTCTACCATCAAACTGCAGAAAAATCACCTTGCCAGCAACAGTTGCCGATTAGGATTGTTGGTCCCAGGCCCCGTTGGACTCCATCTGACAGTATATATTTCCTAGAAATAGGATATACATTTCAGATACCTAATTTACAGATTCATTGAATAAAGTTAATAGTAAAAGACAAATCTTGGCATCATACTTTGGTATGTTCCTTCAAATCAAGCATGCAGGTGTCATGTTTCATTGTCCATATCTGCATCAGAATCACCAATTACAGACTTGTATTAAAAAGGAACCGAACGATATGAAGGCAGATGGTTAGTAATCATACAGACGGAACATGCTCTTTTCCCAGAGACGACAACAAAGCTATAAGCCAATAAGAATTATCATACCTACCAATCTATAATTCAATAAAAAGTGGAGCATCGGTGGTTTACAAAAGTCAAATTATCAAATAAATTGAAAATGACACAAAATAGGATATATACAACAGTGCCACTGACCTTTGCCGTAGAATCATCAGAGCATGAAGCTAGAAGGGAGCCTGTGGGATCCCACTTGATAGCATTAACTTCACCCTGAAGCACATTCAAACATTTATGAAAAGTAGAAGATGAAAAGGCATATTAGCAAAAGAAGCTTATACCAAGATTTGCATTTTTTCCATGCAGATTCTTAGTATTGCAATAGCCCAAATTTACGCTTACATATAATGATGACAACTTCTTTACCCACAATTAGAGGTGGCAAAATATGCTTATACCCACTAAGCCACCCATGGACAACCAATAAAAATAATTTTGCAAACTCCAATGCGGCTCCAGGTTCAGAGCTCCTACCATCTATCCACTGCTAATAGTAAGTTTACACGATTGCTCTCGTTATTGGGAGGGAGTGTTGAGAGTGCAATAGGGGCTAGGAAATTGACTGACAGTCTTAAGTTGATGAAGAATTATGTAAGAGAGAGCAAGAGAGTGCAGAAGCAAGGAGGGCGAGGAGCTCAGGCAGGTTCAGGGGTTAGTGTAGTAAAAGTTTCTTCCAAACCCATCATTCCTTTATGCTGTCTTTTCCACATGGCACAGTTTCGTGTTTTTTTAAAATAAATACTTGCACATTTTTTGGAAATGTACATAGAACCAGCCCATTTTTTTATGCAAACCCATTGCCACTGATTTATGAAGTAGGTACACACGAGAGGGTGATGCTCAAGTCTCCTGAGTCAAGTTATTTAAACTTTTCATAAAGACCCATTACATAAAATCGTCACCTCGATCCACAATCCAATAGATATATTGTGAGCCAACTCAAAGTTTATCCAGTTAATAAACTTCATTCATTACATCAAATTAGCTGTTACTCTAGCTGGGCACCACATAACAAAATGAGCTGAACTTTGACTAGCATAAGAAATTGTAGGTAACAATTACAGTAAAATTAGCAGTAACCAGAAATATGTTAAAAAATTCCATAACAATTATGCAAACAGAATAAACAGTTGTGCTAGAGTATTCTCAAGAATGTAATCTCTCCACGAACCTGATGCCCTGCAAAAGTTTTGATTGGTCTGTTCTCCCCAACTTTACAAACGTATATCATGCTATCAGTGGAGCATGTTGCAAAAGAAACATTGTTTCGCCAATCAACATCAAGGGCAGGAGCTGTGACCAAAAAAAATTGTAACAAGTATGTGAAATTACAAACACCACAAATGTTTCTCACACTTGCTCAGAAATAGAGACATGTATGGGAAACAAAAATAAGTATAAGGGAAGAAAAGACAATAAGCACCAGAGTGAAATTCAAACTGTTGTTTGCATTCCATTGTTTTAACATCCCATACAATTGCAGTTTTATCCACACTTCCACTAAGAAGAAAATCTCCTTTCTTGTTCCACTTTAACGAGAAGATTGGCCCTTTATGTCTATTTAAAGTACTAACCAAATCCCCTGTATAAAAAACGACAGCATCTCAGCACATCATGCATATAACTGATGGTTACAGATAAATGAATACCAAATATGGTTACTATAGTCTATAAATGTACAATTACAGAAATATACAGACTTTGAAGCAATTGATATGGCACTATATATCTAGCTTCCTCAGTTACACAATATATAGATTTTGAAGCAATGTAATGTTGCACCATATATCTACCTTCCTTAGTCGTATAAGAAATATACTTAAAGCCTTAAAGCCTAAAGGTAAGATTACAGCCAATATTTACTCCACTCTGAAAAATGGTGTATGAGTGCTTGTACGAGTTGAATGAAATAATACAGATGGCTCAAACTTAGTACTATAAAGAAAAAGATCTTCAATCGAATTAGCATGTCTCAAGTGTTTTCCCGATTTCGTCGTAAATCATGAAGTCCATCAGAAGTCCTGATTTTGTTTAGTGAATAAACACACTTTCATAACTTGACTATGGTTAGCTCCAAGGTGACAAATATGCCGTACGAAAATTTGTAAAAGCAAAATCATCCAATGCATCAACTGGTTAACAAGCTATCTTTGCTTGACTAAATACAGAGAGAACCAATGGAGATAAGTCATACTCCACATGCATGATTGCAAACTCACTCTTCTAATTGGTTACTGAAAATTTCACACACGAAATTCCTTCATTCCTATCCAGAGGAAGCACTGCAAATAGAGGCAAAAGTCCTTATTCATTCTATGATATTCATGCTTCACTTAATACCCAGGTGCGGCCCCGCGGCCCGGCCGGAAGTGATACCCAGGTGCAGCCCCGTGGCCCGGCCGGTACCCGCGGGTCGGGTCGAAATTGCCACCCCTAGTTCATGAGATTCATGCTTCACTTAATACCATCTCTAGAAGTAACTAAGTTTTGTCCATAAAATTCAAAAATTGACAGCATAACAAGCTTTGAAGGCATAAGTGTTAGATCAATCACATGATGAACAACTCTTACCATCTCTATTCCATATCCTTGCTTGGCCATCATAAGAACCTGTAGCAAGTAGTGTTCCCTCAACCTGTGTAAAAAGCATGTTATATTAAGAGAGAAAAAGTTGATTGTGTCAAATCTTATTGGATGACATATTTCCAAACAGTCTTAACTGAAGACAATAATGAAGAAGTGAACATTCAATATTCATACAAACAACAAATACCAAGAAATAATAACACAATAACAAAAAAAGAAAGACACTCACATTCCAATCAAGTGTTGTCACATCTTTGCTTTTCTCATTCGTTCTCCCCCTGAAATGCCTCAATACAACACTTGAAAGCTCATTTTGCACATTGGAGTTAGATGGTCCATCAATGGTCCAAATTCTAGCTGTCGAATCTCCGGAACTGAAAGAACAGATAAGCATCATAAATCTAGGAATTGACAAACAGGAAATAAGTTCATTAGTTGTGTTATCACCCACATTGGATTTAATACAAATCATGAATATATAATCACAAGAAAACATACTTATCCTATAGGTAATATAAAACTAAAACAATGTTTCAACATTCACTGCATGCTAGGCCAAAATTAAATGCATCAAAAAGATAATGAAGAACAAACTTCATTCGATCAATTTATAAAGCCTTTATCCTATACCTAAAAGTAAACAAACTAAATTAAACTAGGAGGAGAAGAGATAGGAATCCTTCAAGACAGTGACGAACCAGAAAGTTTGGGTAGGAGGGCCCAACTAATATTAATATTATAAATAAAATACAATATATTACGTCAATGTATTAATTAAATTAAATCTTAATATTCAAAAAAGAAATAACATAATAGAAGTACATCAATATATCACAACATTTTATAATCGTTGCATAATAGCTTCATTGCTAATATTTCTATAAGAAAATATTGGGAGAAAATGTACAAATTTTGGTGGCCGCTTAAATAAAATATACAAAATTCATGGTGGAACAAAAGATAATGTACAAAATTTTCAAAAAGGGAAAAATTTTACCAAGACTCAAAGAAAATTTTCCGATATTTAATATGTTTATAGGAAAAGAATTAGGATACAGTCCACCAATAGTAACCATCCATTGTTCATAACATCAAGGTTACTAATGGTACATATCTTAATTACTCCCTTGAAACATAGGTTTTTCCTAAATAAGTTAGAGAGCATAATGCTAGAGAGAAGGATAAACATAATTAGGGGGAATCAGACAGAAAAGCATTATTCGCCCAATATATTGGAATACTAATATATTAGACTAACCCAGAAGCGAGAAGTGAAACAGCAGGGTTCCATGCACATGCAAAAACCTGTCAAGAACACAAGAAAGTTGGTACCATATTGTCACATAGCTAAAAAAATGATCAAGATAAATCGCCCTGGCAGTCATGATGGATTCAGTATCCAATAAATACATCAATTCAAGTGCTTCCTCCACACCAATTGAGGGTAATAATGCACAAAGATGAAGAATTATGAATGTGCTCAAACCTCAGAGGTGTGGCCTTGCAAAACAGTAACATCATTGTTCGGGATTTCACAGGGCAAGGAGGCTACACTTGTGCAAATATCCATTGGTTCTGGGCCTGTTATAACATCAATGAACAGTATTGAAGAAATCATACAGAACAGCAAGACCGTGAGCATTAAAACAAGTATACAGGGATGTTCAAATCTCTTCACGGAGATCCTAGTTAAAATCTCAGTCTAGACGACACAGAATTATTATTTAAAAACAAAAGATATAAAAATGAAATGGTACTTACCCCCGTCAATTCCATTTTCCTCAAGTCTGCCATTAATTTCCTTTCCAATATCAATAATATCATTTGCATCACTCATATCATCAAATGGCTTTTCCTTCTCTTTGCCCTTTTCTATCTCCTTTTCTTTCGCTCTCCTCTCTCTGTCTAGTTCCTTTTCCTTTTCTATCCTCTCTCGATCTCGTTCCTTTTCTTTCTCTATCCTCTCCCTATCCCGTTCCTTTTCTTTCTCTATCCTCTCCCTATCTCTCTCCTTTTCTTTCTCTATCCTCTCCTTTTCTTTTTCTATCCTCTCTCTATCTCTCTCCTTTTCTTTTTCTATCCTCTCTCTATCTCGTTCCTTTTCTTTCTCCTTATGTAGTTTTTCATTCTCCTTCACTCTTGCAAATTCCTTCTCTTTTTCTATTGCAAGTCGGTGATCGTCTTCCCGGCCATTTTCAATATTTCCTTTTTCCTTTCCCTTGGATATATCCCTCTGAATGTTTTCTTTTTTCTCTCGTATAATCTTTTGAAGTTCAATCACGTCTTTCGTTATAAGATCCAGAGGATGTAGAAACTGAAATCTTCATCTGCATCCATTTCATCCTGGAGGCCTCAAAAATATGCATCATTAAACATCCTCAATCGTGCAGAATAAAAAATAAACAAAACACTCACAACCTCACTGGTGGCATGCTTACATTATTTAAGTTCGCTTCTAGTTCAAGATACTGAATTCCTTTCTGAATAAATGTGACAAGAGCACCGGGTGGAACAAGATTGCCATCTATGGTACTTCTGTTGATTCCTGCCTCATATCCTAAAGTGAAAGCTGAATGCGTGAACCCTGAAAGCCATTTATAGCAATTGAGAGCACATGTACAACATCTCACCACAATAAAATCTAAGAAATTCAAATTTGCTGTCTAAGTTACAATATGAAAATCATGCTTCTTACCCAGAAAAAAAATATAAAATAGTTTCACTTAAATGCTCAATTTGTTTGGCATGTGTGTGATTTTACATATATATATATATATATATATATATATATAACTAAAAATAGATGGACCACTTAAGTTTGATGCATACACACAATGAATATAATGCTTTTTAAAACTAACAGCTAAAGTTGATCAAACTAGCACCATTACTATGCTTATATGAAGAACCCATCGAGTTTAACCCAAAATGAAAATACCACAGTCTGAAAATTTAAGGTCCCAAATATTTCCGAACTCTGGCCTAAAGACTTTACCTTCTTCCCATACTAATTTCACACCAGCAATGCCAAGTTTTGCACATTTTTATTTCAAAATGCAAATTACATAAATCAATTGAAATTTATCCACAGTACTTCCACCCAAAATAATGTCTATAAGGATTACCTTACATGCTCTTCTATTCTGTCTATCAAGATGATGCAAACATCAGAGTATCAGACCTCTGTCTATCAAGATGATGTAAACACCAGACCTTGTTCACCACCTGTTTGAACATTCCTAATTTATGCTCTTCATTCACTTTCGGGTTTCTTACTTTGCCACTTCTCTAAGGCTCTGTTTGGTTCCTTAGAAAATTGGGGAAAGATAAAACACTATAGGAGTGCTTGTCATATCTGTCTGCATGTTCAATCTGGCCTTCAAGCTCTTTTTTGGTCTGATTTTTAACTTATTTAAGTTGTTTTGTTGCACTGGAATTCGAAGTCAACATTATATCCAAAATTGGGTCTTCAATATGAATCACCAATTGTATATAACAAATTATATCAATAACTTAAATCAGATTTGCTAGAAGACTGTTTATGAAGGGGGAGGGGGAATAAGGAAATGAATTGGATGAGAAGTATCTAAATTGCCAGAAGAAAAATTATCCCTCACTGAGGTTTTAAGTTCATTTTAAGAAGATATACATCAGAAAGTCTTCCTAGCATCTTTAGGGTTATAAGTTAACTGAAATTGCAATGAGGTGAATTATGCTCCTAACGACCAACATAATTATTATCCTCTAAAAAGGTGACTACATAACTAGAGAGAGACTGAAACGAGCACTTCAAAAAAAGAGCATTAGCTCTTAAAGTTTACTAAAGTATTAAACTATTAGTGTATACTTGCAAAACTACCAAAACATTGTGTTAAAGTTGCATCTATTTTTCTGGAAATTTGTAGTTACTATGCAGCAAATGGAAGATTAAAGAAAAAGTTCCTCGAGAATGTTCAAGGAAGTCAAAGCTATGTCAACTTAATGTTTGGTGTTATTTTAGATGATTTGAGAGAAATATTGTGGGAAATGCATTTTTCCGGGTGGAATTGGGAAAAATGCGTATGGAATGCAAATGTGTTTGGATGAGTAGTTGAGTCATAACAATGTATTCCCTTCATAAATGTCTTCGGATGAAAGATTATTTGGACTGACATTTTCTAATATTAATTTGAAAGTTATAAAATTATATAATTTACTCTAATAATGAACGGGTACAAATATCTATATATATATATATATATATATATATACACACATGTATAAAACTATAAATAAATTGATTGAATGGTGGGATTGGAAGATATATAAAGATGAGAGGAGGGTGAGAAATGAAAATTCATTTTGGGATTTCTGGGAATAAATATATCATTCCCCCAAAATCCATTTACCAGACACTTCCAATTCCCACGAGATAACAACGCTTTCAAGAAAATGAAACCAAAGTTAGCGCAAATTTCCCGTCATATTCACTTCTCTTGGCCCCAATTTTCATGGAATCATACGGAGCCCCGGCTATGCGGGAGCAACAAATCAAAATAATTAAGTATAAAAATACTTACCCTCTGCATTCAACTGAAAAACAAGGGTACATAAACCCAATTAAAATAATTGGATCAAGAAAATAGTTCAAATTCCCAACATTAACATGGACGATGACATGTTTCTTCATTTCAAAACTAAATTCCCCTTAAAAAGTCCCATAAAAACACAGAAACAGAACTAAAACCTCTGTAAATAGGTACCCATAACAGTAAATTAAAAAAAAAACACGAGGAAGATAGAGAACGATACCAGATTCGTTAAGGTAACGGAAGATGAGGTAGTTCAACTCGGCGGAGGTTATCGAGATCATTCTCGATAATCGCCGTCTGCATGTACAAATTTCTGTGTTTATGCGCAGAGAGAGTGAGAGTTTGGGACGTTTATACGAATTCTGACAGGGGTTTTCCTTTTCCCCGGTTGGGAGTTAAATACACGAGGTATTTGCACTTACCCCCTTGATGTTTTTGTCTTTTGCATTTTTCTCCCTTTTCAAAATTGCTATTGTATTTTTTAATTAAATATTTTAATAAAATTTGTACTCGACTACTTAGGCTGTGATTGCTTATGAAAAAAAATCAATTTTGTTCTGTTACAGATTTTTTTTTTACCAAAAATATAAGAGTGCAATTGGATATTCTTTTATTTTGAAAATTTTCTTTTTGCTAGAAATAGTGGTAAAGAAAAATTTGAAAGAGAAAATATGAATTTTGAGAGAGTGATTAGATATGAGATGAAAAAGTAAAGATTAAAGTTGATTTGATATAGAAATAGTAAAATAATGATTAGTAGCTAGAAATGTGTCAGTGGGTGAATAGTGAAATTTGTGGGAGAATGTGTAATAATGATTAGTTATTTGTGAAAAAAAATGTGTAGATGTGATTGGTAAGAGAAAAAATAAAAGTGAGTGAATAGTGTATTTTCAGAAAATTTTCATAAACAATCACATGTTGGGTTGAAAAATTGTCTCTAGCAGAACGAAAATGAAAATGATTTCATATCCAATCGCAGCCTAAATATTTATGAAAATTTTCAAAAAAATACACCATTCAACTCATTTTCATTTGTTTCCTCTCATCAATCATTTATACTCATTTTTCAAAAAACTCGTATGATCATCAATCATTATTACTCATTTCCGACAAATTCTACTATTAATCTCTGAAATATTTTAGCTACTAATTTTATTCAATCATTATTTTACGATTTATATATCAAATCAATTTTCATCATTACTTTTTCATCTCATATCTAGTTATACTCTCAAAATTCATCCTTTTCCTTTTAAATATTTTTACCACTATTCTCTAGCTAAAAAGAAAATTTCCAAAATGGAAATATATCCAATCGCCCCCGTAAAGCTCATTCTTCGTGTTCTAACGAGTAACGAAAAGAAAATGCATAACACCAAAAATAAGAAATAAAAAAAAAGAAGAAGAAGAGAAGAAAATTGTAGTTATTTTCAATAATAGCATCAATTCTCAAAATCTGAATTCTAAGATTCTCAATAAAGTATAATGAGCTGGTAGCATTTAATGGACACAGTCATAATTTTCACAATTCAATCATAATTTTCACAATAATGAACAGCTCATATTTGTCAAATGCTTAGTTTCAGTTTTAAATTAAAGTAAATGTTTTAGATTTCAAATGTACTTGTTTATATATAAACTTAAAGGGTGTTTGGATGAGCTTATAAGACTTTTCAAAGTACGTTATAAGATGTTTGAGAGTTTATAAATATTTTAAATTTGTTTGGTATTTTTTTTTTTTTGAAAAATGTCTTATAAGATCCTAACATCTTATTTTAAGAGCTGATAAATTGTTTAAAAAAATGTGGGGAGTCTCAACTTATTTTTTTCATAAAAAAAAATACTTATTTCAAGAACCTCATTTAATTTTGACTATATTAATTATAGAATTGTCATTACTAACATCTTAAAAGCTACACCATCTTATTTTATCAAAATACTTCAACAACTTATTCTTAAAATAAGATCTACCATCAATGCATCATATAAGCTTTAAAAACATTTTATAAGATTTAGGAGCTTGTAAGACATTTTTTTACTTTTTGCATTTCGCTTTCATTCTTTAACTTCATATTCTAATTTTTCCTATTATTAAGATTCTAAAATCCTATATAAGGATCTTTAATTTATTACTTGGATCTTTGTTGATTTTTTCTTTTTGAGAAACAAAAAGTTATATTATTGCGCATATATATTATTGACACCAACCCGACCTATAAAAGACTCATTTTTGCACAACATATTGAATAATAATCTTATGGGAAAAAACACGTTGTTATCTGAACTATGACGCTTTCAACACTTTGGGGGCTAAACCTTTTTTTTGGGTTATATTTTGTTATCTGGAGCACTTCGATTGTGAATTTCTCGCTAAGATTCTATCACATTCATACACACCTATTGTTTGTACATTTTTTTGGTCAATTCAAAGTTGTTTGGTTTTCTCAATTCCAACAGTTGGACTTAATAATGGAAAGTGGGATTACTATTTGTTCCACACAACATTTTGGAATTGACCCAAAAATATGTGACAAACAAAAAGCTTGTCATGCATTTAATAGAATCACAACAAAAAAAGTTTCACAACTGAGGTGTTTCATAGGGGTGTCAATTTTGCCCCGACTAATGGGTGCCTACCCCACCCCGCCCCATCAAGAGCTTGGGATGGGTCTGGGTAGTAGTTTCGCCTTGCCCCGCCCCATTTTTATTTTTTTCAAAAATTACAATATTTAACAATATAGAGATATAATTATTAGGAATACAATATATCTTGTAGAGGCTATATATTAGCAAAAAATATATGTATTTGGCTCTTGTGAAACAACAATTGTCCCATAATTCCATTATATATAAGTCTATGATTCTTGTACAAGTTTAGATAATATATTGTATAGGTTATTAGTAATTTTTTTTTTGTACAAGTTATTAATTTATTTGTAAATTCAGGTTATTAGTTAATATATTCTTTTTTAGAAAACAAGTTATTCAAATTTTTTTTGAGTAAATGCGAAATATTATTAAAAAGAAAAATGCAATCAACTGCTTACAAACCAATCATTTAGCTTTAAAATAGGGGTCTCGTTAAAACTTATCAAAGTAAAACCCAGTGGGAAAAACTTTTGATAGGAAAAAAAGTACCCCATAAAAAACAACAAAATAACTTAAAATCGCAATCTAAATGAAGGGTGTCTATTTCTAGAGGATTTTCAAATGACATTTGTCATTTTTTTTTTTGCACATGCTCGAGTATCATCTTGATGGTCTGATATATCCTGTGGAATGTCGGCCCATGATCCTCGAGCCACAATTGCCATAACCTTCATAGTTTCTGAAAAATCACATGAATGAAAGACACGCAGAGTAGTTGAGGAGTCGCATAGCTTAATCTTTAAAGCTTCTAATTTGTCTGCATCAACTTGATCTTCTTCATCTGCCATATCTAACCAATATTTCCGGGCAGCAGCGACCATGGTCTTGAATCCCTCGAAAGGATCATTGGAGCTAAGGACATAAACATTAAGAGGAAGACTATTAGAAATTTCCATTGCTCGTTGCAAATTACCCTGTCCCTCTTCATCCAAATCCCTTGTATGTTGTTGCGGTTGATAAGGAAACATGGCTCTGTCAAGTATTATCCTCCGAAACCATAATCTGATTCTCATTATCGGATTTATGCTCCAAATTTGTATTATCACATGCCACATCATCCGAATCAGCACCCTGAATATCAAAAGAATTCTTAGTATGAATACGTGAAGAAGAAGGTTCACCCTCCTTAACACGACATTGTCGTCCCGTTACTTGAACCCAAGTTTTAGATTCAACCGCCTTACCCTTAATAGCCGAAACACGATCCCGAATAGTGGAACGTCCATGAACTGAACTTTTTTCCATGCGCCCAACGTCATCCTTCTGTTGTACCTTCATAGACTTGCCCTGACGACAGTTGTTGATATGGTGCTCAACTACGCGACAATTGACACAAAATTCCAGCAAATTTTCATAACTAAGTGAAACAAATGAACAATGTCCCACCCGTTCAACCATGATAAACTCCTATAGAGGTTTATATAAATAAACTTCAACTAAAAATGTACAAAAAGCCCTGATAGGTGTGATTTTTGCATGTATTTTGAGGTATAAATATGACTAAAATGGTGATTAGACATGCATAAACTCATATGAAATGGTTTGTATTCACTCTTTGTGGGAAATATATTACGCTTTGCTCGTTTTGTAGGAATTTAACGATATTTGGAGTGATTTTGTGACAAATACGAGCATTGCGACCTAGAATCATCAAGAATCGAGCGATTACACCCAATTGGAAGCCAACTATATGGATTCTAGAGTCTTAGTGATGAGCCGTGTGTCAAAAGAAGCATGAATGATCAAACAACAAGGAGATTTATCTCAAGAAACATCCAAACGCGTATGGAATTTCCAACACTGGCAGGGTTTAGTAATTTGGCCATAACTCTCTCTACAAAATTGATATTGAGGTGATTCAAGTGGCTATGGAAAGCTAAGAGAAAGGGCTAAAACTCTTATGAAGACCCCGCAAGCAAATGCGAACGTTTGGGTGGCGCACGGGCAACCCATGCGTGGACGCACTACCCGTGCGCACCTGAAGGCACATGAAAGTTTTGAGCATGCCTACGGCTTCGAGCACGGGTAACCCGTGCGTGGACGCACGACCCGTGCATGGATCGCTGAAAATTGATTTTCCTACGGCTTTGAGCATGGGTAGCCCGTGCGTGGGCGCACGACCCGTGCATTCTTGCAGAAAACTCCAAAAATGACAGCAAATTGACCTAGGCTTCTAAAATGGTATAAATACCACTTTTGGGGGCGCACACCAGGGGAGGAAAGGCTGGGAATACACCCAAAAACACAAGAAACACATCAATTTCATCAAGGAAGAATCAAGGGAAGAATCGGGTCGAATGAAGCTTGAGGATTGAAGATTAATCGAGAGATTATCTATTTCCCTAAGTTTTCTCATTCTTTGTGCTTTAATCTTTCATTTTAGCTTGTCATGAATATGAACAATTTGTCTATGGGTTGTTTAGTTGTAATGAGTAGCTAAACTTCTTGAGATTTCCGGGTTTTGGAAGTAGATTAATGAACTCTTGTTGAATGTTTTAATCTTAGTTGAAGTTATTGTCTTGAAGCCAATTTGAGTACTTTGAGCTTATTCTTGTTTTATCACTTGGCCAATGATTTAGCATGTTTGATATATTGATTCATAATTCGAGAGATGAGTTTCAATATTAGATCTTGAGTACTTAACACGAATATTTGCATGAATCGAGAGGTTTGTAGATATTTGTGAGGACATTTGATCTTTTGTGCATTTGGGAGTTGTGTATCTTATGTTAAGTAGAGATGCTAGCATAGATATTTCAATCTACACTTTATATACATCTCGAGAGGGAGGATAAAATACCGTTGTGATCGTCTTATAGGTGTATTGATAATAACTTTGGTTTTCATTAAATCGTAAAACAAGAGGAATATTAATTGAAACCATAACCCGGGAATCCATTTCATTCCCTTGATAATTCCATATTTATTTTCATGTTGAGTTTTTGTGGTTATTCTTGTCTTTACTTCCACAACAATTATCCAATTCCGATCGTCTAAATAAAAATAAGGCTATCTTAGTTCAATACTTAGCGCACTAATTTATTAGTCTCCGTGGATACGACCTTGCTTACCCTATTCTATAAACTACACCGTACACTTGCGGTGAAGCTAAAAATAAGGCGAACAAGTTTTTGGCGCGTTCTTGAAGGACTAATACAATTTTTGGTGCTAATATTGCGATAGATAGAATTATTTTTAATTTAGACATTTTTTATTTTATTTCATTTTTCTTTTGTAAATTCTATCTCTACAATGTTTGATTTGTTTCTTTGAATTGGTATAGGTGCACCCCCTCGGATGGAGTGAGTCAATTATTTCCATAACTGTAATTTCTACAGTTATGGGAATAATCCTACTCCTACGCAATATTGTTCAAATTGGAGGAATTACGAAGGTTTTTCATATGCTAACACGGAGAATGTGATTCCACCACCATCAAGCTTCAATGTAACGAATGGGTTTACCAACGCAGAGGCAAAGCCTTCTTTGGAAGACGCCCTCATTTCATTCATGAATCAAAAGACTTCATTTATAAGTGAGACAAGGAACCAGTTCGATGCACAAGAGGCTAGGATGGACAAGATAGAGTTGCAAGTGACACAGATGGCCAGTTCGATAAAAAATATTGAGACTCAAAGGGGCCTATTAGCTACGATTATTGGTGAACAACAACAAAAAAGCCATTTTTCGAGCACCACCGGAGTCAACTCAAAGGAACAATATAGTACCATTCATCTAAGTAATGGTACCGAATACGAGGAGTCGAAGATCCTGGAAGAGCAAGAAAGTTCGGAACCACACACAAATTGTGTGTCTATGTATGGTCAAATAGTGTGTGGTGCCAAAAAGGAACAAAAACAGGACAAGGAACACGCAACTCATGCGTGTGCGAATGAGAAGTTCGTGCGAGATATCATAAGAAAGTTGTTCCAGAATGAGACAAGCACGAACTATGCGTATGCACACGGACAAAATGCATGTAATTCAAATCAAAGTGTTCCAACATCAGGACTCCAATACTTGCTTGGAAATCCCAATTATGCATTTCTAGATGCAAACAATGGAAAAACGGTTCTTGACCACGATCCAAAGCAGCTAATATACGCATTCAAAGGTGGTACGAATCAAAATTATTAGGCGTCAAGCTAAAGACGTTAAATATATCGCTTGTTGGGAGGCAACCCAACGGTTTGTGGTGTGGTTTTTGTTTGTTTTCTTTTCGCCAAAAAAAAAAAACTGAGTGTTGCCGTACGACATCACGCACGGATGACCCGTGCGCAAGGCGCACGACCCGTGCGTCCTTCAGCTGAGACAATATTAAGGTACAAAACTTGAAGTGAAGGTTGAAAGAAGAAGTCCTAGCGATAGGAGAAGATGCCAAGGAGGGTCATTATCCACCACCACCCGCACAGTGAATTAGGTAAATCCACACAGTTTTATATTGAAATTCTATCTTATCTTACGTGCGATATAATTTCAGTTAAGTTTGGGGGGAGAGATAGTTATTTTGATATGAAATGTGTGGATAAAAAAAAATGCATTAATTTTGTGTGTTTTCATATAGTTGCATGTAGAGCATTTTAGGTTGCATTTGCATTAGAAACGCGTTTATTGTTTTAGCACGTTTATTGCTTTCACAGATTTTAGGGAGTGAGTTGATCTCTTGATTGTAACTTGTGCTTGATTTTGAAATATTTGTATTATTTGGATTGTGTGTTGAGCATGAGTTGATTTAGCCATGAATAGATGCTATTGAGCATATGGATATTGAGAACATGGTTTGATGCTTTGAATTACGTATTTGCAAACCTGTGAGCTTTTGAGCCTTTACTGCTGTCATCATATGCAGTCTTGTTTGTGATTTGAGTGTATCATTCATGTTGTTTTGAATTCTAGAACTTGCTCTGGTATCTCTGTCAAGGCCACATGTTGTATGCTATTGTGAAAATGATTAAAGGCCATTTTTGTTAAGCCTTTCAAGCCTTTTGCTTGCCTAATGATGTTGAAATTCCTAGTTAGCCAACTTGAGCCTTTTGACTGATTTTTTTTGAAAGCCACAATTCAAGCCTTAACTTGATATATTTGTTACCCTACACTTGAGTGTATAACATTGAGTAAAGGGATTGAATGAGGTTGAATAGGTTGGAATTGAAAAGTTGAATAATTGTGCAAAATTGGTTGATGGGAACAAAAGAGGAAGAAAAGAAGGAGAAAAGAAATATTGAAAATCCATAAAAGAGTCGGAAAAAAAATTGACTTTATGATGTGAGTTTTTATTGAATGAACTTGGAGGCTAAGAATTGTAATGTAAGGTGGTAATGTTTACAAAAGAAAGGGGATGGAGATAGGAAGAGTTGATGAAAATGAGAGAAGAATTTAAAAGCATATTGAGCTTTAATGTAGATGATTTATATGCTCATCGGTCTATACGCTCGAGTTTGAGTCACTCTATCCATATTTTCCTACCCTAACCAAAGAGCCTTCATTATAACCAAAAGAGAAAGTCCTTTTTGATTCACAAATTGCACACATTCTAGTGGCGGAGATATGAGACAATTTGCAAGCTTATGATAATTCTGCAACATTGAATTGAATGAAGCGTAAACACGTCCTATATTCATGTGAGATGAGAGCATACACTTGATCTTGAGAGATGTGATTCAAAGCATTTACCATGTTTTATTTGATACGTGCTCCATGTTAGATATTTGAGGCTTGGTTGATTCGTTGCTTGACACCTATGATGAACAATACGAATTTTATGGAGTTGTTGTGCATTCTATTTATCATTACTCTCGATTATGTTTTGTCTAGTTTTTTAAAAGCGTTGGCCAAAACCAATGATTTAAGTTTGGGGGTTTTGATAGGTGTGATTTTTGCATGTATTTTGAGGTATAAATATGACTAAAATGGTGATTAGACATGCATAAACTCATATGAAATGGTTTGTATTCACTCTTTGTGGGAAAGATATTACGCTTTGCTCGTTTTGTAGGAATTTGACGATATTTGGAGTGATTTTGTGACAAATACGAGCATTGCGACCTAGAATCATCAAGAATCGAGCGATTACACCCAATTGGAAGCCAACTATATGGATTCTAGAGTCTTAGTGATGAGTCGTGTGTCAAAAGAAGCATGGATGATCAAACAATAAGGAGATTTATCTCAAGGAACATCCAAACGCGTATGGAATTTCCAACACTGGCAGGGTTTAGTATTTTGGTCATAACTCTCTCTACAAAATTGATATTGAGGTGATTCAAGTGGCTATGGAAAGCTAAGAGAAAGGGCGAAAACTCTTATGAAGATCCCGCAAGCAAATTCGAACGTTTGGGTGGCGCACGGGCAACCCATGCGTGGACGCACTACCCGTGCGCACCTGAAGGCACATGAAAGTTTTGAGCATGCCTACGGCTTCGAGCACGGGTAACCCGTGCGTGGATGCACGACCCGTGCATGGATCGCTAAAAATTGATTTTCCTACGGCTTTGAGTACGGGTAGCCCGTGCGTGGGCGCACGACCCGTGCATTCTTGCAGAAAACTCCAAAAATGACAGCAAATTGACCTAGGCTTCTAAAATGGTATAAATACCACTTTTGGGGGCTCACACCAAGGGATGAAAGGCTGGGAATACACCGAAGAACACAAGAAACATCAATTTCATCAAGGAAGAATCAAGGGAAGAATCGGGTCGAATCGAAGCTTGAGGATTGAAGATTAATCGAGAGATTATCTATTTCCCTAAGTTTTCTCATTCTTTGTGCTTTAATCTTTCATTTTAGCTTGTCATGAATATGAACAATTTGTCTATGGGTTGTTTAGTTGTAATGAGTAGCTAAACTTCTTGAGATTTCCGGGTTTTGGAAGTAGATTAATGAACTCTTGTTGAATGTTTTAATCTTAGTTGAAGTTATTGTCTTGAAGCCAATTTGAGTACTTTGAGCTTATTCTTGTTTTATCACTTGGCCAATGATTTAGCATGTTTGATATATTGATTCATAATTCGATAGATGAGTTTCAATATTAGATCTTGAGTACTTGACACGAATATTTGCATGAATCGAGAGGTTTGTAGATATTTGTGAGGATATTTGATCTTTTGTGCATTTGGGAGTTGTGTATCTTATGTTAAGTAGAGATGCTAGCATAGATATTTCAATCTACACTTTATATACATCTCGAGAGGGAGGATAAAATACCGTTGTGATCATCTTATAGGTGTATTGATAATAACTTTGGTTTTCATTAAATCGTAAAACAAGAGGAATATTAATTGAAACCATAACCTGGGAATCCATTTCATTCCCTTGATAATTCCATATTTATTTTCATGTTGAGTTTTTGTGGTTATTCTTGTCTTTACTTCCACAACAATTATCCAATTCCGATCGTCTAAATAAAAATAAGGCTATCTTAGTTCAATACTTAGCGCACTAATTTATTAGTCTCCGTGGATACGACCTTGCTTACCCTATTCTATAAACTACACCGTACACTTGCGGTGAAGCTAAAAATAAGGCGAACAAGCCCCACTTCACCGGATAATGAGCGTCCATCTATTTGAATAGGAGTACCAATCGCACCGGTAGATAATCTACCAGTGCTAAAATGAATATGAAAGACTTGTTTTAGTATTACTAATTGTACCTGGTAGATCTGAATCCAGGTACGATTGCACTGGTAGATCTGAATCCAGGTACGATTGCACTGGTACTCCTATTCATTTTCATATTGTACCTGGATTCACCTTGTGCAACAAAAGTATTGATATGATAAGAATTGAAATCAGGAATCCAATTAGTAATACGAATCGTACCTGGATTCAGATTCCATGAAGTTTTAGTGAAGACACGATTACGATCATCCATATTCGTGCCATAATGCCATTTCCCAAGCGGAACCAAATGCCAACCATATATTGAACTTTCCAAACAGTAACCAACTTGTTTTTGAGAACCTCTAATGCACAAGGTGTCACACCATTTGGTTGTAAAAGTCTCTCAATTAATGAATTGCGTAACTTTGAAGTGCGTTGCTGATAAACTTCCTCATCCATCATAACTCAAAAATAATCTCCCTTCTTCAGTGGATGAATGTCCCCGTTGAGCTTAAGGACGTGCGCAAAAGAGAGGGTCTTGGCCGCATCTTGAAATATTGAGCCAATCTTGAATGTTCTTGATTATCTTGAAGTGTTCTTGAATCAATCTTGATGTTATTATGTGTAGAATCCAACATATGCACATGGGGATCTCTTCTTGATCATCTTTATATATTTCGTAAGAAGTCTGGAATTAGGGTTAGGGTTTGAAGAGGCCCTATTAGAAACCCTAGAAGATGAGTGCTTGACTGTATCCATGATTGTTCCTGGATGTTAGGGGATCCTGCTATCAACAGAGAAGAACTCAAACCGGATTTGAGTAAACCCTAGATGAAATTTGAACCCGCAAACTCGATGGTGGTTGATCCCCGCAAACTCCCCAGAGCGACGCCATGAAGAACAAAAACATTGTGTTGTACATGCGTGTCACGTGAGGGTAGAGAAGTTTGATCCACATGTAAGATATGGAAGGGGAATGTAATTACGAGAAACAGGGGCAAAATTGAAGTGAGCTCCGGAAAAGAACGTCGTCTATTGGAAGAATGAGGAGGTGACCAAAAAAGCAGCCATAGTGGTCAGCCGGCAATTAGGTAGGAGAGGAGAGAGAAGAGAGCATCTCTCAAACCCTAGTTTTATTATTCTCCAATTTTATATTTTTTATGTTTTAGTAATTTTTATGTACGTGTTATTAATTTATTATTAGTTTTTCATACATGTATAGAAATATCAAAAAGAGATTCAAAAAGAGAGAGAGAGAGAGAGAGAGAGAGAATGGGGCAAGGCGAGGCATGAGGCAAAAGCTGCTGACCCGTAGCGAGGCGCGAGTGGGCCGATGAGGGAGAGGCACGGGGCGAGCTTGGGCTTTTAGATACCTTTGACCCACCCTATTGTCATTCCTACTGTTTTAAATAGTAGAGTGCAAAACATGTGTAGTTGAGATGACAACGTATGACCAAAATAAGTTTAGATCCCAAACTTCGAAAATAACCATAGTTTGGACAACAAAATATTTGTACCCCATAATTTTATGACAAATGTTTATCTATTCTTTTCTAATTAACAACCATGGGATTAGAATTATGCAGTGTCAAGGCCATTCTTTGCACTTACCAATTATAAAACATTATATGTTATTATTATTTTCTTACATATCATTATTTTATCTAAATTTATTTTTCTAATAATGTTACAATCACCCCAAGTTAAGCAACGAGTTTACTTTTTTGAGAAGAAAAGAAATATATTAATTAGAGGCACTGGAATTCGTCCAACAACAATTGATAAAGGGGTTCTGGAGGATGGCTCCAGAATAATTCATCAGATGACATAGTTTTTGTAAACATTGCAAGACTATGAGCAAACAAATTAGAAGTTCTATGACACCAAAAATACCACGGGTGACAACAAAGCGACTTGATACGAGTGATATCATGCAAAATAGCTATGCGGCTTTGTAGTATTTGGTAGCTTCCCATTGGTACCAAAACAACATTAGCAACATCACCTAAAATTGTCAGGTTCTCAAGATGAGATTGTTGAGCAAATTTCAAGGCTTATCTTAATACTAGAAATTCAATCACCCCAGGATTAGAGAAACCATGGAATTTCCTAGATACACCCATCTCAAACTAACCTAAAGCATCAATTAAGGCCACTCCAATGCCTACACAATTTTCATAAGAGCAAACAACACCATCGAAGCACATCATATGGCATTCAATGGAGGAAGGGATGGAAACAAATGTGAGAGGATCGGCGAGATGACTTCGGGCTGGCCTTCAATACGATGAAAATCCTGGAGAATGATATTTGCAACTATTACAATGATGTGGCTTAGAGTGAATATTCTCAAATTTTCTCTTATTCATGTGATACTATATCAAATTGCAAATAACAGCAAACATGTTCTTCACGTCATTTCATTAGGAGCATTAAGAATAATTTCTCCAAACCACAAGCAGAATGATTGTTGAGAAAAACGTTCAATAATCTCCAATAACCCAGCAAATCTCTAAGTAGCAGCAGCAAAAGAGCATTCGAAGAATACATGCACAATAGAGGTATTTGGTGATGAGCAAAAAATGGACATGCTTGGTGCATGGGACATGATGATCAACAAGAAAATCATAGGTAGGGATGGCCGTGGACGTTCATCGCCAGGCGAAGAATTTGAAGCGCGAGGGAACTCCAAGTTTCCATATATTTTTCCAAAGGGGATTAACAACAGAGTTGGACGCATTAGAAATTCCAAATGAATGGCCAATATTTGATAAAATTGCAATTTGGTACGCAAACTTTCTATGAATTTCCCATTTCTCGAGTGGTGCCAACACCAAAGATCATTTAAGTCACACGAGCCGACTGATATGGAGAGAATTAATGACAATTCTTTCTGGATTAAAGAGAGCTCTAATAAGGTGGTCTTTCCAGGACAAATTTGTAGAATCAATGAGAACATACACTGTCGAGGTACTATCAAAATTATTGTTTGGTCTTTGTACACAAAAATTAGAGCTACGAGGTAGCCAAGATCGCCCCAAATTTTTGTATTAGAGCCACTTAGTGTTAGATAAATGTTTTTATCAAGATTTTGATGATTATGTTTAAATGAGTTTTTATACCAAAACAATGTTAATAAATGTTGTCCAAATACTCCTAAATGATTTAAAATGTTTTTGCTAATTTTTTTGGAGTATTTCTTAGAATTTATTTTTCGATAAAAATGGACAACACTTTTGATGGTTTTGTTTAAATTGGTTTTTACACCAAAAGTATGTTTATAAATGTTGTCCAAATACTCCCAAGTGTTTTAAAATGTTTTTACTAATTTTTGGAGTATTTATTGAAGTTTATTTTTAAAAAAAATCGGACAACATTTCAAATTAGAGGTCGACCGGTCGCCCAAAACGTCGACCGGTACCTGAAGAAAAGAAAACACGAAACAGAATATTCTGAACTCTTAAAAATGAAGAGGGGGACGGTGGTCAAGCAGGGGCCGATTTGGCCGACTCCTCTGTCGGCGGTCGACCCCTAACGACTGCACTGGATCGCACTAATTTTTTCAAACGGTCGAAATCTTTAACAGGCAACCTGGTCGCCTCTATGCTATTTTGTGACAACAAAGTTATCTTTCATTTGAAATTTTTGACAACAAGATTTACTTTTGATTTTTGTACAATATTTCTACATCTTGTGATCTTCTTTTTGTAGACAAAAGTGAAGATAGAGGAGCCTATGTTGGGTGCCTATGTTGGTGAAGACTCTTCTATAAATAGAGGATGAATTGAAGACACAAGATATAACACATACAAGCAAAATACACAACAAGAAATCGCAAATTGTTCAAGCTTTCATTTTTACATTCTTGTTGTAATAGCCTAAGTACTTTCACTTGCACATCTTTGAGGTCTAGGCTTCTTGATTCTTGATTACACTTGCACTCAATCTTTGTATTGGTTTCATAGAGTTGTAATCTTGAATTTTGTCCATCATTCAACACAAGACATCCTTGTGAGTATTCTTGTGGTAAGAATACACTTGGGTGATCTAGGTGATAGGTGTTTGAAGAGTGTGGTACTCTTCAAAGGTGGTGAAGGAAGATTGTGGTAATCTCCTGAAGGTGTTGTAAGAGGATTGTGGTGATCCTCAAGGTGTTGTATTAATTGTGGTAATTAATAAAATCTTTTTTCTTTTTGAAATCCATCCCGGAGATACTGGGGTGGTAGAGGATTAGGCCCTAGGTGGGTTGAACCTCTATAAATCAACGAGTGTTGTTTAATTTCCGCATTTACATTCTTGTCATTTACTTGTTGATTCGAAAAAGAGGGCGATTTGCGAAAAATCGGCATAATCTATTCACCCCCCCTCTAGATTATCGTAGCCACTTGGACTAACACTTAGAAGCAGCTTTCTGGCCCCCAAAACCACAAGATCGCGACTATCTAGGATACTTCTCCAACTCCAAGATGGTCTAGAACCAAGATGTGCCGTAAATAAATTCTCGGATGGAAAATACTTTGCTTGAGTAATAAGAGTCAATAGTGATGAAGGCTGAGAGATGATTTTCCATGCCTGCTTTGCAAGAAGAGCAAGATTAAAGGCCGAAGATAGCAATAGCCAAAACCCCCCTAGAGATTTATCTTTAGATATATTTTTCCACAACAACCAATGCATTTTATACCCCTCAGCCGAACCACTCCATAAGTAGCTGGCTGCCATAGCTTGAATTTTATGGAGAATATTATCCGGTAATTTGAAACATGACATGGTGTTCGTCGGGATCGATTGCACAACATATTTTATAAGAATATTGCGACCGGCTTGAGATAAAGTTTTCTCCTTCCAACCTTGAATTCTTTTTAAACTCTTTCTTGAATAGAGGCAAAAAATTCACTTTTATTCCGTCCAATAACCGATGTTAAGCCAAGATATTTGCCATGGGAGTTCACAATAGAGATGCCAAGAATTTGGGATATGTTTGAGCCAAAGATAAGCTCAGTATTAGGGTTAAATAGTATTCAAAATTTTCCAAAGTTCATCTGTTGTCCTGAAGCTCTCCCAAAGAGTGTGATCGCATGTTTAAGATAATTCACTTCATCTACCGTCACATTTCCAAAGAGAAGGGTGTCATCTGCAAAAAATGAATGTGAAACACTCGGGGCATATTTGTTGATTTGGATACCATGAATTTTCCCAGCCGCCTGAAGATCCTGCAAAATGATTGAAAACACTTCCGCACAAATAATGATGATATATGGTGAAAGTGGATCTCTTTGACGGATTCCCTATGTGGTTTGACATTGCCAAATTGGGACCATTCAAGAGAACAAAAAAACTCGACGACGTAATACATAAGATAATCAAGTCCAAAAATATATTCAGAAAACACAATGATTTAAACACACCAAAAACCATTGGAATCTATCAAAAGCTTTACTCATATATAGTTTTATAGACATAAGTCCCTTTTTATACGAGTTTAGCTTTCATAGAGTGATGGATTTTATAAGCTTCCAAGATGTTAACAAAGAAATTTGCGTCCGAGGAGGATAAAAGAAGATCATGCGTTTGTAAATAATCTATGTGTGGGGTGGGTCTAATGCGCTTAGTGATGGTTTGAAGCAATCTTATAAATAACATTACATAAACTTATAGACTAAATCGAGAAACATAAACTGGATTCTTCACTTTTGGAATGAGAACAATATGCGTAAAATTTAAAACCATTAGGTAGTCGCCTATGATTTAAAAAAGTGAAGAACATATTTAGAGATATCATCATCAACAATAGACCAATATTTTTGAAAAATATAGACTCATACCATCGGGACCGAGAGATTTATACGAGTGTGTGCTTTTGATCGCTTTTACAACCTCAACGGTTGTAGCGGAGACATTAAGCGATCAATCATATCCCCTATAAGCTTTATTGGAACCCTATCGAGTGCTTGCTGGATATCATTCATAGAGGGAGATGAAGACATGAAAATATCCTCAAAATAACTCACGATGATACGTTCAATGGAGGCTGGATCCCAATGCGGCTGGTTAAGGTGATCTTTAAACGCTGAAATGTGGTTGATGTCACGACGTTTGGAGGCATGGGTATGGAAAAAAGTTGTGTTCCGGTCACTGTTTTTATACCAATGTTGTTTAGCACGTTGTTTCCATTTAAGATCATAGAATTCCAGGAGTAAATCGAGTCTCAAATGGAGGGTGTTGAGGCGTTGCTTAGTCTGGGGTGTGATTAATCCCGATTCCAACTGAGATATTTCTTGTTTAATCCGGGTAACCTTTTCGATAAGGTCACCAAATATGAGCATATTCCAATTAATCAACCCCAACAAGCTATTAATCAATTTATCAGCAACATCTCCCACAGGTTCGACCCATTTCTGGCTAATACTTTTCTCACATTCCGCGGATTTGATCCAATAAGCCTCAAACGCCTTGGATGAGATTTTTGATTTTGTTGGTGTTGGGAATGAGATGGAGAAAGTGAAGTAAGGACGTAGGTATGGTCAGAGGTATAAGATGGGATGTTTGTGACTTGATGGTAAGGAAAAATGTTGCGGAGGGATGGGTTGCAGGTGAAACGGTCCAAACGAGCATGTTGGGTGTAGGGGAAAACCGATAATCTTTGCCAAGTAAATTTTGGACCTGTGAATCCCATATCTAAGAGATTACAAAACTCAAGAGCATCTCGAAATAAGGATATATGCCATGTTGCACGCGTGCAGCGGCTAGAGAATTCATTGTGCTTAAGAAACTCATTAAAATCACCATAGCATATCCACATATCATTTGAAGAAGAAACCAAGTTTAAATTGCATCCAGAAATTACAACGAAGAGCAACTTCTGGTTGACCATAGACTCCAGTTAGTCTAAAATTGGTGGCACTGAATGAGACATCAATGTCAATAAAACGATCACTAAAACCGCGTAAAGAAAGATCAACATTTTGTCACCATAGGAGAGCAAGCCCGCTTCAATGTTCTCCGAAGGCAAACCACATAAAACCCGAAGAAGCCAAATTTTATTTTAAGGTTATCAATCTCATGAGTACTACACTGTGTTTCACAGAGGAAGACCACGTTTGGGGACTTTGTGCGAATAATTTCATGAAGCTCTTGAACTGTTTAAGGGTTCCCAAGCCCCCGAAGGTTTGGTGATGATATTCATGGCGATTGGCGGGACTGGGTCATGCCAATCTCCGCCATTTCATTATCAATTAGATTAGTCTCAACTTCACCCGCATATTCAACAACTTTCAAATCACAATCGATCTTGATTTTTTTCCAAGTATTCCTCCGGATAGCTTGGATTATTGTATTATTGTATTCAACAACATGCGAGTTTTACTTAGATTGCTTATAAGTGGATGTAGACCTACATCCAAATTCTCAATTAATCTCGTTTTTTACCTCGTAGTTAACGCCGCAAAGAGTAATTTTTTACCGCACAATAAAAGATAATATTTTGGAAAAAAAGTAAAGGTATTTTGGTCATTTCACTTTTTAATCTTAAAAAAAATAAAAATAGAAAAATGGAAAAAAAGTATTCAATTATCTTGCATTGTTCTTTCCTGCTTTCATTTGTGAATCTTGTAAAATACGAGTCTTGGTCATTTTGCGCATTTTTTAAAAATTTTGTACATTTTTTAAGCTCTGCATGAACTTTAACTTGAATTTTTGCATTATTCTCTTGTGTCTCTATTTGTCCCTTTTGGTATATTGATGTAATTGTATTTTGTTATTTATTTTTTAATATTAAAATGTGATTGAATTAATACAATGAATTAATCGAAATTTCTACTTCCTTCAAATTTGATGTATTGTTTTTCATTTTTACATGTGGTAATGGACAAATTGTCCACTTATGATTTGCAAAATGAGAAATAGTCATATTTTTTAGCCGTTTTGACACGTTCATACCCTTCTTGTATTCTCTGATGAGGTACTTGGTTATATTTCAGAAAATTAAAGCGGTATATTTATCGGTATCGCGTCATGGATTATTCCCTAGAAAGGAAAAAATGACAAAATGGAAATTTGAATTCAAAAATGGCTAAACAAACATGCTTAAAACTATTTTTATTATGGAAAAGTGGCCAAAAAACCGACGAACTCTTTTTATATTTATATTAGTTGGGGACCCCTACCCGAAATTCTTAGCTTCGTCACTTGGTAAAGCCTAGGGGTGTAAATGAATTGAATCGAGTCGAATATTAAGATATTTTATTCCTAATCGGCTCACAATATTCTTATTCGTATTCTTTTAATGTTCGAATATAAAAAATGATTCTTTTTCTTATTTAAAAATATATTCGAATACATACAAATCTATTTGAATATCCATATTCAAAATTGTAACCTATATCTCTCTTTTTTCCCTATACAATATCTTATTAAATTGCAAAATTATTATAATCTAAATAATAATTCGGGTCATAAATTTTTTTAATACATCAACAACATATTAATCACCAAATATATGAACAAAAAAAGTGTGTGTTGCCAAGTCCATCAAGAATATACTACAAGAATATAACTATATATGAGCTTATTAGTTAGGGTCTTTTATAAGTGAATATATAGTTTATTATATATTTCTAAAATAAATATATACTTATATGTATAAAGATTACATCTAAGTGATTTGTATAAATATATACAATATTATTCGAATATTCTTTTAATTATCGATTCGAATATAATGATATTCATATTCATATTAGCATAATGTGAGAATCTGAATAAATATTCTTATTTGGATTCGTATTCTAATTTTTTGAATTCGAATGTCGAATCGAATAAAAAAGATTCGCTTTTTACACCCCTAGTAGAGTCCGACAATGAATGTGTTCGTGCCCAACGAGCAAAATCATAAATCGGGCCGCTCGGGCCATCCGAAATTTTGTTCGGGTCGTATTGCTTGTGGTCGATCTATCCCACACGTGTATGTTTTGTCGGGCCGTTCGTGATTATTGGGTCGGGGCAAAGTAGGTCCAGTTCTTTTCAAGCCTCTAAAGATAAAGCTCAATCCAACCTATATGGATCGTGCCAATTTTACTAGTTATAATTTTGGTATCACATATCCTAGAATGTTAGGTCAAATTCACTAATTCTTCATAGACAACATTTATTAAGTCAAGAAAAAATGTCCAAACCACCCCTCAGTTTTACTAATTGAGATTTTATATTTCATTTAGTGTTTCATCATATGCTTACATGAAATGTGTAAATGTCACATGCAAAAAGACGCTATCATATACACAACATATATTGACATTATTAAAATAGAAAATAAAACACTGAATGGAAAAGATGATCTCAATTACAATTTTACCACAAATTATTGTGCTATCCTTCTATTTGCCTTACACCCTTTTTATGGAGATTAAAACGTACTTTACATGTCCCCACACGAGGTAGCCTAGTGGAATAGGGCGAGTTTTCCGAGGGTAATAATTTTTGTACTACTTGGTCGAGCATGTAGTAAGATTTGCGCAGTACAATTTATCTAATTGGCGTGGTTTGTAAGCTATTGCGTCAAACGAAGAATTTACCATATATGTACCTGAAGGATAGTAGTTGACCAGACTATTCACCCCAAATGATAGTGGCAACATGATCTACCGTCACAAAAGAAAAAATATAGTATACACGTTAAGATTTTATGATTCACCACTCATATCCCTCACGTAATCACAAACTTCATCAATTGCCCCACAATCACAAACGAGTTGGTAAGTGGCAAGGTGATTATGGTGGATACACTCCGACATCGGGTGTTCGAATACGTGTAGTGATAGATCTTTGCCAAGGTTTGTTATTGAATTCGTAACCCGTTAGTCCTTTCTTTTGTAGGATGCCACTCGTACATATCTCTTAATTTGCAACTCGGCTGATCAATGATCAACGGGCCTCGGTAAAACGGACTTTCCCTCGTCCAAACAGAAAAGAAAACTTCATCAATCATTATCCAACCTACTATTGAAAAGTACGTGGCCAAGAATTGAAAAGTACGTGGCTAAGAGGTATTATACACATTTGATGATTTTATTATTTCATAAAGCCCCCAACACCAATTAAGCTGATGACAACAGCTAGTATACCATCTTCAACCCCCATTACAGAGTCCCACAACTCTATCCTTCATTCAAAAACCATGGATAATCTGAGCTATTATCTTCTACTGATTCTATCCTTAGTTTTCTTCATCATATTAAAAAAATACTCATCTCATAAAAAACACAACACACCTCCAGGTCCACTAGCTCTCCCAATAATTGGCCATCTTCACCTCATCAAAAATTCCCTCCACCTATCACTATCTTCTCTATCATCCCGTTACGGCCCAATATTCTCCCTCAAATTCGGCTGCAAATCATTCGTCGTAATTTCCTCTCCATCCGCCGTCGAAGAATGCTTCACCAAAAACGACATCGTATTCGCCAATCGGCCCAGGACCATGGCAGGGGACCGGCTAACGTACAACTACACCGCCTATGTGTGGGCACCTTATGGCGATTTTTGGAGATCTCTTCGCAAATTGTCCGTCGTCGAACTTTTTTCTTCGCACAGCCTGCAAAAATCAGCTAAAATCCGCGAAGAAGAAACACGTAAAATTCTTCGCGTATTGAATAACAGTGGAGCGCGGAAAGTCGATTTGAATTATTTGGTTTCGATTTATAGTTTCAATCACATGATGAGAGCTGTTGCTGGGAAATCGTGTGTTGCAGAGGAGGATATTGGGGGTGAAATGGGAAAGGAGAAATTGAAACGAATTAGGGGGATTTTTTCGGCTAGTTTGTCACAAGGGATGTGTGATTTTTTTCCGGTTTTGAGGTGGATTGGATATAAAGGATTGGAGAAGAATTTGATTTCGTTGCATAAGAAGAGGGATGAGTTTTTGCAGGATTTGATTGATGAGGTTAAAGGAAAAACCGATGTGTTTGGGGAGAAAAGGAAGAACAATTTGATTGAAACTCTGATGTCTCTTCAAGTATCAGAACCTGAATTTTACACCGACGATGTCATCAAAAGTATAATAGTGGTAAGTTCATATTATCTGTTATGATTATGGTTATATTTAGGAATAATTACAAATATTGATTGATTAAATCACAAATACATGCATTAAAGTGTTACGAACACCCGCGTAACAAATATATTCTTTTGAGACAGAGATTTGTAAAATAGAAATAAATATTTAAGGTATTTGTAAATTTGAAAGATGACCAATTTTTTTAGTAATTAGGCTAAATCTTGGGGGTATTTTTGTAATTTATCCTAATATTTACTATATATCTTTTGTGATAATTTGTCACAAGCAAGTGTGTTCTCCTTTTTTTTTTTTTTTTTTTTTTTGTGACCTGCAGATCCCCACACTGGAGACATCGCACCCCATACTTCTTCGGACTATGGGACATCCGTCCTTCCCAAATCCCAGGAATGGTCCACGTTAGTCAGGAATTGAACCTGTGACCTCAGGGTTGCAATTGCAACCCCTGCCATCAGGCCAACCCCTAGAGTTAGCAAGTGTGTTCTTTGCTGAAATTTTACAATAGTTGCATACACTTCATACGATACTGTTCAAATGAATATTTACTATAAGCTTTCAAACATCTTTTGAAAGCTTATAAGATTTTTAAATGTGTTTGGTAAAATTTTCACCGAAAGATCTTCTTATAAATTCTCAAAATAAAATAAAGGGATAATTACAAAAACCTCCCTCAGGTTCGGGCTAATTACAAGAAAACCCAGAGATTTTTCAAAATTATAAAAAACCCCTCGAGGTTGACTTTGTCTTACATTTTTCCCCTTCATAAACAAAATACATTTCAAAAAATCCCATAATAGTTACAGAAATATTACAGTTACCCCCTTAAGTTTAAGACAAAAGCAAATTTGAGGGGGATTTTTGTAATTTTGAAATATCTTCGAATTTTTTGTTATTAGCCAAAACCTCAGGGGGTTTATTGTAATTATCCCTAAAATAAATATTTGAAAGTTACGAGCTATTTTCAGAAAATGTGGAGAATCCCGACTCTTTTCCAAAATAAGGTTTCATTGCAATAATCTCATTTAATTTTGACTATTTTAATTATAGAATGTCATTACCAAAATAAGTTCACTATCTTATTTTATTAAAATACTACAAGGAATTTTAAAATAAGGTCTAATTTATAAGATTTTTGAAATTAGCTTAGCCAAACAATAAGATAATATATCTTTTGGACATTTTGTAAAGTCCCAAAGTCTATGGCTGTTGAAAGTCTGCCTAAATTCCCTGTTGGTTGACGTTGACGGACCACCACCACTTAGTCACTAATCGTGTTTTAGCAAGCCAAATTCAATAATTTGTCTTCGTTAGACGTACCTTTCATAGAATACTCTTTGAGCCAAACCTTTTCGTAGCTCATTCATTATTTCATTAACTCACCACTTTAGTTGATTTTTAGTCAACATTCTCTAAAAGCTTGAAGACTTTCCTGGTTTAAAATGACTACCACTGCTTACTTTTCGCTGTTTAATTTCTGCTAAGTGGACGTAAATAGGATATAACTACAAACACTACCATTGACGTATAACCTAATTGCAAAAAATAAAAAAGGGTTAATTACAAAAATTACCCTTGAGGTTTAACCTAATTGCAAAAACCCCAGCTAACTTTCAAAATTACAAAAAATACTCATATTTTATTTTGTCTAACATTTACCTTCTTCATAAGCAAAAAATATTTCCAAACCTCCCCTCATATTTATAAAAATGTTACTGTTTGCCCCTTAATTTTAATAATAAATCAAATATCAGGGGTACTTTTTGTAATTTTGAAAGTTAGATAGTTTTTTTTTGTAATTAGGTCAAACCTCAGGGTACTTTTTATAATTATCCCAAAAAAAAGTTATCTTTCAAAATTACAAAAAAACTGAAGTTGTATTTGTAATTTTAAAAGATAAATGGATCTTATTGTAATCAACTAAACTTCAGAGGTAAGTTTTTGTAATCATCCCACATAAATATGGAGACATCCCACACTTAATCAGCTCTTTCCATGCATCTTGGAATAGCATAAAATGAAGTATGAAATAAACACATACATTGTTTTCATTAGAAACTTGATCAGGAAGATTCAAGTATCTTTGAATTCTTCCACCAAAAATTGACACTTGTGGTCAGTTAATGTTTGTAGCTGGAACAGAGACAACTGCAGTGACAATGGAATGGGCGATGTCACTTCTGCTAACTCACCCAAACGAATTGCACAAACTGAGACAAGAGATAGACGACAACCCAGGACACGATCATTTCCTAAACGATTCTGATCTCGCCAAGCTTCCTTTTCTCCGTTGCGTTATAAACGAAACTCTACGATTGTATCCACCAGTGCCACTCCTTTTACCTCACTATTCGTCCGAAAATTGCACGTTGGCAGGGTACCACATTCCGAAAGGCACAATCGCGCTTGTGAATGCCTGGACCATGCACAGGGACCCTAAAGTGTGGGATGAGCCGAATAAGTTCAATCCAGAGAGATTTAGGGGCATGGAAATGGAAAAAGAAGGGTACAAATTCGTGCCGTTTGGGATGGGCAGAAGGGCTTGCCCTGGTGCTGGAATGGGATTGAGGACGGTTTCGTTGGCGTTGGGTGCGTTTGTTCAGTGTTTTGAGTGGGAAAAAGTGTTGGAACATGATGAGATGGAGGGTCAATATGATTCGGTCGTTATGTTGCATAAGGCTAAGCCTCTGGAGGCCGTGTGCGTTCCCAGGGGTCGAGCTGCTGATCTTTTGTTACAACTTTGATGCGTCGTAGTTTATAGCTCCTCTGAGTTTTGCTCGGAGATATCTGATAATGGAAGATGAAGCTATTGTTCTAAAATAATGATTGTAGAGATATCTGATAATGTAAGATGAAGTTGTCTCTATGTTGTAGTTTTTGTTTTCTTTAATTATTTTGCCATGACAAACTTAAGGGATAATTACAAAAACTACCCGTGAGGAATGATTCTGTCTTAGTTTTAAGGGGTTAAGAGTAATAGGGGGGCTTTTGAAAACTTTTTTCTTATGGAGATGAAAATGAGAGACGGAATCAAAACTCAAGTGGTTTTTTGTAACTTTAAAACTTTTTTGAGTTTTTTTTGTAATTACCTCAAACCTCAAGGTTGGTTTTTGTAATAAGGTCAAATTGCTTTGTCATTCTGATAATTGCTCTGATAATCTAGCATTGCAGTCTTTTTCGAGTAAGATGTTAATGTTGACTGGGTTATGAGAGCCTTATTATTCCTGCTTAAATGATATCTATGAATAAACCATTGTTTGTCTTGATACATCTTAATATATTATATTTTTCAGAAAACGAAGAAAAAAATCCATTCCAGAAAGCCCACAGAACAAATCTTATCTCCAGAGAATATTGTGATCCTGTGAACAAACAAACACAACTTGACATGAATCTGGCTAAATTACATCAGAGAACAAGAAAACAAAAATCATGTTACACCCCTGCTATCTTAGCTCAGCACGTTCACACTCTATTAATATTAAGGCATAGCTCAACTGGTAAAGGACGTGGGTGATGTGATGTCTGCTTCGCTGGCACCCGCAACATAGAGGCTCGAATCCCCTTAGTAACAGGGTGGATGAGATTTCTTGTGTGGTAACTCAATCTAAAACAGTCCATGACCCCGATTTGTTGAGACAGTAGGGACTCGTTGAGACAGTAGGGGCCCTCAAGATGGGGTTCATCCTATATTAATATTAATGGAGCAGTTGAAATAGATCGAAAACAACATACACATTCACTTGAGCAAATAAAGAGTTGAAAAACAGGCCTGCCATTTCATTTACTCTTCAAAAATGGAAATAGAGACACTCTTATGCTCTCTGTTCCTGATTTGTTTCACATTCTTGATTTTAAACCATCGGAATGAACAAAAATTCAAGAACCTCCCGCCAAGTCCGCCAGGTCTACCGATACTCGGCCACCTCCACCTCCTCAAAACCGGTCCCCACCGAGCTCTCGATGCTCTATCCAAAAAATACGGCCCCGTAATGTACCTCCATTTCGGGTGCCGTCCAGTTCTCATAATCTCCTCTTCTTCTGCGGCCGAACAATGCTTCTCAAAAAACGACATCGTCTTCGCCAACAGGCCCGAGACCCTGGCGAGCAAAATCCTCGGATACAATCACACCACCCTTGGATTTACTCCGTACGGAGACCACTGGAGGAATCTGCGCCGCCTGACGACGATCCAGGTCTTCTCGTCGGCCAGTCTTTCGCGTTCGTCGGCCATCAGGGCTGAAGAGACTCGTGCGATGGCGAAAAGACTGTTCCGGGGATCCGATCAGGGGGCCTGGAGGAAAGTGAATCTGAATTCTCTGTTCTTTGGGTTGGTTTATGATGTGGTGATGGTTATGGTTGCTGGGAAACGAGGGTCTGTCATGGATGAGGTTTTTGGGGCTAGCGTGGTGATGGATATTTGTGATTATGTTCCGTTGTTGAGGTGGATGGGATTTAAAGGGACGGAGAAAAAGCTGGTGGATTTGCATCGGAGAAGGGATTGTTTTCTTCAGGGCTTGATTGATGAGGCTCGTGAGAAGATTAATGATTCCTTTTCAGTTGGAGAAAGTAATAAGACATTTGTTCAAACGTTGTTGTCAATACAAGAAGCTGAACCAGAGTACTATACCGATGAAATCCTCAAGGGACTTATTCTGGTAAGGCCTTTCCTAGCTAGGTGTGCTTTACTTCAATTCTTGGGGAATAATTGTTTTAGTACGGGAACTTGGATTACTTGGAGATTTAGTATCTTTTAAAATTTGATCATTTAGTCCAATTTTGGCTGAAATTATATAATTTTATCGGAAATTACTGCTACTGATTATGTGTTAACATGTCAAAATATTTGGGTATTTTAGCGATTTGGCACAAAAATTGTCGCCTAAGCATATTCAAATTTGACGTGTCAGTTTGGTGATTTGATGAGTCAATTTTTGCGTCAAATCATCAAATCACCATATTTCTTGATATATCAGCTGGCCACCAGTCCTAGTCAGCAATTATGTTAAAATTACATAATTTTGGTCGAAATCGGACTAAATGTCCGAATTTATTCGACCAAAATTTAAAAGTGACAAAAAAATCTAAGTTACTAGACTAAAAAAATTATATCCTCTTCTGGGGTAAATTACAAAAGCTATTTCTCAGGTTTAGATTAATTACAAAAAGAAAAGAAATCAATTATCTTTCAAAATTAAACATACCCTCTTCAGGTATTACAAACACCCCCCCCCCCTAAGGTTTGTATTTTTCATCAATAAGGGGCAATTCGTAAACTAGAAACAAGTATCAAGGGAGTGTGTGTAATTTTGAAAGGTAACTAAATTGTTTTTCGTAATTCACCTCTGTTTTTATGTTATGTTTTAACTGTTATCCTAAATGATGAACTTAATTACTCTCTCTTCCACAATTTCTTGTAGCCAATGTTTACTGCAGGAACTCATACAACAGCCCTGACAATGGAATGGGCAATGTCACTTCTTCTAAATCACCCTCACGAGCTAGAAAAGGCGAGAAACGAAATCGACAATAACATCACTCATGGGAAACTGCTAAAAGATTCAGACCTCCCCAAATTACCGTACCTCCGTTGCATAATCAACGAAACACTAAGATTGTACCCTGTCGGACCACTCCTCGTGCCTCATTCTTCGTCCGAAGATTGCAACATAGAGGGCTTCGACGTCCCACAAGGTACGACTTTGTTGGTGAATGCCTGGGCGATCCACAGGGACCGTAAATTGTGGGGCGAGCCGGAGATTTTCAAGCCCGACAGGTTCAAAGATATTGAAGGGGTGTTTGATGGTTTTAGGTTTATACCATTTGGAATGGGGAGAAGAGCATGCCCTGGATCAGGCATGGCTATGAGGTTGATGGGATTGGCATTAGGCACATTGATTCAGTGTTTTGAGTGGGAAAGGGAAGGGCATGGATTGGTGGATTTGGAAGAAGTTTGTGGTTTAACTTTGTCCAAGGCCAAGAAATTGGAGGCGTTGTATAGGCCACGCCCATCCATGATGAATCTACTGTCTCAAATTTGAGATATATATAGTTAAATAATGTATTTGAACTTGAATTTCAATGAAAGTAAAAGGGTTAATTACAAAAATTACCCATGAGGTTCATATTAATTACAAAAAAAGCTATATTTTAAAATTACAAATTTATAGTGGTATTTGTTTTTTTTTTTTATCTTTATTTTACCGGTTGATTTGCGAAACTCGTAGGCGGTCAGTAATTTCTGTCTTGCAGTGCGTGATGTAGCTCGTGCCCGGATTTGTTCGAGTTGGGTAGTCTCCCTTGAGGAGTGCCTTAGTCCTCCTTTTGGAGGTGGTTTAGTTTCCTTTGGAGTGTTTAGTTTTCTTTAGTTTTGTGTTTTTTAGTTGTTTCTTGTTTTGCTCCCTCGAATTACGGTGGTTATACCTCTCGTACGGAGTTCTTCCCTTGACATGTATCAATGTATGTATGTTCAAGGTGGCCATTTTGCCAGTTGGCAGTGTAAGTTTTGTTGAATATTGGATATATTTCTATCGTTTCGGAAAAAAAAAAGAGGGTGATATTTGTTAGGATATTTGTAATCTTGAAAGATAAGCAGAGGTTTTTTGTGTAATTAGACTAAACGTGAGAGTACTTTTGTAATTAGATTTTAAATATAACTACTCCATTGTGCTTTTATTGACTATCAGTAATAGCTTATCTTTTGTAAGTTCTTGATATGAGTTTGTGATCAGGTTTGTCACACAAATTACTTATGAGACCTTTCTGTTTATTTTTAGTGGGAATAGATCAAATTGACCATTATGATTTGTGAAAATGAAAAATAGCTACATGTTTTCGAAAATATATTTTTAGTTATTTTGTGAAAAATTAATGGTCATACACATCATGTATTTTCTGTTGAGGTATTTGATCATTTTTCAAAAAATTAATGTGGTACATAACTTAGTACCGAGTTAAATGATCGGTACCAAGTTATGTATCAGTCCCCAGAAATGAGAAAAAAATACATTTGAACTAAAAAATGGATAAAAAAATTATTTGCTATGGAGAAAAGGCCAAATATACCTATACAGATGAAGAAATAGATATTGTATTCAGTGCCTAAATTTTTTAGCACTTCCTCAAATGCAAAAATATTTTTTAGCCATTTTTCTAAAACACATGTTCTTTTGCCATTTATCTACATGAAATGATGAAAAATCCAATTTGCCATTGAGTCAATTTAATTACACCAAGGCACACGCCACTCTAACTCCGCAAAGCATATAACTTGGGAGAAAAAAAAAACTACCGTTGAACAAGCACTCATCGATTAATGACTTCGACCCTGTGAGTAGCCTTCAATTCAATTAATTTTACAATTTTTTGTTGAATTAGTTAGTTTATAGTTGTTTAGGTAAAATTTGTTGTTGGATTGGTTGAATTTGTATAGGTTTAGATATTTTACATGGATTGAGATTGTTGATATAGAAAACCTCGCTGCATCATTAATGGTGGTTTTGGGTGAACGAGAAAGATGCCAGAGTCTTCGTCCCATAAATTAGTATCGAGTTATCGTAACTCGGCATCGAGTTACCGTAATTAACTTGGCATCGAGTTATGCAACTGCATCATAATGTTGGTTGTAGGTCTCAGAATGGAAATTGGGTGAGCCGCAAAAATTGGACAGAGAATTTTAATATCTATTCGAAGTTTTGGCAAATAAATGACATATCGAAAGAACTTAATACCATTTTCGAGATGCCCGCATGAAGGACTACCGTCAATGTTGGCCATAAAGTTTCAAAATGTTTGAAGGAGAGAGCAAGATGACAGATAAAAAAAAAAGAGAAATGAAATAGAAAAGAGAAAAACCAAATATCAAACCCACTTGCTAGAAGGATATAATCAATTAGGGGTGGCAATCTCTCTACGACACACTAAAAACACTAATTCGAACCTAACACGATATAAGCGGGTTAGGGTTGACCCATTTATTATTCGGGTCATAATCGTGTTAGACCCATTTAACCCAAATAATAAATGGGTCGGGGTTGAACGAAATGACCCACTAAACCCGTTTAACCCATTTAAATAAGAAAATTCAAGATTATTTTTAATATTTTATAATATTCTATATATAAATAACCCAAAATTATCATTTTATCAATATAAATAAAAGATTTATTCAAGGTTAAAAAATATACAAGTCATTTCGGGTCGTGTTCGGGTTACCCGTGTATTAAACAGGTCGTGTTCGGGTTGACCCATCTGACCCGAATAAATAAACGGGTCGTGTTCGGGTTGGGCAAATTTGTGTAATTATCATGTCTCAACACGACCCGCGAACCCGAACACGACTCGAATTGCCACCCTTATAATCAATATCATTTGCTTCATCAAAATAGCTAACAAACATTTGTTTCAAAAAGATGACAAATTTCCATTTTTTAACTATAGAAGTGGTTAAACCTTTTTCGACTATTGTATATCTTTTGATAAAGTTTATGGTTGTTGTCTTGTTTATTTTAGTTTCGTTGTATTTTGTTTCATAGAGTAAAACTGTTTTGTACCACATGCTGACGAGTTCATAAAATCACAGGGAGAAACTTGAGTCATGACATAGTGAGAGATATCGAGTGAATAATTTACACAGAAAACGAGTACAAGTGTTCCTATATAGTATATATAAGTATTTCATAGACAAATTCTAATTGCACTATTTATAGTAGGCCGTTGATGCTGAAAGCGTGTTGCATGCTTGCATTAGTTTGTTTTATATAAAGGAAAAGGACTTGCTAATTACCATTTCGCCCCATGTCATTCGCAAAACCATTATTAATTTTTGGTTCTCCGTAGGGATGGCAAGACCCGCGGGTACCCGCCCTGTCCCATCTCATTTAGTCTATTTATTATATATTTTGCATATATATATATATATTATAATATAATTTTTATATTCTAATATTATATCTAGCATTTATAAATTGAAAATAATAACTTTTGTAAATAATATTTTATAAATATATGAAAAATAAATATTTTTTTCCTTTTTTTCTATTTAAATTTATTTAATTTGGGGCAGGACGGGTTGCCCCGCTCCGCTGGGGCGGGTCTTTAGATACCCGACCCGATCCACCCCATTTCATCCCTACTTCTCCGATGAGGCCATAAAGGGTCAATAATATATTGATATTTCCTATTGTTTCCTGCTCCACTCCTTATTTTATTGCACTGGATGAAGGACACATGAATTATTCTAATTTTCTCTTTCAATTTAGTTACCGAAACCATTTGTAAAAATCCCCGCCCAGCCCCGATTAGTCCCCGCCCAGCGCTAGTCCCCCTTGTCCGCCACGTTATTTTTTCCGATTAGGCCCCGCCTAACCTCGCCCAGGTCCCGCCTAACCCCGCCAAAGCTACGCCTAGGCGCTAGGCCTCAATCTGCCGCCCGACTAGTGCCTAGGGCTTTTTAGAACATCACTCGAAACCGAATCAAAAATCGAGAAAAATTCGGTTGAATCAACCAAACCGTACAACCGGTTCGGTTTTCAAGAAAGCATTTTGTCGAATCGAATTTCGATTTGGTTCGATTAGGTCAAACCAAATGAACACCCCCTACAAGGCTAGCAAACGATGCTCTAATGGTAAACTGGTAAACAAACACACAATGTAGTAGCTAGATTTTACTTATTCCATTATTCTTGTTAAAATTGTTGAAACTCAAGCTAAAGCATCAACATGAACTAGCTATTGATCTCAAACTTGAGACAGGAGATTCATCATGGACGGGCGTGGCCTATACAACGCCTCCAGTTTCTTAGCCTTGGACAAAGTTAAACCACAAACTTCTTCCAAATCCACCAATCCATGCCCTTCCCTTTCCCACTCAAAACACTGAATCAAAGTGCCCAATGCCAATCCCATCAACCTCATAGCCATGCCTGATCCAGGACAAGCTCTCCTCCCCATTCCAAATGGTATAAACCTAAAACCATCAAATACTCCTTCAATGCCTTTAAACCTGTCAGGCTTGAAAATCTCCGGCTCTTCCCACAATTTACGATCCCTGTGGATCTCCCAGGCGTTCACCAACAAAGTTGTACCTCGTGGAATATCGAAGCCCTCTACCTTGCAATCTTCGGACGAAGAATGAGGCACGAGAAGTGGTCCGACAGGGTACAACCTTAGTGTTTCGTTGAGTATGCAGCGTAAAAATGGTAATTTGGGGAGGTCTGAATCTTTTAGCAGTTTTCCATGAGTGATATTATTGTCTATTTCGTTTCTCGCCTTTTCTAGCTCGTGAGGGTGATTGAGGAAGAAGTGACATAACCCACTCCATTCGAGGGTCGTAGTATGAATTCTCGTAAAAGAAACATTTGCTACACAAAATTGTGGAACAAGAGAGTTAAGTTCACACCGATAAATGATAAATTACAATAACTATCCTTAATATTTCATTTAAAAGTAAGAAAAAACTCCGATTATATTTCAAAATTACAAATACCTCGTTTTGAAGGTCACATTGTAAAATAGTAGCAAATGTCTATGAAATATTTGTAAATTGTAATTTTGAAAGATAATCGATTTTTTCGTGACCGGACTAACACTACAAGAAAAATGTAAATATATAAATAGACATCACCATTAAGGCATCGTTTTCTATTTTTTTGTTGTCTTGTATGTTTTAAAATCGGCTATTCACCAAAGTGATGTCTATTAGCGCATTTTTTCGCTAATAGACATCGGGATTCTGAAACAATGTCTATTACCGGAAAACACGCTCATAGACATCAGTTTGTGCATCGGTTTATTATCCACGATGTGGATTGTCTACTTTTACATCAGCGTATAGACAATGTTTCGAAGAAATGTTGTCTATTTTATTAAAAAATTGAACAAATTAGTTTTCCCTAGCCAACCATATATAACATCGGTTTTTTACTTCATTAGTCCGGTTAAAAACCAACGTCTATGAGCATTTTAGTGTAAATTTCAAGAGTATATTGCAATTAAGTGTAAAATAAATCACGTGAATAAAAGTGAAGTAACCCGAGAAAGGCCTTACTAGAATAAGTCCCTTAAGGATTTCATCGGTATAATATTCTGGTTCGGCTTCTTGTACCCTCACAGTTCTTGAACAAATGTTTTATTTTCTTCAATCAAGAAGAAAGATCTAGAACGACCAATGTTGTCACGAGCCTCATTAACCAGGCCCTGAAGAAAACTATCTCTTCTCTGATGCAAATTTACCAGCTTCTTCTCCATGCCTCTAAAACCCACCCACCTCAACAATGGAACATAATCACAAATATCTATGATCAGGCTAGGCCCGAAAATGTTATCCACGATAGACCCTTGTTTTCCAGCAACCATAACCATCACCACATCATAAACCAACTGGAACAAGAAAGAATTCAGGTTCACTTTCCTCCAAGCCGTCTGATTAGAGCCCTGGAGCAACCTTTTCACCAGGAGACGAGTTTCTTCGGCCCTGATGCCCGTCGAATACAAAAGACTGGCGGAGGAAAAGACTTGGATGGTGATCAAACGGTGTAGACTCTTCCAGTGGGCTCCATAAGGTGAAAATCCAAGGGTGGTGTTATTGTATCCGAGGATTTTAGTGGCATGGGACTCAGGCCGGTTAGCGAAGATGATATCGTTCTTGGAAAAGCATTGTTGAGCAATGGATGGAGAGGAAACTATGAGAACCGGACGGCGACCGAAATAGAGGTACATTACAGGGCCATATTTCTTGGATAGAGACTCGAGAACTCGATGTGGCGCGGTTTTGAGAAGGTGAAGGTGGCCGAATATCGGTAGAGCTGGCGGGCTCGGAGGCAGATTCTTGTATTTATATTTGTTCTGATGATTTAACATCAAGAGTATGAAGCAAATTAGGAGTACAGAGCACCAGAGTATCTCCATTTTCACCAAGTAAACAAAATGCAGTCTTTGGTATTTACAACTACTCTATTAATAGTAATGGAGTGAAATAAATTTTTGTTTGTTCCTTTTTCTTCCCCCTTTTATAATGGGAGTAATGGAGCTACTGCCCTTTGAGTGTGCAGTGGGGCTTGACGCAATAGTGGCCAATTAGATAAACTATACCAAACAAGTGTGCAATATGCTCGATCAAGTGTCAGTGGAAATTGAGACTAGAGAGTGACATCAAGAACACATCTAACATCACTAGACCACATTTGAGAGGCATAATTTCTGGTTTAATGTTCACTCATAATTTAACTAGATGAATATGTTTAGTTTTTTGGGGAATTAACAAGAGATGAAATTTGGTTTGTGGGCTTTTGGTAGGTAGGAAGTGTGGTCTTAATAAAGGATGTCCATTTTTCATACTTTTATCCTCAAAAATATTTTCATATTTCAAAAGAAATGAGTTTTTGGGGTATTTTATTACAACTTTATAATAATAAATTAATTGTTATACGCATACTTCAACCTAAGGTTTTGTTTTATTATTAGTGAAAATTCATATCATTACAAATGGATTGAATGGGATGGATGATGCTTGAACCATTAACCTCACCTCTGATAGGTGAGGCCATGTACCATCTCTCTTTTAAAAGATATTGTCCATTTTTTTTTATAAATATAATACTTATGTTTAGAAAAAATCAAGAAAAAAAACCCTTTTCTACTTTATCTGAAAACAAATGGTGTTTGTTGTATAAAAAGAAAAAAGAAAACAAAATGGATGATGTTAGTAGGGGTCTGAGTCCCTATTCAAGAACTAGGGTGATGAGCAGGGCGAAGGCGATCCTATCAATGTTTGTCTGAGTCGAATATTAAAATTGGGTCCTCTTTTTTCACAAAGGCAATTTAAAACAATGAAAGATAGAACAATATGCAGTCTATCAAAAAAATTTATTATAGTAAATAAATGACATCTATGTTCAAAAACTAAACTAATTATTTAAATACAACTCGTCTTAAAGATTTGGCGGTAAAAATATTAATCAAGTATTTAAGTCAGTATAATCAAGTCGAACCGATAACATCCTATGAACTGTGTTTCCACCATTCGTATAATGGCTTACTTTCTTGCTTTTTCAATTTAAGAAGTTTTAAATTTAGGGTCTTAAATTTTTTTTTTTGAAAGGCTTAAAAAATTATTTTATCAACATAATGCATAATAAAGTTTAAAAAAAAGTTTGTGTAGGCAATAAGATTTAAACTTAGATCACCTTTCAAAGTTCCAAGAGTGGTAATAATTCAACCACTACATTAGATTTACTCTTAGTACAATGTTTTATTTATTTATTTTATATATATATATTGTATAAAAAAGTATATAAACTTTTTATTTCGTGAAATTTCATAATTTTTTTCGTGCTCGAGTCGATCGCCTACTTCGCGTAAGGCAAGGACCGGTCATGGATGAGTAGTAAGCATCATAAATTTCATTGATAAAAACTAAAAAAGACGGTCCACCTATGAAATATTTTGGACGGTTAAATTGGTCCATGCTCCATAGATCATAATTGCTTTCTATGAAAAAGTCATAAACTTGAATAAGATGTTTAACTAATAGTATTTTAAATACTTTGAAAGAGGGGGTATGTTTACGTTCTTATCAATTGGAGTAGTAAAGTGTTTGCAATTGTTTTTTTACAAAGTAATTTATTATAGCAAAAGTAAAAAAATATATATACATTTCAAGAAAGAATTCTGAAAAGCTTAATAAAGTTGAATTTAGGTGCTTGGTGAAAGGGAAAAAAGATAAATCAATAAATGATAATTATAACTGTTCTACAATTAGAAACAAAAACAAAAAAAAATGAAAAATTAGTCGAGTACATTTTGATTTAACCAAGTAAATCAGTATACCTGAAGGCTCCTTCGGGGTTACTTCGGGTATTTTTAGATGGGTGACCTGAAACACGAAAGCATGTTAGGCTAGCTGGGGTGGCCCCCGGCTAAGGCCCTCCGATGCTTAAGTCAGTTCGGGTCGTGAGGTTAGATGAAGTAAGAGTAGTGAAGTGATGAATGAAAAGTAAAAACTTAACTTCTTAATAATTGTGCCTAATTTTTATAGTGGTGATTATATGCGAACATATTGGTCCACGTGACATTATCTGAAGAGCCTTTTTGTCAGAGGATTAATGGTGGGGAGGGGCTCAGGTCGGGTCAGCGGTTCGGGTGAACCCGACCCGGGTGAACTGTTCGTGGATCTTGGCTCTTTTAGTCAGCTTTTAGGCTTTTTTAAGGGTAAAGTGGTAAAATTACTTTATTGGTTTATCGCATTTTGATCGTAAGTGTGGTAAGAACTTTCATGAATATATATCAACAAATAATAATCGTAATGTTCAACAACAAAGAAAAAATTAACAATAAATATTTTTATTCATGTGAGGAATTTGAATTCAAAATTTGCTTGCTGCAAATCTTGTCATTATTTTATGTAACTTTAAGTTCTGTTAATATATTATGTGATTTTTTCATTTCATTTTGTTTTTCCTTAAACAGTGACTCAGCCCCTACCAACATCCTCTGTTTTCTGGTCGGAAGGGGGGGGGGTTGTAATGCCCCAATTTTTGTTATACTGTAAAACAAAATAATACCCAATAAATTATATTTCCACATATTCGTTAGCTTAGGCTCGACAAGAGCTATTATCTAAGGTACAAATAATTAAAAACCATAAATACAATGGAAGTCTATGAATCCATATAATTTTCATAGAGTTGCAATTAACTTATCTTTATAAAATAGTTTAATCTCATGAAGTTCATGAAATAGTTAATGCCATGAAATTTATGAAATTATAAGCAAAATTAATTTCTTTAGGAAAATGATACCCACTTTTGGTTCGTATCTTCGTTTGAGCTGGAGCAATTAAGGCACTAATCCTTGCTAGGTTCGATTCGGATAATGACTCCTAGAGATGACTCACGATAACGATTTACTACGAGGTCGTGATGGTGTTGGAAATAAATAGGAATAATACGTAGATGGGAATATGTAATATATACAAATATGAAAGAGAACTGGAGTTTATTGATTTCCGAATGAACTGAAAAACAATAGGAGCATTCTATTTATAGTTTTCAAAAAGTTTCGTCTGCGAAAGCGCGACGCAATAAATAAAATTGCAAATCAATTTAATCGATGAAGCGGTGATGCACAATCGCCGAGAATAATAAGCAGTTCGCACAATTAATACAAAAGATGCCGCAAATCAAAACCTATTAAAGCAGGTTGCTGCACAATTGCTATAAAAAGTGCAAATCAAAAGTGCCGCTAAAGCAGAAGCATCGTACAACAATGCATAAATTAATAAGCAGGTTGATGTACATCTCTTGCGTAGCTGCTACTAGAATTAATAAGCGGTGTCGCTGATAGTCACATCGAAATTAATTAAGCGGTACAGTGAATAGAAATACTATTTTCAACTTTGGCTAAGTGTCATTGAATAAATTTGAGCTTCTTATGAAATAAGGATTAGTTAACCTAAAATTAATTAAATAAGTTCTTAATTAGTAATAATACCATAATCAATATTTAAAAAAAATGATATTTTCAATATCTCAACTATTTCATTATTTCCACCGTGATGATATTATAGAGTTATCCGGAAGTGGGGTGTCACACTCTCCCCTCCTTAAAAAAATTTGGCCCTCAAATTCCTTCATAGAATAGTTGCGAGTCGAAAGTGATACGCGAACTCAGTAAAACAGTAATGGTTGCATGCTGAATGTGCCATGCCAACCCAACAAAGTATAATGGTTGCGAGTCGGAAGAGACATGCCACCCAGTCAAGCAGTAATGATTCCGTGTCAAATGTGTCACGCGAACCGAGTAAAATAGTAATGGTTGCGAGTCGGAAGTGACAGGCCAACCTAGCCAAGCAGTAATGGTTCCGTGTCGAATGTGTCACGCGAACCCAGTAAAACAGTAATGGTTGCGTGGCGAATATGGCATGCCAACACAATAAAGTATATTAGTTGTGACTTTGACACGCCAACCCAATCAAAAAGTAACAATTGTGTGCTCGAAGTGAGACTTCAACCATAAAATAATAAATTGTTCTCAAGATCTTAAATTAGGGTGTTTTTCTCTAAATAAAGCCTCGATATTATTATTAGTTTTCGTTTTCCAATTTTTAAGTAAGGATTGATTCATACATAACTCATATACCTATGATATAGACATTTCTCAAAAGGGTGGCGAAGTTCACAAAATGGTTTGCCATAGGTCTTTCTCGTCCGTCTTTCGATTATTCCTAACTACTAGTGATACTTAAGTTGTAATACTAGCCAATCAATCAAATGTGTCTAAATCGTTATTTTAGATAAAATCTTTAGTCTACCTGGTGCCGCTATCCCATCACAGGCCAAAGATTTTATCCTGGTTTAGCTTAGGTGTAGTTTCTTTACACCCAAGCTCTGATAACATAATTGTAATGCCCCAATTTTTGTTATATTGTAAAATAAAATAATACCCAATAAATTACATCTCCACATATTCGTTAGCTAAGGCTCGACTAGAGCTATTATCTAAGGTACAACTATTAACTAAGATACAAATAATTAAAAACCATAAATACAATGGAATTCTATGAATCCATACAATTTTCATAGAGTTGCAATTAACTTATCTTTACAAAATAGTTTAATCTCATGAAGTTCATGAAATAGCTAATGCCATGAAATTTATGAAATTATAAGCAAAACTAATTTCTTTAGGAAAATGACATTTTACCCACTTTTGGTTCGGATCTTCATTTGGGCAGGAACAATCAAGGCACTAATCCTTGATAGGTTCGATTCCGACAATTACTCATAGAGATGACTCACGATGACGATTTACTACGGGGTCATGATGGTGTTGGAAATAAATAGGAATAATACGTAGATGGGAATATGTAATATATATACAAATATGAAAGAGAACTGGAGTTTATTGATTTCCGAATGAACTGAAAAACAATAGGAACATTCTATTTATAGTTTTCAAAAAGCTTATGGTCGTACAGTAGGATCGACGCAATAGAAGTTGTATTGCAAATCAATTTAAGCGATGAAGCGGTACGGGCCGCAGAATAATAATCAGCCGCCGCGACAAACCGCTACAAAAGTGTTGCAAATCAAAAGTGAATTGAAGTCGCCGCAAATCAAAAGCTATTGAAGCATGCTGCTGCCAAAATAAATAAATAAGCGAAGTGTCTTGACATCCGCCGCATAAATTAACAAGCGGTCTTTGCCGACAATCGCATCGAATTAATAAGAAAGTTCTTTTGCAATTTCTTCATGAAATTAATTAAGCAGGCTGGTGTACATAAACACTATTTTCAATTTTGGATAAGTGTCAACTGAATAAATTTGAGCTTCATATGAAATAATAATTAGTTAACCTAAAATTAATTAAATAAGTTCTTAATTAGTAACAATACCATAATTAATATTTAAAAAAAAAGATATTTTCAAAATCTCAACTATTTCTTTATTTCCACCGTGATGATATTATAGAGTTATCCGGAAGTGGGGTGTCACACTTTCCCCTCCTTAAAAGAATTTGGCCCCCAAATTCCGTCTTAGAATAGTTGCGAGTCGAAAGTGATGGTTCCGTGACTAATGTGTCACACGAACTCAGTTGAATAGTAATGATTGCGTGTCGAATGTGGCATACCAACCCAGTAAAATATAATGGTTGCGAGTCGGAAGTGACATGCCAACCCAGTGAAGTAATAATGGTTCCGTGCCGAATGTGTCACGCGAACCCAGTAAAATAGTAATGGTTGCGAGTCGGAAGTGACAGGCCAACCCAATCAAGAAGTAATGATTCCGTGCCGAATGTGTCACGCAAACCCAGTAAAATAGTTGCGTGCCGAATGTGGCATGCCAACCCAGTAAAGTATAATGGTCGCGAGTCAAAAGTGACATGCCAACCCAATCAAAAAGTAGCAATTGTCTCAAAATCTTAAATTAGGGAGTTTTTCTTTAAATAAAGCCTCGATATTACTATTAGTTTTCATTTTCCTATTTTTAAGTAAGGATTGATTCACACACAACTCATATACCTTTGATATAGACATTTCTCAAAAGGGTGGCGAAGTTCACCAAAATGGTTTGTCATAGGTCTTTCTCGTCCGTCTTTTGATAATTCCTAACTACTAGTGATACTTAAGTTGGTATACTAGCCAATCAATCAAATATGTGTAAATCATTATTTTAGATCAAATCCTAAGTCTATCTGGTACCGCTATCCCATCACATGCCAAAGATCCTATCCTGGTTTAGCTTAGGTGTAGTTAATTTACACCCAAGCTCGATAGAATCGTGAATCAGTAACGCCCCAATTTTTGTTATTTTGTAAAACAAAATAATACCCAATAAATTACATCTCCACATATTCGTTAGCTTAGCCTCGACAAGAGCTATTATCTAAGGTACAAATAATTAAAAACCATAAATACAATGGAAGTCTATGAATCTATACAATTTTCATAGAGTTGCAATTAACTTATCTTTATAAATTAGTTTAATCTCATGAAATTCATGAAATTGCTAATGCCATGAAATTTATGAAATTATAAGCAAAACTAATTTCTTTAGGAAAATGACATTTTACCTACTTTTGGTTCAGATCTTCATTAGGGCAGGAGCAATTAAGACATTAATCCTTGCTAGGTTCGATTTCGATAATGACTCCTAGAGATGACTCACGATGACGAGTTACTACGAGGTCGTGATGGTGTTGGAAATAAATATGAATAATACGTAGATGGGAATATGTAATATATATACAAATATGAAAGAGAACTGAAGTTTATTGATTTCCGAATGAACTGAAAAACAATAGGAACATTCTATTTATAGTTTTCAAAAAGCTTCTGGCTGTGTAGGCGTTGACGCAATAGAAGCATCTGCAAATCAATTTAACTGATAAAGCAGGTTGTTGCACAAGTACTGCGAAATAATAATAAAAGTCGCCGCTTCTTTGCTAAAAAAGATCCGCAAATTAAAAGTTGAAAGCAGTCGCTACACTTTCTTGCCGCTAAAGTCGCAAGCTTTCAGCCGACAATTACCAAATTAATTATGCAGGCTGGTGAACAAAAATACAATTTTCAATTTTAGCTAAGTGTCTACTGAATAAATTTGAGCTTATTCATAAGGATTAGTTAACCTAAAATTAATTATATAAGTTCTTAATTAGTTATAACGATACCATAATTAATATTTTAAAAATATGATATTTTCAAAATCTCAACTATTTCATTATTTCCACTGTGATGATATTACAGAGTTATCTGGAAATGAGGTGTCACAGTGGGGGATGTTTTTGAAAAGAAAAGGAAATTAAGAACACTAAGCTTGAAATATGTGCATAACAATTATTTTTAGATAAATTAGTAATTAATTTGAATTACTTTTGAGAATGAAATAATAATGGACATCTGAGGATTTGTTTGTTGAGGAACCCGTATTTTCGGATCCAGAACCATATTTTTCATAAAATTCTTTTTTTAAAGGAAAGAATCATGTAACTATACAAAAGTGTAAGTAAACCATACATATCATAATGGCCTTGGAAGACTTAAGAAAACATATTGTCACATCATAACACATTGCAAAAACTAAACAACAATCCTTAAAACTTTGAGATGATATTGAAATGTGAAACTAGCTATCACTAATGCGACAAGATTCATGATAGTTGATCCTTTACACTTTTTTTGCATAGCAACAAGTATATTATAATAGCCATGTGAAACTAAATATTGTTCTTATTTAGGGGTGAAAATCAAATCAAATCACTCGATACTCTACTCAAGTTTGATCATTAAGAGTTCGTTTGAGCTCACTTCGCTATGTTAATGAAGTAAGTTCGAAAATATTTTTCGGTTGATAAAATATAAATCTCGGTTAGCAGATATCTCATTGCGGGAACTCATACCTGATAAGCTAGACAAGGTGATCGAAAAAGAAAATAGACAAAAAAATATCACTCATGGGAAACTGCTCAAAGATTCAGATTTCCCCAAATTATTGTATTTATGCTCCATAATCAATGAATAACTAAGTTTATGCCCTGTTGGACCACTTTTTAATCAGCGGCGGACGCATGATTTTAACTTTGGGGGTGGGTGGGGGGCAAAAATTGTTTGAAGTTTTTATCAAAATTCTGGGAGACAAATTCATATATTTAACTACAAATCTTTTTTTAAAAAAACTTTAGGCGGGGAAAATGTTTTGGAAAATATTTTGGGGGCAATAGCCCCCCTTGTCCCCCTCGGTCTGCAGGTGTTCTTAATCCTCATTCTTAATCCCATGATTGCCAGTTGCCACGTAGAGGGCTTTCATATTCCACGAGTTACTACTTTGTTGGTGAAATTCATTTTAATTCCCCTTTTCGATCCAAATTTAGTTTAACTTATGATGAAGTAAACCCCCCAAACCCTCTCCTTTTATAATAATGGTGAACATACAACTTTTACCTTTCGAGGCACAATAACATGTAAATTACGCCGATAAGGTAAATTTTACTAAGCAAGCTCTGTGCGAAATCCTCGATCACATCGGAATATTTTGTCTTATTTTTCATAAGACAAAAGATTCGATCCTTTCGGCTTCAGATGCCCACCCTATATAACTAGACCACCTATATATGGGCCAAAAAAACTTTTTATTTTAATTTTATTTTAATTTTATTTCATAAGACGAAGAGTTAGTAACCTCACAGGGAGAAACAAAATAATATGAAGTTAAAAGTTCTTAAAATTACATAAAATAGAAGGAAATTACAAAAAACAATGCATAAAGCATTGTGTGCATGTGGAATTCCATCAAAATATATAATACTTTTTGGTTGTCGAACATTGTGATTGTTATTCAATGATTTATAATCATTAAACTTCTAACACAATTATGATAATACTGTCTGTTATTTTTCATTTTTATTGTTTTATGTTGTTGTACAATTATGATTATTATTTCATTAATTATTATTTTACCTAATACTCTAACTTTTTTAGCTCCTTTTTTCCTTTTGAAATACGTTTACTTTATGATCCTCAACTGTTTATTCACTTCTATATAAAAAATTATTTTCTTCAAAAATAAAATTTTTGCCAAGACTTTCTTACAATCCAAAGTGATACAATCGTCACGATGATCCATCAAAATATATTAAAATATTACTTAAGACTGAACATCTTATTCAAATATATGACTTTTTCATGCAAAGCAATTATTTGACCAATTGAATTATATTATTAAAAAAAACGTCCAAGAACTCAATTTTTGTAGGTGGACAGTCGTTTTTAGAACTGAATTTATGGCCCAAGCCCATGATTGATCTCCCTAGTCCGTCAACAGGGATCCGGAAGTATTTCATTTTTTAAAAGAAAAAAGGGAAAAAGAAATTTTACCTCCCAAACTAAGCTCTTCATTACACATTACCATCCAAACTTTGAAATGTTGCACTTTGCCATCCCAACTTTGTAAAATTTTACACTTTACCTAAAAATTATTGATTTACCCCTATGGACATTAAAGGTTGTTGTAGTTTGATCTCCAAACATTAAAGATTGTTGTACTTTACTACTTAAGCTATAAATTTTATGGTATTTTCTTGATATACTCCCCAAGGTCTTGCGATCCTCGAAAATGGTATCAGAGCCTAGGTTTATTAAGAACTTTTAGTTAAATTTATTATATTTATGTAATTAACAATTGGTGAGGAGAAATTACTCGAGATTATGGATCCGGACCGATGTCCGAGATGTACCCTTACAGACATATCGTCAAATATTGACGATGTATGCACTAAGAACACACGACCAGGTTTCATATTGGGAATACCAACATGAAGAAAAAAAAACAGCAGGAGCCGAGGGGAAACCTTAAGGCAATGTAAAAAGCGAGAATATTATAGGCGATTCGGATGCTTAACCGGACCTATATGTTCACTTGATGAACCTTCAAGAAACGGTTCATGAAAATTCTCATCGAACAATGATTCACGATGGTGTACCTGATCGAACGAGATACTTCCAGATAAAACTAAGATTTCAAGACCTTAGAGAAATCAAGACGGTCGAAATTATGGCAACCGCCATATTCATCTGCGATCAAGTTTCATGGATCGAACTGGATGGAGAGCGATGGTGAAATATCGAAGGAAACTCTTGAACTCCTTCATGATATTGTAAACGAGTCAAGAACCGGAGGGCAGGCAAGTTCATCCGTAGGAAGAAACGTATTGATTTTGGGGATGCACCTATTTACACCAAAAGGGGAAACCAACCGAAGTCATACAAAAAATGACGGATGAGGAGAAGCTCATTGCTTTAATCAAAGGAAAATCCATCAAAAATTAAAAAGATGGATATTCAAGGATGAATCTTAAAGATCTACATGACTGGCGAATCCTTCAGGATTAGGTATTGTAGATTTAAAGATGAACGCAGTGAGAATCGGCCTTTGGTTACCTATGACCCACAAGGTAGACCAATTCCACCACCACCGCCACCGGTAAATCCTAACGTCGAAGAAAGTACGGAGTTCGCATCATGGAACTCGGGACGAGAGGATTCCACACGCCGGGATTTTACGACGAAGTGATCCACTTTCGGGGACGAGGAGGTCGAAACCTCTTGCGGGAACTGACAACCTAGGAGGAAGGCCGAATGTTTATCGACGCCTTATGGAAGATCGCACTCGACCCAATACATCCGTATGGGTTGATGTTAACTCTGGACATCCGATTTTAAAAATAGAGAAGTTCTCATTGATGAATGGGCTTCAGCTATGGGAATTTCAGCAGGAACCCTCGATCTTACAAAGGATTCATTCATTTTATTCCTTGAAATGAGTCTTGAAGGATCGGTGAAGATTGCCTGGGATATGACCGATGCCAGTACAAAAAGTTCGGTCACATCAGGGGAATCACTTAAAGGAATTGTCGATGGGATGGAAAAACTATTCAAAATCCAATTCATCGGCACGGGTTATTTCGAGGGATTAGAGGATGAAAAAAGAAATAAATATAAACAAGCCCTCTATAGCCTTGAGTTACTGGATATTTGTCATATTGACGAATATATCAAGTTGTTCACCGAATACATGTGGAAATCCAAGATTGAGGAGAAAGAAGCGGCACAACTATTCTTTGCCAAGATTCCGAGTCCCTGGAGAGAAATGCTTATCAGGGAATACAAGGGTGGAGCAAGTAGAAAGCGTGGTGAGGAAAAATGTCTTTCCTAAAGGCCAAGTTATCCGAATGGTGCTATCAAACGGCTACCGCACAGAATTACAAGAGATTAAGAGGAATTAACAAAGCAGTTCCTCTATGTTGTGTGGATAATGATATCCCAACGGTTGTGGGAGGTCAACCAATGCGGCACAAGAAGAAGAAGGAGAGAAGCCATCCATACCGCCGAGGAAGCAACAACAAAGTAGGTCTTCATGGAGACCTAGAAGGTTTTGGTCAAAACAAAAAGCCCGGCTACAAAACGGGACAAAGACCAGCAGACAAGCGGGAGTAGAGCCTCATCATCGGGTTCTAATCAAGCAAGTACAGCAGAAATCCGAGGAAGAAGAACTTTTAGGCGTGCTCACACGAGCAAATGAAAGTTTCAAAGATCGTAATTGCTTTGGACATGCGGAGCAAGAGGACATATCTCGACCGATTGTCCGAAAACCTAAACGAGGAGTCGAGGAGTTCGAGGCTACAGGAAATCGAAGAAGTTGTGCCTATTATCAAGATCTAATACAGGTGTATCAATTTGAGGATATTCCTCGGATGAAAGCATCTATGAAGAAATCTATTCTCGACGATGGAAGTGACTCATTTCCAGAATCGGAGTGAAGAAGAAATTCTTCAATGAGACGAGAAGAGGATATATCGGGATTCCTCTCTCATATTTTACGATTTCTCATAAGACTCTTATGAGAATCATGAAGGAAGATCCAAAGCTTCAAGTCTATGATGGATTTACGATCGGAGCTATGGAAAAAGCATTGGATAAAATTGGGTTTCAGAATAGAAAACACCAAATTATCCACAGGGTAACAAGGAGAATTTGCTATTCGATGGAGTTTTCCAGTAAACGATCGAGATGCGATTGGTCCCTATTAGAGAAATACAAGAGATCAAAAGCAAAGTTAAAAGAGAAGTTGCAAATACACTCTCATGGATTCATATCGGAGCCATAAGAGTAATTATTAAAGCAACATTCAAAGAAAGAATAGTTTCGCCTCTCAATCTTGCTATCTTTGACAAGCGAATCTCGCATCTCAAGGATTCATGCCTTGGAGCGATAACAGGAAATTTGTATGAAGGAAAATTGGCATTTAATGTCTACCCTAGAATTGCATACAATTTGGGAGATCGAGACTTCAGTAGAGTCCTAACCCTTCATCAAGATTTCAAAAGAGTCGATTTAATGAAAGAAGGAAACATGCCTTACTTGATCACATACAAGATTTCCTATGCTCTCTCGAATACCCATCATTCCAAGTATTCTTGAGAAAGGAATTTATTGAAGTCCCAAGAATCTTTGAGGACTTTGCAGAGTGGTGTTACGAGAAATCATTGAATCTCCAACTATTAAGGAGATTGATATGATAATTCAAGATCAACTGAGTCTTCAACAAAAGTCGGAGTCTGAGTTGAGCCTAGAAGGATGTCTTTCCGAGAAGACGAGAATGGTGAGTAGCGATCGTTGGGAAGAAAGGAGACCAAGTACAGATTCAACGCATCCCGATGTTTTTAAAACAAAGCAGAGAGCCTGAAATGTCCGAGAAGGATGGCGAGAGGTTGAAGTAATATTCGACATCACTCAAAAGGATAATATTTTTCCTTGTGATCTTCTATATTATCTCCAACAACCAATCGTTGGAAGGTATCGAAGCCTCGAAGATAGGAGAAATTGAGCTTACTATCACGGGAGTTGCGGGGAAAGATCCTAACAATTAATACTTGGGAATTGAATTTCTTGAGGATCATAAGCCTTCTGGGGAAAGATTACAAGATGGAATGGAGTTCACAGTGGCTAATAAAAGATACTAATCGATGACCACTAGTCCATTCTCCATATACATTTCTATTGGAATGTTATATGTTGAATACTGGCCGAGTATTTCGCCGCCTATATTGATTCAGTCTTAGGAATATGTACTTGCGCAAGCCGGATGTTTTTCCTAAAGAAATTGGAGAAGATTTACCAGCTATTGAAGGAAGAGATTTCTAAAAGGATTCTTATCCTTGTGGGAATTAAACAAGCGAGAAATAATGATCGGAGGAGGGCAAGACCACATGGTACAAAGTAAAGACGCCACCAATCTATTTCCATGATACAGTGCGAGATATTTTGCTAGGAAACAATTTCCTACAAACATTCAAGCGATTCACACAAGAGAATGAGACGAGAAGACTTATTTTCACAACCTTATGTGATCATAAGATTATTGTCCGAGATCTGCGGAAGCATTTTTGAGAAAAATACCTATTCATTTTCAGCGGCAAAGCGTGGTGATGAAGCCAAACTTCGCAATCCAAAAATGGCGGATTGAAGGAAATTTGGTGAAGCTTTATTATCCTATAGACAATTTGGTTCCATCCGAAGGATCGAAGATATGAGATAATAACTTGTATTCATTCGAGTAGTACAAAGGAGAAGAACGAGTCACTCGAAGCCATTGCGAGAATTATGGATGAGTCTAATGGAGAATCCACAGAGTGATGTAACCATAGAAGAACAAATATCACTCGAGGATATCAAGAAGAAGATCCAAAGGAATTATAATGAAGATCCTTTGGCTTGGTGGGATAAGAACGAGCTTAAAGCTTCCTTAAAGGTTAAACCTGGGAAAGGAGTACGAGTTCGTAAGATTCAAACCAATCCTTATGAATCGGGAAGATCGTGAGGATATGCAAAAGATACTTAAGGAACATCTTGACCTTAAGTTAATTTCACCAGGAGTTTCTCCATACAAAGATCCAGGATTCTTAGTCAGAAACCATGGAGAAATCAAAAGAGGAAAGCCAAGACTTGTTATTAATTACAAAGGGATTAATAACATTTTGGAATTCGACGGATACTATATCCCAAGCAGAGAACATCTGGTTAACTGTATCAAAGGTGCAAGATATTCTCAAAGTTTGATTGCAAGTCCGGATTTTTGCAGTTAAGATGGAGGAAGAAAGCAAGAAGTTCTGACTTTCTCTACACCACAAGGACACTATATTTGGAATGTGATGCCTATGGGATTGGCCAATGCACCCGGATATATCAAAGAAAGATGGATAATCTATTCAAAGATTATTTCGATTTCATGTTCGTATACATCGATGATATTCTTATCGCCTCAAAGAACATGAAGGAGCATCTCAAGCATTTGGAAATATTCTCGGATGTTTGTCACAAGGAAGGATTAGTGCTTTGAGAAAAAGAAGGCAGTGATTGCAACAAGGCAGATTGAATTCCTAGGAATGAGATCGACGAATCGGGAATAATCCTACAAAGTCATATTGTAGAAAGATACAGGATTTCCGGATACATTGAAAGACAAGAAGCAACTTGAGTTTTCTTGGAGTTGTCAATTTTTTGGAATGTTCATAAACAATCTAGCACATTACGGAAGGTGTTTAGCCCATTGCTTAAAAAGGATTGATATTCAAATGGGAGAATGAACATCAAGAAGGAATCAAGCAACTTAAGGAAGTTTGCAAAAATCTTCCGAAACTTGCAATTCCACAGGATGAAGATGAACTGTTCTTTATACGGATGCCGAGTGATTATTGGTGAAGATGTACTTACAAAAGCTACACCAAATGGAGAAGTGCCATGCAGATATGCGAGTGGTTTATTCACACCTGAATCGACTCGGTGGCATATCAACGAGAAAGAATTCTTTGCAATCGAATGAAAAGGCTTTTAAAAAATGGCCTTTATTTTTTTGGCTAAAAAGTTTATCTTAAAAATTGATAATTCAAGTGTTAAAGCTTTTCGAGAAACAAAATTGAATCAAAACCAGAAAAAGCTAGAATACTTAGATGGAAATTTGAATGCCAATATTATGATTATGATATTGTCATTATAAAATCTCATGAAAATATTCTTGCAGATTTTCTAACAAGAGATGGAGGAATTGAAGTCGATTCCATCCTCACCGCATCAAGACATCTTGGAGACCAAATTGAAATGCTACTCCGAGAATTTGATACCCTGGTCATCAATGCCGATTTGGCCGGGAAATTACAAAGGAATGATTGGGACAAAGTAACCGATCGTATACGAGCATGTGTCCTGGTCTCACTCTCGATTGAGAACGACATTTCAAGGCCACTCCTCCGGGCCGCTAATAAGCAAACGGAGCGTTTAGAGCGCAGTGGCTCCCCAACCTCGTAGCGCAGAGGATTCCAATACCTCAGCACAAGTCCTAAGTCGCGAAATGTTGGCCCAAGGAAAAACGATACTCCGAGTCAAATCCGAGTTATCACATCAACCCAAAGACGTCAGGGATAAAGGGCGAAGAGATCAATCTTAGGCCTATGATGGGCACTTCTAAGGTTGATACTAACGAGATTAAAGTTTCTTCTTCTTCGCGGGAATACCGGACAAATTGGGAGAAACTAATTACGAGCATGGGATATCTCCGAGAAAAAACCAAAATTGATGTTTCCGAAAATATCCAAGGGTTTGGATGCTACCAAATTCGGCCCTCAAGAAGTGAAGAGGTGGTACGAGTTTGGGGCTTTGGCCTCGATCTATACTACTTCACCAGGATTCCGAAAATCACAAAATTACCGAAGTGGATCCGGAAGGTTGTTTACGAGTCTTTGGTCGATAATGATGACAACCTAAGACGAGGGGATACATTGAGCCGTATTTCATAAGTGCGGCGACAGAGCCCGTCGGAAAAGGTGGACATGAAGCCTTCCATTACATTAAAGCCAAGACCGGATGAAAGAGCCTTCGGAAATATCAAGGAGGCAAGTTCGGAAAAAAGTACAATTGGTCATGACCTTCATCAAGATCGATCACTACAAGAAGGGCATGGGGATTGTGGGTGTGTCTCACACAGATGGACAAAGTCAAGTTTCCGTTCAAGTTCTACCGAATTCGGTGAATGGGTCATTCTGTTGAATACCATGACAGGGAAAACTACAAGGTTCGCATGGAAGATCATTCGAAAAGAAAAGAAATCTTCTATGGGAAAATAAGTCGGGGAGTAAAGAAACTCAGGAAATATTGTAACATGGCTCATATAGGCCATTGGGAACTTGGTCTATCCCGAATGTCAAAACCGAAGGAACCAGAATTTGGCAAAGGATTCGGCCAAAAAGTCGTCGGAGAAGACCCGACGACGGAGAAGAAAAGTCACTAAGAGTATCCAAAGTTTGGGGACCACCAAAAAGTAGATTCCCAACAAAGCTAGTGGAGACATGTGACTCCGGACAAGTAACAACCCACTCAACAAAAAAGACAGAAAGTGGGTCCATAAAAGATGCCGTCCAAAGTATTACAAGACAAAGGACGAGTCAGCAGGATTTGAAAGTTTGTATAAAGAACTTCGGATACCAGACAAGATGGGGCCAATCCATGTGAAGAAAGGGAAATGCCAACTAATTGCTGCAAGTGAAAGCAAGCAATAATTCAAGAATTTGATGTAAGCTGTGACGTCTTACATTCCAACAAGAATCAAGCCCGAAATTGAAATCCGGACTTACATCTATTTAAACCGTAGTTTGAAGGAGGTGAGGACATCGAACATTTCCCTTAGTCTTCTTACAATAAACTTTCTCTGTAAAATTCTTTCTGTTGTGAGTTTAGAATTTCGAGAGTGTTTTTTCGGTTTTGTTTTAGTTTTTTAATTTTATGTACAAGAGTGTGATAGCCTTTATGAGAGGCTAAACAGTTTTCTCCTCCCAAAAAGAGATTTCGATGTAATAAATCTTTCTTTAAGTTCTTAATAAAATAAAAATTTGTTTGTTCAACATGTGTTCATAATGTACTATTGATCAATCCCCTTTGAAGAATTACTTTTACGCCTTGGAGTAGGAAACGAACCAAGTGTCTTGGCCGCAATTTTCGGAAGGAGTCGGATAACTTGCGAGATCATCTTCCCGAGGGTGAGGTTGAATGAGTGAGCCGTTTGTCAAACGATCCGGGGCGTAATTTTCCGATGGTGGCGTTGCGAACCACTTAACCGGTCTTTGTTTGGTCAAAAGAGGTATGAATTTTAAGGGATGTATTAATTTTACGGAAGCATGTTGGGCCCGATATGGTCGTAATGGACTATTTTCATTTTCGGTCTAAAGACCCAATTTGTATACGGATATATAGTTGAAATAAGATCCGGATATAAGTATGTCTTGTTGAGTTTATAAGTGAAACGACATGATCCATCTAAAACCTCGAATAGAGACTGGATCTAAGTAGGTGTAACAATGCCACGAACAAAACAAATTTACGGAAAAATCGGGTTCTTATTTCTCGAAAAATCCGAAAACAAATTGTTTATGGAGTTGAATGTTCTGTTTAATGAAGAATGCAATAAATTTATAATTATGTAGTAATATGCTACAAATTGATGCTTAGAAGGATAACAACAACATTTATTTTAAAAGAATAAAATTTTGGGGTAAAATGGTCCATATATGGTGAAGTGTAAAAACTTTCATAGTTTAGGAGGCAAAGTGTCACAAACTAAAGATTAGATGGTGAAGTGTAAATATAAGCAAAGTTTGGAGGGTAAAAAATATTTTTCTCGAAAATAAGGAAAAGTTAAAAGTTGAGAGTATTTAGAAAAAAGAAAAGAAATTAAGGTTGAAATATTTGTAAAAAAAAAGTTAATATAAAGCTACTAGTCAAATAAGCCAACAACTCATTCCGTTTGAAATATGAAAATACTTTGAAGGATAAAATATGAAAATAACTTCTATATTTGTTGAAATATAAAAACGGACATCCTATTTTGAACTTATTTTCGTTTTTGAGTAAGTGAGAATGACAAGGGAGGGGAGATCATACAATAACTAATATGCTATCGAGCTCAGTCAATCACCCTGACAACTAAGCTGTCAAATATGCTGAGACGGTATTGGCTCGTCGGACCAAAGATAAAAATTGAGCCAGGCCAAGACAACGGTGATCGAAGTCGCTATTTTGGAAGTTCAGTCCGGACTGACCCAAGAAAAACAATTAAAATAGTCAGGCTGACCCATTATTTTGGGCTAAATGGATCTAGCCAAATAGATCCGATTAATTTCAACTCTCTAAAATCGCAATCTAATTTGGCCTTTTCATCAGGTTGGTTGGGAAGCTTGACAGCTCCACTGATAATACAAGATTGTACCACTAATGCACAAAATTGATTCGTTTTGAACTTTTGATTTGATTATTTAAAGTTTAGTAATAAATTTACCAATTCTCAACTACCAAAGGTCCAAAACGTTACTTCCAAGCTAATAATGGAAAATTATTATTTTTTCTCTCAATTGTTATAATTTGCAAAAGACTCCAAAAGTTGTAGTATAGAGCTCAAATGTTAATTTTGGTTCTTCACATTTCACTCTACATTAAAATAATACCTTTTACATTTCACTTTACTCAATAAAACGCTTAAAATATGTCAGACAACATTGAATCCCCAAACCAAAATCCCCAAACCCAAGATCTTCCACCCTCAGCCACCACCATGGCCGAAACCGAACAATCACCGCCTCAATCCGCTACCACAACCACCACTACCGCCGCCGGAGAGAAATACCCCAACGTTTCCTTCAGCATTTGGCCACCGAGCGAACGCACGCGCGACGCCGTGAGGAGCCGCCTGATTGAGACCCTCTCATCCCCCTCCATTCTGTCCAAGCGCTACGGCACCGTTTCCCGCGAGGAAGCTGTTGAAGCTGCCAAGGTCATCGAGGAGGAGGCGTTCGAAGTGGCGGGAAAGGCGGCGACTACCGATGACGACGGGATCGAGATTTTGCAGGTCTATTCCAAGGAGATTAGTAAGTTAATGCTGGATAAGGTTAAGGCTAGATCTGGCGAGTCGGCGGCTCCTGCGGCGACGACGCCGGTGAACGATGAGCCGAATAAGCCGGAGGAGGAGGATGCAGGGTCCACGGCGCCGCCACACAGTGAGAAAACTGAGTCTGTTGCGGATGACGAATGAGTAACTGAATATTCTTCTATTATCCTCCTTTTTTATATATATTTTGTAATCTTTTTAGTGGAGTCGATTTCCTGTGTTTTTTTATTGTGTTGAGATCTTCTTGGTATTAACGTTATGCTGATCGGTTGATGCTAAATGTTAGTTTAATTAGATCTTATTATGTTGCCATCTTGAGCCAAAAAAAAAAAAGGAAATATGCTTTGATTGAACTGTAATCTCCAATTTTGCTGCAAATTTTCATCATTTGATTGCCGCTTGGCTTGTGTGATTCTAGGATTGAATTAAAAAATTTGCTTAATCACTACATTTTTGTATAGGGCATATAGTGTTAGATGTAAAGTTTTCTTGACAACCTTGGCCATGGCATTAGCTTTACAGAGGTGAATGCTGTTCACTTGTTAACATTTTGGGTGCCTTTAACTTTTGCATTTTGCAGTGCATCAGTAGCACATGCCCATGGAAAATGGGTGGAGGGCCCTAGCTAGTGTGTCATTCTGCATTGAATTGGGTGCAATGCACCTGATCCATTTCTGGCCGTTGGATTATCGGGGTTCTGGTTTTCTCCACCCATCCTTTTGATCCAATGGCGGTGGATAGATCGGATGTGTTGAACTCGATTTATTCAAGAATTTATTCCTAGTTATGAGTGTAGCTAACTTGTGCAAATAGGTATTTGAAATTTACTTATGGTGGTTGGTTGTGGTTTGACTTTTGAGTTGGTTATAGTTGTGCAAATTGTTTAATTTTTGGTGGTTCGGACCAGATTATACAAGCTATATTCAGAGAAGATAAGTGCAACTGTGTTAGTGATTTTCAGCAGTGTTAGTGCAACTGTTGACTCGGGCCTAGTGTCTAGGCGGGCTGGGCGGGGTGGTGGGATATAGATAAGATTAGTTGGTGTATAAATGTTTTAGGAACTCTTGAACACACTGATAATTGCTAGGGGTGTCAATATGGGTTGGGTCCGGGTTCGTGGGTCCGGGTTCGCAGGTTGGCGTGTCGAAACAAACCCGGCCGGACCCAATTGTTTAATTATTCGTGTCGAATATCAAACCCATACCCGACCTGCTTATTTCACAGGTAACCCGGACCCGACCCGTTTAACCCATTTAATAAAATTATTTCAATATTCATTTAATATTTTTAACTGAAGAAATTTATTTTTTTTCAAAATCAATCACTATCTCACGCTATTCGATCAATAAATTTCAAAATCAATCACTATCTCACGCTATTAGATCAATAAACAATATTACAATTCACAACAAACAGAAAAAAATAAGATAATTGCATAAATAGCATACCATACTAATTATATTTTGAGAATAATATTCAAAAAGACATGCATAATAATAACAAATACATAATTAAGGAGGTTTTATCATTTGAGTTTTAAAGATATGTCTTGTTTGTTATTTTTTTTCTTACAATTAGTTATTTACTTATTTTTTTTAAATTCACAAACGGGTTAGACGGGTTAAACGAGGTCATAGTAGGTTGACCGGACCCACCTATTTAATTGGCGGAGTTAGTGGTCCGACCCAATTTCGACTCGGACCCCGAAGCTTGGACCCATACCCATTAATTTCGTGTTAGGTTCGTGTCGGGTTTGCGTGTCGGGTCCTAAATTGACACCCCTAATAATTGCCCTTAAAATGTCATAGATGTGCATCTTAGATGACAATTTATTCTTATAGTGTCAAATCACTACGCTTACGCTGAAAAGAAGTACAACAAATGAAAGTATCTACTCCCTCCGTTCCCGCTAAAAGAGGCAAGTATGGTATTTCACACATATTAAGAAAACATAATAAATATAATTGGGATCATAATCTTTTTCCATATTTTTATTGTCATGCCCTTGCATTAAATGGGAGTATATCATTGTTAGTCTCAAGCAAAGTGAATTAAATAGGGGTAGTTTAGTCTATTGTTGTGTAATCAATACTCTCAATAAGGAAATAAACTTATAATTTGGGACGGACGAAAAAGAAAAGTTGGTCTATTTTAGTTGGGCAGAAATGTGGGCTGGAAGGTCGGAAGGAACAATTGCAAATTGGCCGGGTATATCAGTTTTCAACTCATCCGAACTCGAATCACCAAAGATAGGGCCACCTTCATGTTCATGTGATTTCGCGGGAGATTGGCATGAAGCAAGAGGGGAGGAGGGTGGGATGCTAGTGGGTTACTTCAATGTGTCATTGGCCTCTTGAACATCAATATCAACGAGGTTTCCAAACTGGTCGGCATCATGGTGGGCAGGGAGATGATCAGAAGACTGGGTAGTTGAAGGATCACAATTTTTACCATCTTTTTCTGAAATTGAGCATCCCAAATACTCTATAATACATCCCAACATGGACTCCAACATGTTTTGTCTTTCTCAGAAAGATGTTTCAATTTTATCGACTCTCCTTGAGAATCTAACAAATCCATAGCAATTTGGGCCCTTCATCACCCTCAGATTGTAGTTCATCATGACCATGACCCTCATTCTCAGTTTTATCCGTCTCATTAGCCTCCCCCTCCTGCTGCTCGAACATCTTTCTTTTCAAACCTTTCTTTTTTCTCTTCTTCGACTTCTCTTGCTCAATGCCATCCTCCCACAAAACAACTCTCTTAAACAACTCTGTATTTTTTTCTACCTTCAAGGGTCGCAAATTTTGGTGAACAACCTACAAACAATATTAAGAATAGTGAAAACAGAATAACAAAGTGCACAAAAACGTGGGCAATTGAGTGGGCAAGTTGATTTTAATGAACGCATAATAAAAAAGTGGGCATGAAGGTAGACACCAAAAACAAAACTCATGTAGGCAAAGAGTGGGCACGAAGGTTGGCACCAAAAACAGAAAACTCCTGTAGGCAAAAAAGTGGGCAAATAAAAGAGGGCAAAAAACAACTTACAATATCTTCATCTCGGGGTAGCAAACTCTTAAAGATTGCCTTCTTCAACCTCTCATATATAACAATAGCTTCGCTCGACTATCGTGAAATACGTGGTACCCTATTCTTAGCCCATCGGCTGGTGACAACACACATTTTGGCAACATCGGGAATCGCCTCATATGTCCAAACTTGTAGCGCAGGGTGGAAGCTGTAGATATCAAACTGCTCAAAATCATGCTTGGGCTTCGTTTTTTTCCTTTCCCAATATGCATGCACTCTACCGTCCATGCATGCACGTGTCTCCGCACCAAAAAATTAAAAGCTACGCGTCCCCGTGGGTATGAATTAAAAGCATCCAAATCATCCACGAGGTGCACATACTCAACATCAATTTTTTTTTTTGTTATTATGGTTTCTAATCAATAGAATACCGTAAAGGAAGCAATGCTAACTTCAGGGTCATATCGCCGTCTCCTTCTTCCTTGTTGGACCAGTGTTCCAAGGCATCTTCCACATGAATCAAGCAAAAGGGATCAAACCGCCTAAAACATTTTTTGTAAATCTCTGACGGTGATGGAATCGTACACTTAGCACCAAACCAAATCCTGTAATCAACGCGAACCCATGTATTCCAAAGTCGGCCTCTTTATTGTTAATGCGGAATGTAATCTTCTCCATTAACATGGAGTCATCTTACTAAAGAAAGTAGCGCAGAGATACGTTGGCGTTGAAACTTTAACTTATGTATGTCCCAAAAATGGCCAAAGCATGATTGCTTGAATCATTCTCACTCAAAATATCTTTAATTTTGTTGAACTCGTCATTTAAGTTGCAACGAGCACTTAATTTCGCTGCGAAGTGATCATTCTCATCAGGGACAAGTGCCATTTTTTTTTTTTCCGAACTGAACAATGAAATAAAGACGTGTTGAAACAAGTGGGCATACAGTTAGGCAAAAAAAAATTCAAGCCCATACAAATTCCAACCGACAACATGTCATAGACTCCACAGAACATGAACTATTTAACGTTAAAAATCAATTTAATCACATGAAGAAACCTTAACTTGTTCATATTCCAAAAAAATTTCTAAAACAAAACCCTAAGTATTCAACACAGACTAAATACATTACACATATTGGAGAAGAAGATGAAAGAACACACTATTTCAACAAAAGATTTTCGCTAAAGACAAGAACTTGAACAAATCTTCAAACCCTCGGAAGCCAAAAAGTGCAACGATGTGATGATCAGGCTGAAGTGAGGCAACGTTCAGGTTCCGGAACCATGGCCACCCCTACTTTCAAGTACTCCTCGCTCACTTGGAGAGGACAAATAACTATAATGCCGATGAGAATAACATCTTGGATTTAGAAATAATTCGCTAGTCATTCAATTTTGTATTTTAGATATTATTCAAGGTAATTTGAGAATAATACGATAGGATTTCAGTTATACAATTAAATTAATCTTATATTACCCAAGTAATTCGAAGATATATTGATACAATCACAAAAAAACTTGTGTGAAATCGTCTTACGGATCCGTGCAATGGAGCCTCACATGTTCCCCTCAATACAATATTTGGGTGATTCTGTCACATTACTATTTATAAATGTTATATATGAGATTTCAACATCATACAAAAGAATAGTGTTTTTCAAAGTTATTTCTAAAAATTCAAAGAGTTTGTTACTAAGCTCCTAACTTGGTTATCGTCAGCATCACACTTCTAATAATTTCTTAAAAAAAATTAACAAGTGTTGGTCATTTGGAAAGAGAAATTATTAATTTGAACCAAGAGAAGAATGTAAAGACCATTATTTAAAGTCAAATTTTGTATGCTGGCCTCTCTGGCAAATATGAAGTATGAACACAATTTAGTACATAATATCATAGCCAACTAGAAGGATACAAAATTTGGATTGTTTCTTCAGAAAATATAGTACTATACTACCAGTATTTGCTCAACAACCAAATTGAGGTGTTGCCCTCCTGAGCATCATGGGTCGGATGGTTATTTTTCAGTCGATTATCTTCTTTTGGGTCTAACTATGGTTTTGACTATTAGTACCAACTATAAGAAATATTTAATTTGAACTAACAAATATTATTTAAATAACTGTCTTAAGGTATATATAATCCAACTAAAGTGATATACTGAATTAAAAGGGTATCAAATTGTCATGAAATTAAATGTGTAGATATCATTAAGTGATTTTCAATTTGTTGACTGGCCAAATTGAAAATCAAGGGGAACTATCTAAACGATGGTTCTTAAGCCAGAAGTGTATGTATTCTGTCTATACAGAACGTAAGACAAAAAACCCAAGTAGAACTGCTCATTTTGAAGGCCATATACCAGATTATTATTCATATTTTATCATGGATTCAGTTACGCTTCCGCAAATCCAGTTTTGATTCTTGATAATCCAACATGAACGCTATGAGAAATAAGGTGATTTTGACGAAGGCGAATTTTAACACCAACACTTATAATGTAATTTTCGGCTAATTGATAAATTAGGAAAATCAAATAAAATTCTTGCTAGCCACTGCAGCATCTTCTTCATTATTTTGTAACAATTGTAGTTTTGGCATTAAGTACATGCAAAAAGGAAGCAAAGCAAAATATACTCAACTGATGACTTACCTCCAGCTGTAGTTGGCAGGGGTGTAGCTAGCCCGAAAGATTACCCTAGCCCAAATTTTCTTTCCCCTAGCTCAACTATTTTTTACACTCAAAAAATATATATATAATTTTTTTTTAATTTTTTTTCCATAAAAAAAACGAGACAAAAAATTTGGGGTTTATCGACGCCCCTGGTAGTTGGCTAATTGTTAGTGAATTTTAATGTGAAATTTCTTCAATGTAAACGTTGTAATGCTTAATCATGAATTAATCTTCTCCCGAAGATTCATTATACTTATAAATGACAAGCTAAGATCCCACAAGAAATTCGCGGGAAGGGTTGCTTGACTGAGGTTATGAACTTTTGAAATCTTTCTTCTTGTGTAAGGTTAAAAAACTCAATGATTATTATATTTCAAACTCCAAGAACTTATTTTATAAAATATGATCTAACATCTTAATAAAATATTTTGTAACATGTAAGAAGTCATAAACATTAGTCGAAAAGTCAAACTTATGAAGCTAATAACCATGACCAACCAAACCAAGCAAAGTCATACTACGAAACAACCACAACACGTGAATCAATGAAATCAAGAATATATTGTATCTTCTTCGTTAATAACAACTTCGATTCACTTTACATGTTGATATGTGTAATATGCTAATTAATTGCTAGCTATCCTATAAAAATTAGAGGCAAACAATCATGCACTGAACCTCGTGTAATTAATTAAACCAACAAAAACTAAAACAAAAGAATCTGAACGAAAAAAAATGAAAATTTTGAAGGAAAAAAAATTCTAATGACCAGGGCCTCTTCTGCTTGGTCCAGATGCCAAAACAAATCCCAACCCTCTTAAAAGGCGAGTGCTACCACTTGAATTGTTGGAAGACACTGAAAGTGTTGTTGCCCCGCTCATCGTGTCGGCGCCGCCTTCCACCTCCCTACATCCGCTTGTCGCGGTGGCGGTTTCCGGTGCCGGACGAAGAGATCGACATTCTGCAGGACATAATTGTGAGCCCATAACCAATACTATGATCACAAACATCAACTGAAAAGCCTTCCGTGATTTCATCGAGCTAGTGCAACTGCTATTTCCCATATATGCTAATTAAATTCTCTAATTAATGTGATTGAAGTACAAAAGTACGTACTATTTTTTTTGGAGAAAAAAAATAAATTATCTGTAGGTGGAATATTAATTGTGTATGGAGGTTGTTGATGAAATAATGTGCAAATTGCTACAATGTTTATATAAGAGATTTTGGTAAGGGGACGGTGAAGCCTTTTTGGAGTGGGACCCTATCATTTGACTTGGCCTTGTACCATCTTTTTTTCCTATGGGATCATTTCATACATGTTAGTGTATACGGTCGAAAAAGAATCAAACTACCCAGGAGCGTAGCGGGGCATTCGAAAGACTTCTTGCCAAATTTTTTCTCTAAATTTCAACTATTTTTTCTTTTTAAAAGAAAAATATATAATTTTTTTTTCTTTTTCTTCCATTAAAAAAGCGGGACAAAAAAAATTTTGGGGTGCGCGGGGTGCCGGAGAGACTCCCCTTGGCTACGCTCCTAAATTACCCGATACTCGACTCGAGATCAATTATTAAAAACTCGTTTGTGCTTGGTTAATTTGTTAATATAACAAACAAAAATGAATACATTTTTCCGTTCGATATATAATATGTCAAGTTCGACTTGATTAGTGAAAAAAGGTTTAAAATATGTGTAAAAATATTAAACTGTTCGAGCTCGATTCGTGTTCGGCTCGACTAGTTAGGCTCGCCCAAACTCGATTCGATTAATAATCAAAATAAACTCAACATAATTTCTGAAGCTCAATAAAATTCAAACAAGCTTGAGCTATACTCCATTGGTTCTCATACCTATACGTGTATATGAGTGATAATAAAATAAAAGATGAAACAGAAATTAATTAAATGTAGAATTTAGGCATGTAAAAAGAGTGGTTTTGGTGGCCGGGTAGAACGTGTGCGTTTACTTTGGGAATGTTTTTGGTTTGAGGTTTGAATTTTGACTTTAGTTGAGGAATTATACACACTTGATGATCTCACCCTTGGGTTTGTGGGCGCAAATGGGGCTAAAATTTCTAAGCTGGAAGCTATGAGTATTTCAAAATTTTGACTTTTAATTTTTAATGCTAATAATAGTTTCAGTATAGGTTCAAGTTGAAAATTATCTTGAAAAATATTGTATGATTACGTTTTGTGTAAGACTAATGAATAACAAAGTTACAGTCAATAAAACATGTATGTTGAAGACATGAAGGAATTTTCTATTCCAAAATTGTATTTTATTTCATATTCCACTATACAAATATTTGACGAGTGTACAATATTTACCATATTGTAAAATCCCTTGATTTGTGCTTGAAAATAATTACAATAGTAAGTATTGTAAACTTATCAAACATCTATGAGGCGGAATAAGAGATGAAACAATTTTAAAACATAGGATCCCATCCGATTTACCACACACTTATGTATATGTAAGTTCGAGTGCTAAATATGTAAAAATTGGAAATAAAAACAATTAAACGCAAAATAATTCAAGAAATACTAGATTAATACTACCCTTTTCACACTATTTTACAACCTCATACTCGCTCTTAACTCGGTGCGCTTTTGTGAGAATATTTGCTAGCTTCCCAAGGCTTTCACACCATCTTTGAAAAAACGCGTGCGTCTCGTATTTCTTCATGCAATGCTGTCTTCTTTTACCTTTTTTTTTTGCTACATTTTATGTTATATTATCTTGCCGTGACAAGCGAAAAGTTGAAAGAAAAAGAAGGGGCTCACGTGCTAGCGCACACATAAATATACACTTAGGTTTTTGAATAAAAAAAGAGGATCTTTTTGTTTCCCCTCCATTTCGAAATAATGATTTCTAATACTGCTTGACTAAATATATTTCACTTCTTCATTATTAGTTAAACATGGAAAACCCATCCAAGTGGGCATCAAGGCATGTACCTAACTGAGTGCATCACCATTGGATCAATCACTAGCGGAGGCCGAACCCTTTTTTAAAAAAAAAAGTATTTTTAGTGCTAATTTATATGATATTTCTGAGGTTTTCTATTTTCCATACCCTATTTTCGCGTACGGTCCATCCCATTAGGGTGTCCTAGCTACGCCATTAGGATCAACCCACGCATATGGGTGTGTGAGTGTATTGATCCAACGGTAATGCACCAAGTTGGGTACATGCCCACTTGCAGTGGCGTAGCCACATGAGGCCCAGTGCAGTCAACGAACCGCACTGAATTTCAGAATTGCTCTATTAAATTTTGGTTGGATCGCATTGGAACTTGGGGTGATCCTGTTAAATTTTGGTTGGATCACACTGAAAATTCAGCTTATAAAAAAATTAAATTAAACTTCAAAAGGCTAAAAGAATTAAGAATCACCTGAGCCAATTAAGGCATTGAATGCTCCAAAGTTGATAATGTATAGCTTTATTGGAACAATTATCAAATAAGTTTTTGGATCTAAAAGTCAATTTTTCATAATAATAGTTGTTTGGTTGTTAATTTAGCATTGATTTTTGGATAAGTCACTTCTCCAAAACGTTCATTCAAGATAAGCCGAAATTAGAGAGTGAAAATCAGCAAAAAGCTGCTAAAGCTACAACCTTCAGATTTGCTTTTTTTATTGAATATTTTTTAGTTTTTGTTTTTCAAAAATTCAATCGAAACGAATATTTTTTGACCCTGTTGGGTTCGCTATATCGCAGGGCTAAACGCAGCGGAAAATTAAAATTTAAATCATGCATACAATTATACATAAAATTAAAGCCCCCGATTATCGTAGCGATTTAACGATCGCGCGTTTATACAAGTGGTAAAATAAGATTTAAGATCTTACCTAAAATGCTTCCTTTTGAAGATGATGTAGAAGGAATCCAAATTCCTCACAAAGATGGTAAATCTCAAACTCGCCAATAGGGATTCAAGCGCCTCCCCTCTAAGTGAGTCCACCTCTTGGTTGTGACAGGATAAATTCTTCGCTAGTAGAGTTTACCACGTTTTCGAAATTGAAAAACGGAATAGAATTTAATTCCAACAATCAACTATTGTTAAAATTTTGTAGATGAATAATTATTGGTTAATTATTCTCTACTAAAATCTTGAAGAGAAAAGTGGTGTATATTGAAGAGATAATGAGAGAGTTTACACCAAGAGTACAAATCAATATTAAGAAATCAAACTCTCAATCTCATTGTGAAAAAACCGTCTGCTCTTGTTGAACCACACCAAAGATGAAGACTTGTGTTTTAATCACAACAAAAAAAAAACATAATCATTGTCACAACTCAACCTTTTATTTAAAAATAAAAAGTTAAGTCATCCTTTTGAATTAAAAACATATTTGGTGGGGTGACACAAGTAAAAGTAAAGAAAAAGAATACAACAAACCCACATGGTCACATGCATGTATGAGTAATGTGATTTTTTTTTTTTCTTAATCATATATATATATCCTATTATATATATATATAAATAAATCTTATTTATTTTATTTCTCTTCAATTATCTAATGGGCTTCTACAAATAGGCCTACTAGATTAAGGTATGGGATTTAGACTTTAAAGTCCAATTAATTAATTCTACTAATTAATTAATTAAATCCCAATTAATCAATTCAAATATTGATTAATTCATTCTATTCCAATTATTTGATTCTCTAATCAAATTAGATTTAATTAAATAATCAAATTATATAATTAAATATTTAATTCCACAATTGAATTAAATTAAAAACCCAATTAATTAATCTTCATCAATTAATTGCATCCAACCATTGAATTTTTCAATCTCAAAATGTCAACATCCAAAATTATGTGTGACCCTTTTAGGTTCACGACTAACACTAGTAGTAGCTTACAACTTTTGTAACTTTTGAATAATAATAACTTATTCTATTTATTAATCCAATTAATAAATATACTTGAAGTTAACTCTTTAATTTCAAGAACCTACAAATCATGGTAACACCTAGCAAGTAGCATGATTACCTAGTATTAGGTGAAATAGCGAGTAAACCTATTTCAATTGCAATTGCATACATGTACGATCCTTTCGACAACTAATTTCCCGATTAAATCTTGGGCATAGATTTATAAGTCGAACCCAATTAATTTAATAGCGTGATCCCATTTCAAGTTCTTGTGATTCTTTTATAAATCAAATTCATCGTGCCTTGGCAAGGTCTTTGAACCACGAACTATGAAAACACGGGGAAATTCCCTTATTAAATGATAAGTGTCGAATTCTATGTTGGCCACACACAAACCTCCATGCATATCACTGCAATACCCAAAATATCTCTTTGTGATTGTCAAGCAATCAAAAATAAATCAAAGTATTGTAGGATATACACAAGGTATAGTCGTGCCTCAATGCGAGGATTAATCATGTACTATTGCAATATAAAAATTCTTATTCGACAATGAGTTTCTATCTAAGAATTTTCATTGGGTCATGTTCAATGAACTTGTTCGCTAACAAGCACCCACATATGTGCATTTGTGTCGCAACACTGATGTTAATGGAATGCAACATCCTCGTCTCATGAGCATGCACCATATGTACAAGTCTTACGGGGTTATTTAATGTCCTATCTTGAAAAACCCATCGACTTGGAACAAATTTAAGATCAAAGCCTTAGAGACATGTTCCATGATCGCCATCAAATCGCGACCATGCCTCATAGCTTAAATTGATCTAAGGACTTTATCATATGTGCAAATATGCGATAAATGCAAAAGAACATAAGATAAAAAAATGCCTTTATATTATTATAATTTCCAATAAAATTATTTTACAAGTAGAATAAAATCCAATCTAATTGGAACGCAGGGCATTCTACTCTAACAATCTCCCACTTGCCCTAGTTCCAATTGCCCATGTATCTTAGGCCCATCTTTTCGAGATGTCCGTCAAATACTTTTTGTGATAAGGGCTTAGTTAGCGGGTCTGCTACATTTTGGTCAAGCAACTCGATCCATTAACAACATCGCCTCTACCAATGATCTCTCCGATCGGTGGTATCGTCTCATTATATGCTTGGATTTTTGATGAGATCTTGGCTCTTTTTGCTTGCGCTTATAGCACCGTTGTTGTCACAATAAATCATTATTGGATCAACAATGAGATGGAACTACACCCAACCCTTGGATGTAGTTTCGTATCCAAACAAACCCTCTTTTTTGCATCCGATGCGGCAATATATTGACTTGATGGTGGAGTTTGATTGTTTCTTGTTTGGAACTTTTCCAACTAATCGCTCCTCCATTCAAGATGAATATATATCCGGATTACATGGACTTAGAGTCGTCTTTATCGGGATCGAAACTAGAATCGTGAATCCTTCTAGTTTTAGCTCTCACCGCCATATATCAAAAACATATCCTTAGTTCTTCTCAAGTATTTAAGGATCATCTTAATGCCTTCCGGTGTTCATCACCTGGATTGGACTGATATCTGCTTGTGACATTCAAAGCATGTGCGACATCAGGCCTAGTACATAACATTGCGTGACGTTATGCTTCCAATAGCGGATGCATAAGGTATGCGAGACATTCTTTCTCTTTCTTGGTGTCTTAGGAGACATAGCTTTAGAAAGTGAAACACCATGACTCATAGGTAGGTATCCTCGTTTGGATTCCTCCATACTAAACCTTTTTAGTACTTTGTCTATGTACATTGACTGGGATAATCCGATTATCTTTCGTGATCTATCTCTATAGATCTTTATCCCTAGGATAAAAGATGCTTCTCCCAAGTCCTTAATGGAGAACTGTTTAGACAACCAAGTCTAGTTGATTGTAACATACCTACATCATTTCAATGAGTAGAATGTCATCAACATAGAGCACAACAAATGCAACTGCACTCCCACTAACCTTCTTATACACACATGGTTCATCCGGATTCTTATGAAAATCAAACGTTTTGATCGTTTCATCAAATCGAATGTTCCAACTCCTAGAAGCTTTGTTTGAGTCCATAAATGGATCTGGAGTTTACAAACTTTTTGCTCGCTTCCATTGGATATGAATCCCTCGGTTGCTTCATATAGATCTCTTCTTTAATGTTTCCATTAAGAAAAGCATCTTCACATCCATTTGCCATATCTCATAGTCATAATATCTTTGATATGGCTAGCAAGATCCGAATGGATTTAAGCATCGCTTTTGGTGAAAAGGTCTCATCATAATCAACTCCTTGCTTTTGAGTATAACCTTTTGCAACCAAACGTGCTTTAAAAGTCGCCACCTCTCCATCTACCCAAGCTTTCGTTTATAGACCCATTTGCAACCAATGGGAACAATTCCATGTGGTGGGTCCACCAAGGTCCATACCTTGTTGGAGTACATGGAGTCAATTTCGGATTGCATTGCTTCTTGCCATTTATTTGAGTCGATATCTGACATCGCTTCTTCATAGCTTCTTGGATCATTATCCAATAGGAGCCCCTCTTCTTTGTTCTCTAATAAAGGTTTAGCCTCTCGGCGCCTTTGAAACCCTTATGGATTTTCGAAGAGGTTGTGCTTTAGATGGTCCAGCTTCAGCTGGTGCATTATCTGCGGCAACATTTGGGAAATTCTGGTTGTTCTTGAATTTCTTCAAGTTCTACTACTTCGCCACTCCTCGAGAAAGAAATTCTTCTTCAAGGAAAGTAGCATTCCTTGAAACAAAAACCTTTTGTTCCGAAGGATCATAGAAATAGTATCCTATAGACTCTCTTGGATACCCCACAAATTTACATAAGATGGATCGCATATCCAACTTATCTCCCACTTGTTGTTTCACATAGGCAGCACACCCCCATACTTTGAGGTATTTGTAGGAGGGTGTCTTACCACACCACATTTCATATGGTGTGTTAGGAACAACCTTAGATGGCACCCTATTCAATAAGTATGATGCTGTCTCTAAGGCATAACCCCAGAATGAAAGAGGTAAAGTAGTGAAACTCATCATCGATCGAACCATGTCTAACAAAGTTCGATTTCTACGCTCTGAAACTCCATTGAGTTGTGGAGTAGCGAGGAGGAGTCCACTTTGTGAGAGAATACCATTCTCTTTTAGATAATCAAGAAACTCAGTGGTCAAGTATTCGCCTCCTCGATCCGATCGAAGAGTCTTAATACTACGACTAGTTTGTTTCTCCACCTCACATCTAAATTCTTTGAACTTTTCAAAAGCTTGATTTGAACCTCATAAGGTATACATAACCATACCTAGAATAGTCATCGGTAAAAGTTATGAAATAGTGATAGTTCCTCGTGCACTAACACTTAGTGGACCACAAATATCCGTATGGATCAAATCCAACAGATCTTTGGCTCGTTCCACTTGTCCAACAAATGGTGATTTGGTCATTTTTCCTTTAAGACATGATTCACATGTTGGCAACTTTTTCTCTCCCATAAGGTTGAGTTTTGTCCCAACTTGTGTATTTTTTCGGAAATATGACCTAATCTAGCATGCCAAAGAGTGAGAACTATGATTATCTAATTTTCTTTTATTTTGTTGAATTGTGAGAATGGGATTATGGGGAGTAATCGTGTGTATAAACAATTTGTCAAATAACCGGAATATATAAGTGCATAATCTTTGAAAATGGAACAAGTTCCATTCTCAATTACAAATTTAAAACACTCTGTCAAAACTGGAACAGAGATAATATTTCTAATAATATCCAGGAACATAAAGACAATTGTTCAAACACAAATTAAAACCATTCTCCAAAGATAGATAAACATGATCCCTATAGCTAATGCACAGAACTCTTGCTCCATTTCCCATCCGAAGGACCATCTCCTTTCTATCAAGCTTCTCGCTTCTTACCATTATCCGCAAATCATTGCAAATATGTGAGCCACAACCGGTATCAATACCCAAGAAGCATCATTAAGCGATAAGTTAACTTCAACAAAATATATACCGAGCGTTTTGGACTGCAAGGTACTCCTTGCAATTCCTCTTCCAATGCCCCATTTTGCCGCTTTTGATAATGGCATTTGTCATTGGCTTGAGAATTAACCTTTTTCTTACCATTGTCCTTTGCCTTCTTGTTGGGCTTAGAGGAACCCTTTCCTTTCCACTTCCTTTTCTTAGACTTTGCAGCCTTTGATCCAGAAGTGGATCCAACAAGCATGACCGGCTTATCCTTTTTGATAGTAGATTCACCGTCTTTAACATGTTCACCAATTCGGAAGACTAGTTTCCATGGAGTGCATGTTAAAGTTGACAACAAATGTGTCAAATGAGGAGGCAAGTGTGATTGCAACATAAGGTCCACATAGAGTTCATTGTCCATAATAACTCAAGGGACGTAAGCCTTTCAATGAGTGCTATCATCTTTAGCCCATGGTCTTGGACTGAAGAGCCCTCAGTCATACGACATCTGAAAAGCTCTTTTGATATCTGATATCTTATTTGTCGCGTTCTCTCACCGTACAACTCTTGTAGATGGAAAAGAATCTCACTAGCATTATCTAGACCTTCATTTCGCGCTTTGCACTCATTTGACATTGATGCCAACATATAACACCGAGCTGGAGATTGTCATCAACATGACGAAGGTATTCTCCATATGCTTCTGATGTAATATCCTCAGGAGGTGGAGGAGGTGCTTGGTCAAGTACATAAGCCCTCTTCTCAGACTGAAGGACAATTTTTAGGTTTCTCAGCCAATCGACAAAATTTGGGCGGTTAATTTGTTTTGCTCAAGTATGGATCCTAGTGGATTCTTAGCCATTTTTAGTAGAGTTATCTACAAAAATAAATGAAGCAGAAAATCAGTAAACTTATGGAAAATATATTCATTCAATATAAGGTCTTTAATATTAAATGTCTCCCACTATTTTATTCAAATTTTATTAACCCCAAATAAAATTCGGAAAATCTAATTTTCTTAATGAGCTTGAAGCCCAACAAAAATATTTCATACCCCAATTTTATGAGCCCATGAGATATTTCTATTGGTAGTCAACTCTTTAACAATTGTATCATTTATACAACCTCAAGATTATTTTGCCTCACGTTTTCTCATATACCCCAATTTTATGAGCCTATATGGTACTAAGCGTCAAACATAACCCATCAAACCTTCGTGTAGATGAAACATCAAGATGTTCCACGACTCGTGGCCAACATGATGTGAGTCCATCCCACAGTATCTCTATGCTTGGTAGATATCACGACTTTCTAACACAAAATCACTCCACGACTCGTGGCGATGTCAAGTGTAGTAGCATCGTCATGTTGTCTACCTTTGATGGAAGGCATGGAACGATGAGTCCTACCTATCTTGTCCATTTTGCTTGATATGGAATTAACTAAAATTAAATTCCTTTTTAAGTTTCAAAAACTTGGGGTTTTAAACTTTTCAAAAATCTCATCAACTTAATTATTAGATTGGTTTTATTTAACGCAATTCATCATATGAGCGCAAGCAAAAAGCATTAAATAAACCTAGCATACATCTATGCAAAAAGCAGTGGGATGATCATGGCCAACCTATGCGACCCATTTGAGCCAAAAATGGGTCTGTGGTCAATCTAAGGGTCAAAATAAATAGAACTATTTCTATTACATTCCATTAATATACCCATACATTCATGGGCCTTGATTCTTCTATTCTATTACATTTGTAAAAATATACCCACACAAGCGTGGGCCTTTCGCATCGAACGTCCTCCAATTACAATAAATGGAAAACCTCACCACCTAGTTTACTCTCAATGCGAAAATTTAAATAATTTACAAATAATTGAATAAGAGGCGAGCCCCAAAAACCCAAAGAAATAAAATACATCCAATCACATTGGTCATAGGCTCATGATCATCCCTAAATAAATCATACCAAAACATCCATCACATGAATTTAAAGCATTTAAATTTACCAAATTTTATGTGCCGATTTAATTTGGGATAAATCTTATTTTGATTATTCATAAAAACAATTTTTTTTTTTTAATCATGGAATTAACAATTAAATCCAAAATTTGAATAATCAATCTGTCCGACTTTTTCGAATGGCAGATTATTCAATAAACCATCCAATACACATCTATCCAACATTTTGAATTCAATATACAATTAAACTTATGTTTGATTTGATTAACAAAAGAAAAACTTAAACCAGCATCTTATTTGTTTAATCATGAAGAAAACAATAGTTTAGTCTATCTAACCGAAAAGCAGGTTTATGAAATCAAAACAAGGTGTCTCGGCGTCTCGGCGATTCGGCGATTCAATATTCTTTTTTTTTTTTTTTTAAAGAAATAATTGAATCTAATTTATCCCAAATACAAATCGAATGAAACAATTACATCGCACATAAAATTAATAGTTAAACATATTTTAACAATTTAGAATATGCTTCAAAACACACAAACTTGTATAATCGCAAACCGTGGCTCGATACCCTTTGTTGGGTTAAGCTATATCGCAGGGCTAAACGCAATGGAAAATTAAAATTTAAATCATGCATACAATTATACATAAAATTAAAGCCCCGATTATCGTAGCGATTTAACGATCGCGTTTATACAAGTGGTAAAATAAGATTTAAGATCTTACCTAAAATGCTTCCTTTTGAAGATGATGTAGAAGGAATCCAAATTCATCACAGAATGGTAAATCCTCGCAAACTCGCCAATAGGGATTCAAGCGCCTCCCCTCTAATTGAGTCCACCTCTTGGTTGTGACACCGGGATAAATTCTTCGCTAGTAGAGTTTACCACGTTTTCGAAATTGAAAAACGGAATAGAATTTAATTCCAACAATCAACTATTGTTAAAATTTTGTAGATGAATAATTATTGGTTAATTATTCTCTACTAAAATCTTGAAGAGAAAAGTGGTGTATATTGAAGAGATAATGAGAGAGTTTACACCAAGAGTACAAATCAATATTAAGAAATCAAACTCTCAATCTCATTGTGAAAAAACCGTCTGCTCTTGTTGAACCACACCAAAGATGAAGACTTGTGTTTTAATCACAACCAAAAAAAACATAATCATTGTCACAACTCAACCTTTTATTTAAAAATAAAAAGTTAAGTCATCCTTTTGAATTAAAAACATATTTGGTGGGGTGACACAAGTAAAAGTAAAGAAAAAGAATACAACAAACCCACATGGTCACATGCATGTATGAGTAATGTGATTTTTTTTTTCTTAATCATATATATATATCCTATTATATATATATATAAATAAATCTTATTTATTTTATTTCTCTTCAATTATCTAATGGGCTTCTACAAATAGGCCTACTAGATTAAGGTATGGGATTTAGACTTTAAAGTCCAATTAATTAATTCTACTAATTAATTAATTAAATCCCAATTAATCAATTCAAATATTGATTAATTCATTCTATTCCAATTATTTGATTCTCTAATCAAATTAGATTTAATTAAATAATCAAATTATATAATTAAATATTTAATTCCACAATTGAATTAAATTAAAAACCCGATTAATTAATCTTCATCAATTAATTGCATCCAACCATTGAATTTTTCAATCTCAAAATGTCAACATCCAAAATTATGTGTGACCCTTTTAGGTTCACGACTAACACTAGTAGTAGGCTTACAACTTTTGTAACTTTTGAATAATAATAACTTATTCTATTTATTAATCCAATTAATAAATATACTTGATTAACTCTTTAATTTCAAGAACCTACAAATCATGGTAACACCTAGCAAGTAGCATGATTACCTAGTATTAGGTGAAATAAGCGAGTAAACCTATTTCAATTGCAATTGCATACATATACGATCCTTTCGACAACTAATTTCCGATTAAATCTTGGGCATAGATTTATAAGTCGAACCCAATTAATTTAATAGCTGTGATCCCATTTCAAGTTCTTGTGATTCTTTTATAAATCAAATTCATCGTGCCTTGGCGAGTCTTTGAACCACGAACTATGAAAACACGGGAAATTCCCTTATTAAATGATAAGTGTCGAATTCTATGTTGGCCACACACAAACCTCCATGCATATCACCTGCAATACCCAAAATATCTCTTTGTGATTGTCAAGCAATCAAAAATAAATCAAAGTATTGTAGGATATACACAAGGTATAGTCGTGCCTCAAGTACGAGGATTAATCATGTCTTATTGCAATATAAAAATTCTTATTCGACAATCGAGTTTCTATCTAAGAATTTTCATTGGGTCATGTTCAATGAACTTGTTCGCTAACAAGCACCCACATATGTGCATTTGTGTCGCAACACCGATGTTAATGGAATGCAACATCCTCGTCTCTGAGCATGCACCATATGTACAAGTCTTACGGGGTTATTTAATGTCCTATCTTGAAAAACCCATCGACTTGGAACAAATTTAAGATCAAAGCCTTAGAGACATTCCATGATCGCCATCAAATCTTGCGACCATGCCTCATAGCTTAAATTGATCTAAGGACTTTATCATATGTGCAAATATCACGATAAATGCAAAAGAACATAAGATAAAGAAATGCCTTTATATTATTATAATTTCAATAAAATTGTTTCTAGTAGAATAAAATCCAATCTAATTGGGCAGCTGAGGCGCATTCTACTCTAACAGACCGCACTTACCAAAAATTCTAATTATGCCCATACCCACTTGGACGGTATGAAAATTAATAAACCGTCAAATTTCTGTGTTCAAATAACACGGGAGAGGACAACTTGTACTTGATGTACGTATATCAAATCTCTTTTTTTCTTAAGAAAAAACGAAGAAGAAGGACAAGTGATGGGCCGGGGGTGTGTTTCTTGGAAGTTGGAAATGGACATCTTTTGAACTTGTACTGTTTTATCATAAGCCATAAGCCGGTGGGTGGATTTTAAGTCAAAGGACTCAACATTTCCCTCCCACACCGTCACCATTTTAGGCCTCAAATAAGTTTCAAGATGTAGAGTGCTTCAAACGTAGAAGCTGAAAATTGATTAAGTTAAGAGGGAATATTTGATGGATTGTGTTTTTTGTGTGTAGAAGAAGTCATATTATAGGTAGAATCCAGAAATCTAAAGCGTCATATCAGTGCTTTTAGATTTTAATTAACGGAAGTGGAATTAGAATAAAAACAAAAGTAGAATCTGACGTTTAACTAAAATGAAGAGGAATTAGAAGAAAAATAAAAGCAGAAGCTAAGGGAGTGCTTACCTGTGAAATTTTTTTCACCTCTTCCATTTTTTGAACAAGAAATTGTATGAACATGTGATTGCTAGTGGAAATTTTCAACAAATATACAATTTATTTTTCTCATTTTTCAAATCATCAATCACATCCACTTATTATTTAAATAAAAAATATCACATCAACTGTCATTATTACACAATCATATCCCAAATACACTATTCATTCTCTCTTATATTTCAAATCATCAATCACATCTAATCACTATTATACTAAAAAATCTATTACATCAACCACTGTTTTAAATACCAGATCATACCAATTTGGTTGAGCTAGGTTATACGAGATCTGGGGTGGTCGACCGTGCAGTAAGACCCTAAATACCATTTTTACGCTTATATCAGTCAAAATCGGCCAAAACCCAATCAAAACCGGTTAAACTGGTTTTTTTATACTTTTTATTTTTTTCAACCTTTTTTTTAAATAAAAACTGAAATTATAAACTTAATGTTTAACATATTTATGCCATAATTCAAATCAAACAGGATTTCAAATTAATTATTCAATATTTATGTTAAGATTCAAATCAATTGTTTATATTTTAATTAATTCAAATTTAGACAAACCTCTATAATATAGGCATAGACAATCAATCAAATAATTACATAATAAAAAGTAAGAAATAAAAAATACATAACTTCTCTTTTTATATCAATATATTACATTAATATTTTATATAATATATTTTACTAAAATAGGTAAAAAACCGGTTGAACCGGTCGAGGACCGGTTGAAGCGCTTCTTGGTGGCTTGACCGGTTTGATCACTAGTATGATATTTAAAACACTGACATCAACTATCATCATCAGATTTTCATTTTATATCCAATCCCAATCTCAAAATATATTCTCATTGTTTTAAAATAAAATTTTCACACTATTCTTTTCTAAAAGTAAAAATGAGCAGAACGAAAGGTAAATCAATCACTCCCTAATGTTTGCAAAAACTAAAATAAAGAGGAATTAGAAGGAAAAACAAAAACAGTTGAGGTTTGCAAAAACTAAAACAATGATTTTTTCCCATACTAAACGCTGAGATTTTTTTTTCTTTTTTTTTTGGTTTTTGCAGACACTCCCTAAGGATGCTCATGTTTACTTAAGCTTTTATCTGATTGTTTTCTTGTATAAATTTAATAAAGAGAAAAACAAATGATTAAATGCATAAAAAAGCTAGCGAGTTGCGGTTTTCAACATACCAATTAACAATCGGTATCAATGAGATGTTGAAAATGTAATACGTTAATGCAATAGAAAATTATATCCAAACTTAACGTAGCTTATAACCCAAAACCCCACTCATAGTTTGATAAGTCTCAAATTACGAACATTAACCTTGATAAAAATTGGCCTAATAGTTTTATTTTAATAAATGAAAATATATAAAAGAAAGGAAAAAATCATGATCACAAACCGATCAGGTAGCAAAAGAAAAATAATGCAAAATTTTAGGAAAAAAACCCACAAAACTTAAAAACGCAATTTAAGTGAAGGGAGTATATGCCTCAAGGATTTTCAAGTGATATTGTCATTAGTTTTTGCACGTGCTCGAGTATCGTCTTGATGGTCTAATGTATCTTTTGGAATGTCGGCCCAGGATCCTTGAACCACAATTTCCATAGTCTTCATAGCGTCTGAGGGAGCACATGAGTGAATGACAACCTGAGTAGTTGCAGAGTCACCTAGATTAATCTTCAATTTAAAGCTTCTGATTTTTTTTTCTTCTTCGTCTTGCTCTTCTTCTTCCACTATATCGGACCATCTCTATCGAGTTGCTGCTGCCATTGCTTGAAAGCTCTCTAAAGGTTCATTAATTCAATTCATATTCATTCAACGACAAACTTTTGGAAACTTCGTCCATCGCACGTTGCAAGTCGGCCTTTCTTTTATCATCAAGATTATCAGCAATCACCGTGTTTTTAGAAGCCACAATAACTCTCCGCTGCTTACGAGGGGGAGGATATTCCACCTGCTGTTGTTTGGGGGATATATTTTGCACCTTTTCAGCAACCACAATTGAACGATCCTCATTAGAAATAACAGGTTCCGATTCATTCTCTGTTGAATTGTCCACATCATCCCTGCTCAAAATCTTAAATGAATTCTATATATTTATGCTATGGGCAGATGTTCCACCTTTATTAACTCGACCAGATCATTTTTCCACGTGAACCCAAGTTTCAGACTCCACAACCTTTCTTAGTAACCTGGACTCGACCGCGATTTGCAGATCGTCCACGAACTGGGCTAGCCTCTTTGGTATTAGTCTCCACCTGCCTCTTTAGTAGTAGTATGTCTACAATGATTAATATTATGACCAACAATACGACAATGGACACAGAAATCAGGCAGATTCTCGTAACTGAGAGAAACAACGGAGCAATGACCCACTCTTTCTACCATCACAAATTCTTGTAGGGGTTTATTTAAATCAAGTTCCATAAGAACTTGAACAAAATGGCCAACTTTCCTGGACAAAGAAGGATTGTCAATTTGGATTGGCATGCCGATTGCGAAAGCGATTTTACTAATTAATGTATTATATATGCCAATACTCATAGCTTAATTCGTAAATATGAATCCAAACTCGCGCAACCGAAATGTTCAGCTTGTAGGGATTAAAGTCAGCACCCAATTCATCAGATGAATAAATTTGGGCTGCAAATTCCACGATGTTTTTGAAAAAGCATGAGTACGATCATTCAGGTAAACTGAATGTTTTAATATCATTTTTCAAGTGGCTCGTAGTATGCCAAACCGATGATAATTTAGCCTTAAAATTTTCCAATATATGAATAAGGTTTCGCTCCTTTGGGCTGCAACTGTCGACCTGTCAAAGAACTTCTTAATTATAATGTTCGTTGTTTGTTGATTTCCTCGTCCATGGTAACCAAAAAATAATCACATTTTTCACCGTATGTAAATCCTCTCCAGGAGCTAGGGTTTGGGCAAAAGTTTGAGGTTTGGCCCCATGGATTCTGTAGATTATGGTTCTATCATGAACTTGCGTTGATTTTATGGAATTGGATAAGCATCGACCATTTGAGGAGATTCTGTCAACGTAACATCGAGACGTTCTTTGAAATTCGTATCAAAATCTGGATGTTGAGTTTTATTATTAAAATTAGGGTGTATCGCGGGGCTTAAGGGATCCCTATTCAAAACCCTAGTATTAGAAGATGAAGGACCTATATCATTCTGCTGAGTAAATCGCAAATCAGATATATCATCGTGATGATGTTTAGGTTCCAAGTTCTGATTGAATTCTGATTTGAAGATGGGATCGATCGAGTGTTAAAGTTAGCGTATGACTTATCTGATAAATTTGAAGATTGTATTGCATGAGAATGCGCAACAACATCTTCCTGAATGGTTGTGTGTGTTTTGAATTTAGATCGATTAATCTTTGGGAATAAAAAAGAATCGAAACCCATGATCGAAGATCAAGATTGGATGGAAGGAAGGCATTGAAATGAGAGAGAACTATTATTTACACGTTTTTCATTCATTATTCCAAGTTTCAAAATTGACCTAATAGTTGAATGACCGTCTCGTGATTCAAATTATTATCAGACAACACACGAGAGTTCATTGATCATTCCTTAATCACGCCATACATTTCTTGATTTTCATTCCAGGATTTCATTCCATTAGAATTAAATAAATTTAATTTTTGGGGTTAAATTACAAAAACTATGACTGATCAAGTTTAATCTAATTAGTAATTACGTCATTCTAAAAAAAATAGTAATTATTACGTACCAAAAACCCCATGTTATTTTTCAAAATTACAAATACTCATTTGAAAATTGTTTCTCTCTTACAACTGCATCAACAGAGTAGGTAATTGTTAGGCAAATACAAATCTAACACAATAAGAAAACTTCAGTTTACCAAAAGAATTACCGACAAAAATAATTTTCTTACTAAATTTTACAGTTATCGCAAAATAAAAAATATTATTTCCCGAATTGAATCACCGATAATTTTTAAATTTACCGTCAACAATACTGTAGGTATTTACCAACAATTTTAAATTATGTAAGTACAATGATTTTACCTATATTTTATAGTTATATATCTTAATACTTACCTACAAATTTTTCTATAGGTAATTTTTTTTTTTCTTGTAGTATCAAGAGGGTTTTTGTAACTCTTCAAGGGGGTATTTTTTATAATTAGACTAAATCTGACTGATAGTTTTTTTAATTATTCCTTAATTCAATTGTACCTAGAAAAAATTACACGAAGACACAAAGAGAAGAGGGAGAGTTTCAATTCACATGTGGAAAAATAGTTGATCTTGTTTGTGGCATGGGAAACAACCTTACTTACAAATTCCCATTTTCCACAATTTTGTTATACCACAAACCTACCATTTCATCAATAATGTGTGGGAAAAAGCCAATAAGCCAAAGTTTACCATTTTTCATGCCAAAAAATTGTCGGCATATATAGCTGCTGCAATTTGAAGCCGAAACCATGCCAATAAGAAACAAACAACAAGATGTTCCAAAAAGAAAGAAATAACCAATTTTGTTCAAACTTTTGATGCTGCTATAAATAATACCTTTTCATTCTATTTGAGATCTTGGACCAATTGGCTGCACCCAACTTTTCACATTTTAGAGATGACAAAGAATTCAAGTGTGTAAAGTATTTTTCCAAAGCAGGTTTTTCGGTTACAACTCTTTTTGGTACCCATCTTTTTAGACAAAAACATCAAACAATGTTGCCAAACGGTCAAGAAAAGGGGTACTGATCCTTTTTCTTGAAAAATTCAATTCCTTATAAGGCATTTCATTTGCTTAAACCATTCGTTATTTCATACCTATATCAACTATAGTTTTAAGTAAAAATTTACTTCAATTCAGATTAAAATTTCCCATTTTGTAAAGAATGAAATGACCTAGGTCAGCATAGAGCCATAGAGAGTAAAATGGTATTTCACCACTTTTTGTTATCGTGACTTAATTTTCGGGAGGGGGGGGAGAGGGGGCAGGGCAGTGTGGGATTTATTACAATATTTGCTCTTCCATGTAAAATATTCATTTTGGGATTTATTACAATATTTGCTCTTCCATGTAAAATATTCATTTTCAAGTTAGAGTTGCACGTGTAGAGACTAAAAGACTGTTTGCAATTACTTCTCCTTTAATTTTAAAAGAACTGATTTATTGTATTACAAGTTAAAAGCAGTTGAAAATAAGAAGTTAATAGTTTTTGCAAATAAAAGTTAAAAACTAAATAAAAAAATCAAATTAAGTTGAACTGTTTGAGGAAAAGAACAGTCAAAATGAGCTTTTCGATTGAAAGACAAATGGCTTGTATGGTTGTGTTTCCATGACTATTTTTTTTACTTTCCAACCATTCCAGAAAATAGATTTATATTTGTTTAAAAAGTTTTCAGTTGAAACGAAGTTATTTTCAGTTTTCACTTTTTTATGGAAAATATTCTTTTGAAAACACAACCAAACAAATTTTCATCACAATTACGCAAATCTAGGTAAAAATACACTACAATCACGCAAATCTATGTCAAAAATACATTTGAAAAACTAAACACATTCTCATTTTCAAACAGAATTTCAGATAACAAACCAAACATATTCTCAATTCTCATACGAAAATCAATAAAGTTTGAAAATTAATTTTCCAATACTAGAAAATGGAAATTGAACTTGGAAATACATTCATACAAGCCCTAGCACCGTTCTTATTATGTTTCTTAAATTTGAGGATAATAATGTCAAAAGAAAATTTCTTTTTATTTACAAAATACCAAAAGTATTTTTCCAAAGTCAGTCCCCACCACAACTTTTAGATTCTAATTAGGGTTATTTTCAGTTTTAGTACCTCAAATATGCCTAGTTTTTAGTTTTGATCCCAAGGTTTCAATTTAATCAGTTTTAGTACCCAACGTTTTAAGTTTTAATCAATTCGGATACCTACCGTTAAATAACTGTTAAAAATGACCGGTTGACTGGTTGTAGAAGGTTTTCCAAACTTTCGAATGTATCATTTTTGGTACCCTATGTTTACTGGTTTATCAAATTTGGTCCCTAGATATTTCAATGTTTATTCAAAGGACGATCTTTTCAAGATACTCAACTCTTTAACTTTGGGCCACGAAAATGACAAATATCCAGTTGTTCACCGAATACGGTGGAAATCAAGATTGAGGAAAAAGAAAGCATGGACTATTCTTTGCCAAAATTCCGAGTCCCTGGAGAGAAATGCTTATCGGGGAATACAAAGGTGGAAGTAGAAAGCGTGGCGGAAAAATGTCTTTCCTAAAGGCCAAGTTATCGAATGGTGCTATCAAGCGACTCCGCACGGGAATTACAAGAGATTAAGAGGAATTAACAAGCGGTTCCTCATGTTGCGTGGATAATGATATCCCAACGGATTGGGGAGGTCAACCAGGCGGCACAAGAAGAAGAAGGAGAGAAGCCATCCATACCGCCGAGGAAGCAAAGAAAAAAAGCGAGGTCTTCATGGAGACCTAGAAGGTTAAGTCAAAACAAAAAGCCCGAAGTTATAAATCGGGGCAAAGACCGGACCAAGCGGGGAGTAGAATCTCATCATCGAGGTTCTAATCAAGCAAGTACGTGAGAACCCAGGGAGAAGAACTTTCGGACGAGCTCATACCCGAGCTAATGAAAGTTTTGAGAGATTGTAATTCTTGGACTGCGGAGCAAGAGGACATATCTCAGCGAATTGTCGGACAACGAGAAACGAGGAATCGAGACGGTTCGAGGCTACACGAGAAATCGAAGAAGTTATCATACATTATCGGGATTTAATACGGGTGTATCAATTTGAGGATATTCCCTCGGATGAAAGCATCTATGAAGAAGAGATCTATTACGATGATGGAAGTGAATCGATTCGAGAATCAGTGAAGAAGAAATTCTTCAACAAACGATCGGGGAGGATATGTCGGGGATTCCTCTCTCATACTACGGTATCTCATAAGACTCTTATGAGAATTATGAAGGAAGATCAAAGCTTCAAATCTATGATGGATTTACAATTGGAGCAATGGAAAAAGCTTTGAATAAGATTGGTTTTCGTAATAGAAAACACCAAATTATCCACGGGGTAACAAGGAGAATTTGCCCATTCCAATGGAGTTTAGGGAAACGATCGAGATGCGGTTGGTCCTATTAGAGAAATACAAGAGATCAAAAGCAAAGTTAAAAGAGAAGTTGCAAATACACTCTCATGGATTCATATCGGAGCCATAAGAGTAATTATAAAAGCAACATTCAAAGAAGGAATAGATTCGCCTCTTAATCTTCTTTGTCTTTGACAAGCGAATCTCGCATCTCAAGGATTCATGCCTTGGAGCGATTCTGAGGAAATTTGTATGCGGGGAAATTGGCATTTAATGTCTATCCTAGAATTGCATACAATTTGGGAGATCGAGACTTGATGAGAGTCTAACCCTTCATCAAGATTTCAAAAAGTCGATTTGATGAAAAGAAGGAAAGCAGGCCTTACTCGATCACATACAAGATTTCCTATGCTCTCTCGAATACCCATCATTCAAGTATTCTTGAGAAAGGAATTTATTGAAGTCCCAAGAATCTTTGAGGACTTTGCAGGGTGGTGTTACGAGAAATCATTGAATCTCAACTATTAAGGAGATTGATATGATAATTCAAGATCAACTTGATCTTCAACAAAAAGTCGGAGTCTCGAGTTGAGCACAGAAGGATGTCTTTCGGCAAGACGAGAATGGTGAGTAGTAGCCGTTGGGAAGAAAGGAGACCAAGAAATGCTGATTCAGCGCATCCCGATGTTTTAAAACGGCGGGAGAGCTGAAATGTCGAAAGGATGGCGAGAGGTTGAAGTAATATTCGACATCACTCAAAAGGATAACATTTTTCCTTGTGATGTTTTATATTATCTCCAACAACCAATCGTTGGAAGGTATCAAGGAAGCTTTGAAGATAGAAGAAATTGAGCTTACTATCACGGGGAGTTGCGGGAAAGGTCCCGAGAACAATTATCTTGGGAATTGAATTTCTTGAGGAACATAAACCTTGGGAAAGATTACAAGACGGAATGGAGTTCACGGTGGCTAATAAAGGATCGAGAATCGAGATGACCACTAGTCCATTCTCCATATACATTTCTATTGGAATGTTATATGTTGAATCAAGCAGTATTTCCGCCTATATTGATTTAGGTCTTAGGAATATGTCTTGCAAAAGCGGATGTTTTTCTAAAGAAATTGGAGAAGATTTACCCGCCATTGCGGAAGAGATTTCTCTAAAAGGATTCTTATCCTTAACGGGGAATTAAACAAGCGAGAAATAATGATCGGAGGAGCGGGCGTACCCGTAGTACAAAAGTAAAACGCCACCAATCTATTTCCATGATACAGTGCATATATTTTCTTTGGGAAACAATTTCCTACAAACATTCAAGCGGTTCACACAAGCGAAGCGAGGCGAGAAGACTTATTTTCACAACCTTATGTGATCATAAGATTATTGTCGAGAGGCTGCGGGAAGCATTTTACCGAAAAATGCCCATTAATTTTCGCGACAAGCGTGGTGATGAAGCCAAACCGCAATCCAAAAATGGCGGATCGAAGGAAATTTGGTGAAGCTTTATTATCCTATAGATAATTTGGTTCCATCCGGAAGGATCGGAAGATATGGGATAATAATTTGTATTCATTCGAGTACAAGGAGAAAGAGCGAGTCACTCGAAGCCATTGCGAGAATTATGGATGAGTCTAATGGAGAATCCGCGAGTGATGTAACCATAGAGGAACAAATATCACTCGAGGACATCAAGAAGAAGATCCAAAGGAATTACAATGAAGATCCTTTGGCTTGGTGGGATAAACGAGCTTAAAGCTTCCTTAAAGGTTAAACTGGAAAGAGTACGAGTTCGTAAGATTCAAACCAATCCTTATGAATCGGGAAGATCGTGAGGATATGCGAGAAGATACTTAAGGAACATCTTGACCTTAAGTTGATTTCACGGGAGTTTCTCCATACGATCCGGGGTTCTTAGTCGAAACCATGGAGAAATCAAAAGAGGAAAGCGAGCTTGTTATTAATTACAAGGGAATTAATAACATTTTGGAGTTCGGCGGATACTATATCCCAAGCGAGAGAACATCACGGTTAAGCTGTATCAAAGGTGCCAAGATATTCTCAAAGTTCGATTGCAAGTCGCATTCTACCAGATTAAGATGGAGGGAAGAAAGTAAGAAGTTTCTGACTTTCTCTACACCACGGGGACATTATATTTGGAATGTGATGCCTATGGGATTGGCTAACGCACCCGGATATATCAAAGAAAGATGGATAATCTTTTCAAAGATTATTTCAGTTTCATGTTCGTGTATATCGCGACATCTAATCGCATCAAAGAACATGAAGGAGCATCTCAAACATTTGGAAATATTTTGGATGTTTGTCACAAAAAGGATTAGTGCTTTCGGAAAAGAAGGCGTGTGCGACAAGGCAGATTGAATTCCTCGGAATTGAAATCGATGAATCGGAATTATTCTGAGAATCATATTGTGGAAAAGATCTGAGGATTTCGGATACACTAAAAGACAAGAAGCGACTTGAGTTTTTGGGAGTTGTTAATTTTCTTTGGAATGTTTATTAACAATCTAGCATACTACGAGGAAGGTGTTTAGCCCATTACTTAAAAAAGATCACGAGTATTCAAATGGGAAGATGAACATCAAGAAGGAATTAAGCAACTTAAAGAAGTTTGTAAAAAGCTTCCAAAACTTGCGATTCCCAGAGCGAGGGCGAACTAGTTACGTACCACGGATGCGATGATGATGATTGGTGGGCGGCGGTTCTTACGAAAGTCACACCAAATGAGGAAGTGCCATACAGAATCTGCGGTGGTTTATTCACCCCTAGTGAAGCAACTCGGTGGCATATTAACGAGAAAGAATTCTTTGCGATCGAAAGGCTTTTAAAAAATGGCCTCTATTTTTCTTGGCTAAAAAATTTACTTTAAAAATTGATAATTCAAGTGTCAAGGCTTTTACGAAAAATAAAATTGAATCAAAACCGAGAAAAGGCTCGATTACTTAGATGGCAAGCTGAATGTCAATATTATGATTATAATATTGTCATTATAAAATCTCATGAAAATATTCTTGCAGATTTCTTGACACGAGATGGAAGACAGCGTTCTTGGCGAGGTCTTAAGCGAGTAAGACATCTCGGGAAAACCTGGAGAGTCTAGAAGCGAGATTTTGGGGCGTTATGTCTCAATGCGAAGTTCTTTGGGCGACTTCAACAGTGACCGAGAAATCCGTTTCTAGTCATATACGAGCATGCCCGATTCGCTCAAGGACAATTGTTCTTAGCGGCTGCAAGGCCTCTCTTCCAGCCGCATCTCTACGGTGCAAAAAGGGGCCGAGAGAGTACGGGGCTCTAACCCGGAGGTTATGGATTCAAGTACCATAATTACAAGTGTTGCGGTGATGCATCCCACGAGGGTGTACAAATAGCGAATGTTGAAGCTCCGGTGTCACAACCCGAGTCTTCAAGTCAACCCAGCACCACGGGGTAAAAGGGAGAGTTGAATCTTAGGCCACAGACAGGCAAATCTAAGGTTCAAGCGGCGAGAATAAGATTTCTCCTATGCGGTATATCGGCGGCAATGGGAGAAACTAGTTACAAGACAAGGTATTAACCGGAAAAACAATGGTTGATATCTCGGGAAAGTATCCCGAGTTTGGATGAAACCAGGAAGTCATCAAATGAAGTACGAGAATGGTATACTTTTGGAGCTTTAGCTTCAATCAATCTATACCGTGTCACGGATTCCCAGAAATTTCAAAATTACCGAAATGGATTGGGGAAGCGATTTACGAGACTTGGGCCAATAATCCACACTTGGCGCGGGCGATATTTGGAACTGTATTTTATCGGTGCGGCTCTGAACCCAAGAAGAAAGGCTTTAATGAAGCTTTTCATTTCATCAAGCTAAGAAGACCGGATGGAAATGCTTTAAAATACATTAAGACGACTTCAGGAAGAAGGACCGGTGTTAGTAGGAGCATTTTTAAGACGAAGCTTCTACCGGAGGCGAGCATGGGGTCTTTGAGTTTGTCTAACGAAATGGACAAAGTCAAATATCCATTTAAGTTCTTCGAATTCGGTGAATGGATCTTTCCTTTTGAATTCGATGTTTGGATCAACCACAGGATTTGCGGAGGAACTCTTGAAACCAAAAGGAGAATTCTCTGGGAAAACAAGATTCCGGCGAGCATTGAAACTTACCGGAAATTTTGTAACATGGCGCATGTTGGCCGTTGGATCGACGGATCTGTCAAGCATGCCCCGACGAGAAGGAACCCGAGTTTGGGAAAGGTTTCGACCCAAACCCGACCGACAGGACCATACAGCTGGAAAGGACAAGGGCCCGGACTCACAAGACGCGTTTTCCTCGGGGACCACGCAGACCAACTTTTAAAAGATTCCCGACAACCATCACATGGGGCTGAGTCACGGGAAAGAGAAGGAAGGCAGTGGCGAGTAATAATTCGGGAGTATGAGCGTAAGTAGTGACGTCTTACATCTCAACAAGATTTGAAGTCAATTTCAAGTCCAGGACTTACCTCTATAAATTGCAGGATTTGAAGGAAGGGAGGACATCGAATATTTCCTTAGTTTTCTTACAATAAAATCTGAGTGAAAATTTGTAATAAGTTTGAGTGTTTAGTTTTTAAATTTATGTATTTTTCGAGTGCAAGCCTCAATAATGAGAGGCTAAACAAGTTTTCTCCTCCCAAAGGAGATTACTAATGTAATAAATTTTTCTTTAAGTTCTTAATAAAATAAAGGCTTTTGTTCAACATGTGTTCATAGTGTTCTATTGATCTATCCCTTTGAAGAAATACTTTTACGCTGGAGTAGGAAAACGAACCAAAATTTTGTCTTGGCGAGTCTTGAAGGGTCGGATAACTTGAGATCATCTTCCCGAGGTGAGGTTGAGCAGTGAGGTTTGTTTGTCAAACGATCCGGGGCGTAATCTTCCGATGGTGGCGTTGCGAACCACTTAACGGCGGTGTTTCGGTCAAAAGAGGTATGAATTTTAAAGGGATCTATTAATTTTACGGAAGCATGTTGGGTCTGATATGGTCGTAATGGACTATTTCCATTAGTGTAGCTAAAGTAAAGTATGGGTACTGGAAGAGATTATTCATAAAACATTAGGTACTGAAATTGAAAAGAAGGAAACCTGCTATAACAGGTTAAACTGTTAGAGTTAACGGAGAGTTAACGGGAAGGTACCAAATATGATTAATTTTGTGAACATTAGGTACCAATCTTGATTAGGTTGAAAACAGGGGTATCAAAAGTGAAATTAGGGTATAGATTGGGTATGAAAAATGAAATTATCCCTTCTAATTATGTGAAACCTGTTGGAATTTGATTGTATAAAATGGGTGCTGACCCGATTTTGACCAAATGGTTAAGTGGTTTTCATTAGTAAAAAATTGAATTACATTATTCGTAAAAATTCTACTAAGAGAGTAGATGAGAATAGCATTTGAAATTTCTCAAAACCAATTTTAGGTGAATGAGAAATTAATGCTAGAAGTTAGTCACTTAAAACTAGAAAATAGTATGGGAAATGTGAGGAAGGAGAAATGCTCCATCCCACATAGGAAAAGGAGGCAAAGTTTGCCCACTTTATATATCTCAAGTTGGACTTATGAGTTTGAGCCATTGGGGGTACCCAAGTTTTTAAAGGGGTGATGACCTACATGCTTGTGGGTTTGGTTCAAAGCACACGCGTGCGCCACCGCCGGCTGGCCCGGGCCGTTGGCCTGAACTTGGGAGACTTATTCTTTTTGGCCCAAAACCTTTAAAATTAATAATTAATTAATTTTAATTAATTAATTAACGGATTTCCAACTGAAGTGCTTCACATTCAAGCAAGCGAGTTCGCACGGCCCGTGCATTGGGTCGTGCGTCAAGTCGAACTTGTTCGCATCCGGCGAGCGGGGCGACCCGCCGCGCGGGTCGCGTGTGTCAAGTCGAGACTTTATCGTTTTATTCGCATCCACGCCACGCACGGGCCATGCGCTGTTGGTCGTCGCAAGGCGTCGTCGAAAAGGTCAACAGTCTTTGTTCGGTGTAAACATGTCTTTTCGAGCCAAAAGTCATGATCTTTCCATATGGGCACCTTGTTGCCTATATAAATCGAGCCCCTGCAGATGAAATGACATACGAACAACACGAAATTCATCAGATAATAATCGAGTCATTTGCATTTATATCATGTTGACATCCCTTCCATTCAATAGCTTGAAAGTCTGAAACACTTTTCGTTCGTTGTAATTTTGAAGTTTACGAGTGTTGTAAGTTCGAAATAGAAAAGTCGTTGTATTTAGGGATGAGCGCCAAAACCGTAAGCACTTTGTATACGGGGCATTTTTGTCTTGCGGAGACTGAATTTAATACAGGCCTCGACTAGCCATATATACCCAAACACTTAGCCATATTCTGAAACAGAAACCTTTCCATATTTTTACCCAACAAAACCGAAGCAAAAGCAAAAACTGGTGCTTGTAAACACTAATTTAAAAATGAGAATTACATTTCTTTAAGTTTTGCACACAATAAAGGGCGGATGCAGGGGACCACTCCGGGCCCCAGGCCCCCCATTTTAAAAAAAAGATATTAACTAGATTTTTTTTAAGAACATAATTATAATTTATAAGATTTTCGTGTATCGGTCCACTCCATTTTCGTATATCGATTCATCCCATTTTTATTCCTTACTCCGCCCTTGCTCACACTCCTAATTGTAGAAACTAGAATGTGATTTAATATCATATAATTAGCAAGTTGTCAAATCATCAGTGGCTAGTGTGGCTCCATGTCATGGTTCACTATTGAGCTCCAAAATATTTATGGAATAAGGAAGAAAAGTTAATTGCAACAAATTGCGACTTTTATATTGACTAGTAAGAAATATATGCGTCTGCATGTGATCCATATGACCTTACTAAATCGATTATATTATTTAATAATTTTATTAATAAATATTAAAATATTAAAAAGTGCTTTACAAATAATGAACATTCATTTACTCAAATTATTTAAACTGAAATATGTCAAAGTAGTATAACATATATTTTTTTTCCTGCAAGTATAGATCGAAAATGAATGGTCAAAAAGATATTTTAAGAAGGGAATCCAATAGAATTTAAAATTTATACCAAAAAAAAAAAACAAATTCTTATATGAATGTAAGATCAATGCTAGTAATATTTTTTCTTAATTAATTTTAGAATTCTTTTAGCAATATATGCTTTAAGATTGATAAATCAGTTATCACATTCATGAAGATAATTAAAATTTAATTAAATAACTTCTTTACAAAAATTAAGCATAACATCAAATATTATTTATAATTTCTATTTTAAATTTAAATTCTACTTAAATATTAATTTTATTTTTGAACTTCTTATGCTTACTTTTTCCATTCTTTGACTGCTTTTTTTATTATAGAAATGTATGACAACAAATTTACAACATAAAATATATGTAAGAGATACTTTTCAAATATAAAAATGTGATAAGTCGAGATCTAAGTTTTGAAACTCTATTCAATTGCACACAATATATATTCATTTAATAAATAACAAAACCAAATGTAGTTTTTTTTAAAAAAAAAATAATAAGTTATCACTTTTCATATCTTCAATAATTAAATACAATAGCACTAATTAATCTTATATTCGAAAACTACTTTTAAAAATTTGGGTTTAAACCTTAAAAAAGAAATATTAAGTTATCACTTATCATATGAAGGCACTCTTCAATAATTAAATACAATAGCAGTAATTAACCTTTATGTTTGAAACAAACTTACAGCTAGAGAAGATAGAAAAGAAAATACGATTCAATTGCACATATCTGATATCTTATATAGTAAAAAAAAAATCGCATTCTTCACTCAAAAGAGACATTTTCTTTAGGCCAAAAGGCTAGTGGGATTTCTAGCAGATTTCACAGTGGAAAAAAACAATCACCAAACAGGAATCATAGGGGATACCACAATGGGACTCCTCACCTTATGTTTACCATTCTCCCCAACCCAAGTTATTGAACCAAATGTGATTTCTCCAGTGCTGTTACTGTTGTATTGAATTTTCAAGGAATAACTTTGCTTCTCGTACTTCTTACCAAACACCAATGTAGTTGGGTAAACATTCACTACGGAGCCACTTGGTGCTGCTACTTGAACTTTGTACGAAGTCGCATCATCTCCAACATTTGTGACAGTCCTCTGGAATCTCTTAACGGTAACACCTATTGTTTCGTTGGCGTACAATGCAATAAACGATGGGTAATTCAAATCGGAGGATGGACTAGAACAATTGTAGCTCGATCTTGTAATGGTGGCGATTTGATTACCAGTGAAGTTCATCGAGCACAGAAGATTTACGTAATCTTGTGGAGTAGCATCATATATAAGCCCAGGATTGAGTGCTCGGTTTGGATCAACGTGTCCTGCTCCCATGGCTAGTGGCGTAGCAATTTCGTAGTTAAAGAATGAATCTCGGATATAATTTTGTGTATTGTCCAATGGGTTCGCTGTTGTCATCATGGCAGAGCGAATAGCTGCTGGACTCCATTCAGGGTGTGCGCCTTTGAGAAGTGCTGCAATGCCTGAAGCGTGAGGGCAAGCCATGGATGTACCGGAAACTGCTACGAAATCGCTAGTCAAAGCGAGATTAGCGCCAATAGAAGCCGTCCCCGTATTTGGAATCCATGACGCTAATACTAATGATCCTGGTGCCATAATATCTGGTTTTAAGATGCCTGGATAGCTTGGTGCAGGGCCTCTTGAAGTGTACGAAGCCACCACAGGAGCAGGCTTTGTCCCCAATAATGTTTGTTGGAACGTGATGCTAGCGATTGGTCTTAAACTTTTTGTAGCATAGTCTATCACAATTTGTGCGTCCTTGGGGGTTATCACAACACCGGGACATATAAAATCGCTGAATTCAAACGTCTCAGGGTCGTCTGAAATAAAGATAGCAGCAGGAGCATTTGACTTTGAGATTTCGTACATTTGATTATCAACAAAACCATTTTCACATATGACTATCCATATCCAACTGTAGATAACGCCTCGCTTGAATTGCAAGAAGATACTGTTTTGTTGTAAATGAGAGGTAAATCGGTCACAAGAGCCGCAACAGGGAACATAGTCCATCCAGTGATTGTTAATCCATTCCCCAAAGTCAAACTTCCAGCAAAGAATCGGTCGATGGAGCCTGCAGCAACTGTTAATACCCATGGAATTCCGTTATGCAAAGTTCCAATAGCACGCTCGTTTCCAGCGGAAGATGAAACGAGCACGCCCTTCTCCATGGCACCAAAAGAAGCTATGGCAATTGGGTCTTGATACAAGGGAGTCTCATCAAAGCCCATAGATATAGAAATTACATCAACGCCATCAACAACAGCTTGGTCCATACCAGCAAGAACGTCAGAAGCATAACGTCCTTCTTCCCAAATTACCTTATACATGGCCACCCGAGCACGAGGTGCAACTCCTCTTGCAGTGCCCGAGGCATATCCAAAAAATGAAGCTCCTTCGACATAATTTCCTGCAACAGTGGATGAAGTGTGTGTACCATGGCCCTCAGTATCCCTTCCGGAGTTCATACTCAGGGTTATATTGGGGTTGGCAGCTCTAACACCCTTATTGAAATATCTGACCCCAATGAGCTTTTTGTTACACAATGAAGTATTAAAATCTTGTCCCGCCTCGCACGTTCCTTTCCATCTTGCAGGAACTTCAGTCAACCCATCATCTTTGAAGCTTTGACTTTCTGGCCACACGCCAGTATCAATAACACCCACAATCACATCTCTGCCATAATCAGAAGCTGGCCATAACCCTGTGATAGGATTTAGAGAGAGGAATTCAAATGTGTGAGTTGTGTCAAGCGTGACATTTCTGTCACTATAGGCAGAGACAAATCCCGGTGATCTCTTGAGGGCTTCCAGTTCATCGTTCGACAACATCGCACTGAATCCATGAAATGCGTTGTTGTAAGTATAAACAATACCCAATGGTTTACGATGGTGATCAAATGATTTGGAGCTGACAGATTTTAAGGAATTGATAGTAAAAGAATACCAATGATTGTGGCTAGCAAAAGCCTTAGGCATGAAAGACTTGTCCATATGGACAATATAACTAGACCTCTCTCCTAAGACCAACACAACATGGAAAAGAAATAGTGTAAACAGAAATACAACAGAAACCTGTTTAGTTAATTCCATATTTTCAAAACCTTTAGCTAGTGTGAGATGTTTAAGGGTTTGATTTCATATTTATACACGGATTAAGATTTCCTGCGCATTGGTTGTAATTATCAACACAACTACGGTGGTTAAAGTGTGTAGGATATTATATTAAGAATTTAATGTAGACTTTGGGTTTTTGTGATTGTCCTTGCCTGTAATCTGATAGCTGTGAACCTGTGACGAAGGAAACTATGCCAATTCTAGGCTTAAATTGTTGGCCGGACAATTCTTTCTTTCTTTTTTTTTTTTTGTGTGTGTGTAAAGGGTCAATTCTTTTCTTAATTATAAGAAAATGATATTACTCATTTGATGAAAATATCAAATATGTCACGGAGATTCTAGTCCCTTAGAAAAATTCTGGTTCTTCAAAGTAGAGGTGTCAATCCCTGACGTGAAACGAATCCGACTTGAAGTTATTAAAAGAAACACGAACAAACCCGTACATGACTTGCACAAACCTGACACGAAGTTATTAATTTGTCTAAAACGTAGTTGTTTTATTATATATGTAATTTTTGATGTATTTTTAGCATAACCCGAAACCAAATCCGAACTCAACCCGATGATCCAAATTGACACCCCTGCTTCAAAGGGGTTGAGTTCTATAAAGGGTAAAAAAATTCCCCTCGTGGCTAAGTATGAAAAATCAGGTTCGATTTCGTAGCTTTGAAACCTGATTGAGGCCCTGTTTTTATATTAGAAATTGAACATCCTTATATGTGAGGTGACTAGAAAGAAAAGATGTGCATAACAAGGGCCAGTTTCTTGATTTTTATTTTATTTTTTCGTTGTAAGTTTTATTTCAATCCGGACCAACTTGTTTAAAATTGAGGATGCCATATATATGATATGGAACGAAAAGATGGTTAGTTAATAACATTGTAATAGGTTTGGAAATTACATGAAAATGTTTCATAGCTATAATTTCACGGTACGAGGAAATTGAAAACAGCAAACACCAGTTTCCCCTTGATGTTGTGATAAAAAGAAAAGAAAACGGACACAAAAGTGTTTGTTTTCATCGTTTAATTACTTCTTCAGTGCTTGCCGGCTGACTCAATCAAACTGCATTTTATAGTATATGTGCAATCATTGTACTCTCCATTGAATTTGTTGTTTGCCTAATCGATCCGAAATAACCTAGATTTGTTTTTCAACAGATATGGAAAAATGTTAATGTTATCATATTGGCAAATTTGGTCTTTCTACACAGTGCACAATTCTTTGTTTCTTGTTTATGGCAATTGTTCTATTTTGAGTAGTTTGCTGATAATCTTGGATGTATTATCTAGATTTATTCAGCCCATATTATTGCCATTTAATCTTTTTCCTTATGTCTTTGTTATCACCCGTAAAGAAAGGATTTGTTTTTACTGTTTTCCGTTTTTAGTTTGTAACCTCCAGCTGTAAATCAGCAAATCACTTGATTCCAGCCATGAAGGATCGGTCTTGTTCAATATAAAAGGAGAGGACATCACCTCGAAGAAGATACACATAAAATACATTGAGCTTATAATTCTTCTTCAAGAAAATCATTTGTGTCGCTTTTGTTAGTCTTCGGGAGAAGACGATGAAGATCTACGGTGTGGATCGACTCAACCGTTCAAGGGATTTAAAGTTGGACGGATTCCAACAAGGTTGAGATTGTGGAAGATTCGATCAAGGGATTAGTTTTATACGAGTGTTGGTGAATTGATAAAGATGGAGTCTTTATGCTATTCGTAAATCCAGTCGTATTTGTAATAAGCTTTACTTTTCTAATATCGAATTGTATCTTCTCTGGGCGTGGCCTCGTGCATTAAGATTGAGGAATCTAAGCACGTTAAAAATCCTGGTGTTATTTTATGTTTCCGTTGTGTGAGTGTGTCGCATGCTTTAGTGTTACAACATTAACTTACAACACTGCTCGAATCCGAACATCCAGGGTTTTCTATTAATATATTGATTAATAAGGCAATATATTCTATCAATTGGCATCAAGAGCCTAACACTAATTCTTATTAGCGAGATCTTGTTTTATATTTGTTGCTAACATGTCTTGTGTTTATGAAGAAAGTTCAGTTTCACGCCCTCAATTCCTTGACAGTTTTGAAAAATCTACGGAGCAAAAGAACAGAAGAAGCAAATCCTCAACCAAAAGCAAAAGGATTTAATGCAGAGAATGTGGTGGCTTTGGACACATCCAGGTTGTATGTGCAAATACTCAAAAGAAGAATGGGAAATCATTCACCACCTCATGGAGTAACGAAGAACCAGATGATAAAGAAGAAGAAAATGTGAGCAATCATGTTGACAAAGAGGTTGGTTGTAATGAAACGCTCCCTAGTGCTATTTCTGGTGTTACAACACCAAACAGGTATGACACTAGCTTTCCTTTTGTTGAAAGATGTCTAAACTCTGTGATTCCTATAGAGGAAAATAACTCAAATGTTGAATACTCTGAGGATGACTCTGAAGTTGATGTAGAATCAAGGAATGAAGAACTAACGAGAGTTTACCAAAAGATGTACGAAAAATGCTTGGTTGTCTTGAAGACAAATGAGAACCTGGAAAAGAAAGTAGTGTGTCTTACTGCTGAAAAAGACTCACTCAAAGGAGAGGTAATTAAGTTTGAAAAGTGGGCAACAGAGAGAAAAGAAGAACTTGCCAGAGTAAAGAAAGAACTCAATGAGATGACAAATTCTGTCAAAAAACTGAACACTGGCAAGGGGAGTGATGAGTGTAAAATATACGTGCATTTGAGAGTTTAAAATGATATATATTTGATGCATATGTACGCATATTCAGTATATTTTACTTGGTTTCCCTTGTTGGGCATGATACTGCATACTCTTGTGAATTTTGCAGAAAATGGAACTAAATTGGATAAAAAGAGATATCACGTTCCAAAATATAGGTCAAGAGCTAATGTACGAAAAAAAATATGAAGGAGAGAAGCATGGAAGGTCAAACAAAAGGAATTTTCCTTCAAAAACGTCAAAAGGCGCTAACAGTTTCCAGCACTGACAGTGTTTAGTATTTTGGCCATAACTTCCTTTGCTCATGGAAAGCTAATAGAAAGATCTACAACTTTCATGAAGACTTGGGGATCAAATTCTGATCGCACGACCCAGCCGTGTGGGTTGACATGGTCGTTCGACGTAACTGGGGCTGAATTGGTCTCATTTTCCTACTCAAACTCTGCAAGTGATCTCTCCAAACATCTATAAAAGGGACCCAAGGCTATGCACAAAAATTCATCCATCAACACAACTTCATACAACAAAAAACACATCAAATAACACAAGAACGCAAGAATCAAAGAGCTTCTGAGAGCAAAATGTTAGGTTGCGAAGAACACCACAAGGCTTTCGCATCTAGGGAGCACAAGAGTTTCGAGGGCTTGGAGGAAGAATTCATCCTGACAAGGAGGGATTTTTTTTCTATGTCAAAGACAAATTCTATGCTTATATGATGTCATAATATTGATTCGGATTTGTCTATGAGTTTGTAATCAATGTTTGGCATATTTTTTGGATCTTAGGGGCATACCGACTCTGTAGATTTGTGTTAAATATGATTACTTGTTTTCTAAATTGCTTCATACGTTCTATTTTATGAATTCGAGTGCTTATTTATAATTGCTTTTTATCTAATCAATAATTTACATGTCATACTTCTAGTCCATAATCCGGAAGGTGAGTTCTAGTAAGACGAAAATCGAATTCAGACATGAAACATGTGTGACATACGTGTTTGTGCGTAGTAATTCAATTCCTAAATCTTTTTGGACTTATTAATGATTGTAACGATCCGGGAGGACTACAGTTATTCTTAATCAACTGCTTATACACCACCCGAGAGGGGGAGTAAAATGATATTAGGAATTTGAACCTATAGAATTGAATGAATTGGTTTTTAAAACTTTATTCGCATTTAATATTGAAGAAGCATGTTGAGATTATGTGCCTAAGGTTGCTCCTAAAGATGTTGAAAATACTTGTGGGGTTCACAAATTTATTTTATTTATTTTCTTTATTTTCGATTTTTAGGATTAAATACTTCAATTTTCAGTCGCTTCAATAAAATTGGATTACGATGTTATTATAGCCTAAGTGTTTCGAGATTCAATCCCTGAGCAATACGACATTGCTTGCCATTATTCTATAAACTACACGTACACTTGCAGTTGTATGAACCAAAACTATTTTTTGGCGAACAAGTTTTTGAAATCCCTCCAACTTAAAGCATTGCTCGTCCTCGAGCCATTTTAGAAAAATAATATAAGGGATAAAAATGAAAAAACACCCAAGAACACTATAAACATTAAATAACATTTGACTCCATACTTAAGAAAACCATGTAATTTATAATCAAGAAGTCATCATTCATAAACTTGGCATAATCAATACTCTCTTGGATACTCGACATCGCGACTCACAAGAAGATAGTGTATCACTCGACTCTCAGAAGTGGCTGTTGTTAAGGAAACACTCAAGGATCGAGTGACCCAACTTGATGGCAAGGTCGATGTATGGATAATGTTTACGCTCAAATTCAATTCAGTGAATGTAGAACTACCATAAGCTTGCAAATCGTCTAACATCTCTACCACTTTTGTGTGCACAAATCAAGAATTAAAAAGGACTTTTATTAGGTTGTAATGTAGGCTCTTTTGTAAGGGTAGGGAAAATTTGGATTAAGTGACTTGACTTGAGCAAATAGAATTTAAGCATACAGATTTGCAATTCACCAACCCAATAATATCAGTTTTCTTTTTCAACTCAATTCCACCCTTATTTCTTTTTTTTTTCATTCTTAGGCATTTTTATCTTCTTTTCTTTTTCTTTAGCCTCAAGCTCTCTTTCTCTCTTTTTTTTCACAATTTTCAGAATTGTTTTTTGCCTTGCTCGATTTTCTCTTCTTTTTCAGATATATTTTCTTTTTCGAGCTTCACATATTTTTCATTTACCCAGATACTGCTCATCCCTTTTTCTTTTGCCAACTTCCTCTTTTTTTCATAATTCACCACATTTCCGCCAAACTTATTCATTTTCTATAAGCTCAAGAAATTTTAGGAATAAAAACATACAAAATTTTAAAGATCAATGTGGCTCAGAATAATAGTTTTGGCTCAAACTTGGCTAACTAGGGAATCATGAGTTCATAGATAGACTTTTTAAGCTAAGTAGGTTAAACAAAGATGGCCTTAGATCATTTTCAAAAATTACACACACACATGGCTTCAATGAAGATATCATAGAATGTTCTAGAGTTCTAGCAATTATGAATGACACACTCAAGAAAAAATAAGTCTACAATAATAAAGCAGTTTAAGGCACAAAAGCTCACAGGCTTATTTTTCGCAACATACTCAAATACCCAATTTTCTTAACACATGCCAAGCAAATGATTAACTTTCCTCCCAAGAATTTATTACATTATCCCCCAAGTAAGTTATCACATGCCATAAAATATTCATAGTAAAATCATAGGGAGCTGGGCAAAAAACTGAAATAAAAATCACACACAAAAACAACTAAACGTGCTAAAGCTGTAAACGTGCTAAAACAAAAATAACTAAAAAATCACAAAAAATTAAAACAAAAATCGAGTGTTTTTATTTCCGAAAATTATAATGCAAGTGCTTCTACATGCAGTCCTAAATGTAATGCAAAATGCAACAGTACTAATATTACGCATTCTTGACAACCCCCCAAACTTAAAATATGCGTCGTCCCGAACATATGAGGAAATTATCAAAAGGAGAGAGGGATGCATAATAAGTACTTACATGGATAGTTCTGATGGAGGCGGGTGCTCGTCCGCCAATTCGGAAACTGAAGGAGCAGATCGTACGGTTGGGTCGCGTGCGTCCACATGCCCATCTGCGTCTAGTTTTTTTCATTTTTTTTTTCAATTCTTTTTTTTTGCTTTTTTTTCTCAAAAAATAAATTCTTTTTTTTTTCAAATTTTTTTTCATTTTTTCTCATAATTTTTTTCTTTTTTTAAAAAAAAAATTCAAATTGTTTTTACCCCCGAGGTTTTTCGCAACGTCTGGGTTGCCTCCCACTAAGCGCTAAGTTTTTCGTCTTCAGCCAGACTCAGATTTCTAGCATTGCTTTTGTTGAACCGTGTCGGTTGAAATCCTTGAGCCCTTATATTTTGTACCATCCATCAGACGAATGGTATTGCATTGTTTTCTCCGATTAAGTTCAATATCGCTTGAAAATTTGCCCTTTTGATGTTGGCCTTCCATTGCAGTTGCGGTTTGGGCTTCTTGTATCTCCAAAGATTCTAGTCTCGCACTCAACAAAAACGATGTTAGAGACGAAGAAAGAAAAAAAAATAATAAAAAAAATCGAAAAAAGAATAAAATAAAAAAACATTCACAAAAAAATATGCTTCAATTAAAATTGTACTACTTCTTACTATATCTAAGTAGAATATAATCAATCCCCGACAACGTCGCCAAAAACTTGTTCGCCAAAAAATAGTTTTGGTTCATACAACTGCAAATGTACAGTGTAGTTTATAGAATAATGGCAAGCAAGGTCGTATTCCTCAGAGATTGAATCTCGAAACACTTAGGCTATAATAACATCGTATTCCAATTTTATTGAAGCGACCGAATATTGAAGTATTTAATCCTGAAAATCGAAAATAAAGAAAATAAATAAAATAAATTTGTGAACCCAAGTATTTTCAACATCTTTAGGAGCAATCTTAGGCACATAATCTCAACATGTTTCTTCAATATTAAAAGCGAATAAAGTTTTAAAAACTAATTCATATAATTTTATGGGTTCAAATCCCTAATATCATTTACTCCCCTTCCCGGGTGGTGCATAAATAGTTGATTAAGAACAATTGTAGTCCTCCCGGATCGTTACAATCATTAATAACTCCAAAAAAGATTTGTGAATTGAATTACTCCCCACAAACACGTCTGTCACACATGTTTCATGTCTGAATTCGATTTTCATCTTATTAGAACTCACCTCCCGGATTATGGACTAGAAGTATGACATGCGAATTATTGATCAGATAAAAAATAATTATAAATAAGCACTCGAATTCATAAATAAAACGCATGAAGCAATTTAGAAAACAAGTAATCATATTTAATACAAATCCACAATTTCGATTATGCCCCTAAGATCCGAAAAATATGCCAAACATTGATTACAAACTCATAGACAAATCCGAATCAACATTATGACATCATATAAGCATAGACAAGAGTTCTTATACATAGAAACAAAACCACTTTTTGTCAGGATGGATTCTCCCTCCAAGCCCTCGAAACTCTTGTGCTCCCTAGATGCGAAAGCCTTGTGGTGTTCTTCGCAACCTAGCCTTTTGCTCTAAGAAGCTCTTCGATTATTGTGTTCTTGTGTTATTTGATGTGTTTTTTGCTGTATGAAGTTGTGTTGATGGATTACGTTTCGTGCATAGCCTTGGGTCCCTTTTATAGATGCTTGGAGAGATCACTTGCAGAGTTTGAGTAGGAAAGAGAGACCAATTCAACCCCAGTTACGTCGCACAACCGTATCAACCCACTCGGCCGGGTCGTGCAATCAGAATTTGATCTCAGAGTCTTCATGAAAGTTGTAGATCTTTCTCTTAGCTTTCCATGACCACTTTAATAACCTCAATATCAATTTTGCAGAGGAAGTTATGGCCAAAAAACTAAACCCTGTCAGTGCTGAAAACTGTTAGCACGTTTTGACGTTTTTGAAGGAAAATTCCTTTTGTTTGACCTTCCATGCTTATCTCTTTTATATTTTTGCTCGTACATTAGCTCTTGACCTATATTTTGGAACGTGATATCTCTTTTTATCCAATTTAGCTCCATTTTCTGCAAAATTCACAAGAGTACGCATTATCACGCCCAACAAGGGAAACCAAGCAAAACATATTGAATATGCGTGCAAATGCATCAAATATATATCATTTTAAACCCTCAAATGCACGTATATTTTACACTCATCAGGGAGATTAGATGAAATTCTATCTCAAGGAAAATATCATCAAGATCGTGCAGGTATTGGTTTTGGTTCTAATTCTAACAACAAATTTGCTAAAAAGGATAAAAAATAGAAAATTGCTTTTGTTAAAGAAGGAACTTCATCTAATCATGTTCCTATTTGTCACTATTGCAATTGTCCTGTCCATATAAGACCTAGTGTTATCGTCTTCAGAAACACTGTAGGCAAGACAGAGTGCAATCTCATATGTTCAAATATCACCAAAGAAACACTCCTTTTTTAAAGTTGACTTATCCAACAAACCCAATAAAATATGGGTTAGAAAAAATTAGTTTTCTTGTAATGTTGCTCACACATCTTTAAAAGCTAATGTGACTGAATCATGGTATTTTGATAGTGGGTGTTCTCGTCATATGACTGAAGAATTGGAAAAACTCATTGATTTTGAAAAACATGAAAATAGTTTGGTCACTTTTGGTGATGGTGCCAAAGGAAATAATTTGGGAAAAGGAACGTTAAATGTCGTAGGACTTCCCCATTTAAAAAAATATCTTGTATGTTAAAGGCTTGAAAGCTAATCTTATTAGCATTAGCCAGTTGTGTGATGATGATTTATGTGTCAAATTTGATAAGAATGTTTGTAATGCCTTTGATAATTCAGACAATTGTATTCTGAAGGGAAATAGGTCGTCCGCTAACTGTTATTTATTGTAGGAACATCTCGAGTGTTACAACACTCAGTGTCATAACACTAACTTGATTGGGTTTAGTGATGTTAATTTGACAGTTGATGTCGATGATCGAAAGAGCACTCCTGAGGATGTGTCTACCTTGGTAACAATTTAGTTTCATTGTACAGTAAGGAACAAAGTTGTGTATCCCTATCCACTATTGAGTCTGAATATACAGCCTTAGGGAGCTTTTGTTCTCAAATGTTGTGGATGAGACAAGTGTTGACTAACTAAGGGGTTGAAGAGAAAACTCTTACTGCTTACTGTGATAATTCAAGTGCCATAAACATTTTTAAAAACCCAGTGCAACACTTCAGAACTAAACACATCGATATTCGACACCATTTTATAAGAGACTTAGTTGAGAATAAGATTGTTACCATTGATTTTGTTACCACTGAGAATCAAATTGCTGATATTTTAACCAAAACCCTAGACTTTAAAAGGTTTAATTACCAGAAAAAGTCTCTGGGTGTATGTACTCTCTGAGCAGTGTGGGTTTCAGTGTTGCGACATCATACGCATCATCTCTTCTCCTTCTTGATGTGTTGCAACCTCCTATTGATCTTATTCTGTTGCATTAGTCATTGTGTATTTCTAAGATCATTTCATTGGCTTATCTTTGTTTTATTGTTGTGACGCAATTGAGTACTCTTTTGATGTAACCTTTGCCTAAAAACAATTGTGGATCAATTTACAAACAAAATAATTTTTTCCATGTGAAAGATGTATTTTTTTGGGCCTTTGACAGAAAAAGCTGCCTATACATTGTGTGTGAAATCTATTCAGTTGTGAACTATTCTATGTTCTTTTATATGTTTGAATCATATTATGATCTTCTGAGAAAGAGTTACCCATGTTTTGGAGCGAAAGCTACCGACTGGATAAATGTTCTACTGATTATTCCTTTCACTAAAAGATTGCTAAATAGGAAAAAGATTTTGATCCATTGACTTTGTATGGCGATGTTCTTGAAAAAAGGTAGTACAACACTGGGTTACAACACCAAAACGCCTGAGGCCATTTTTTCTTGTCAGAAATAAACTCATCATTCTAGGCATCTCTCGGGACCATTTTTGGGCTTGTGGAAAATATGTCTCTTCTTGATTCGATGTGGTACATCATTTTTGGAAATAATTTTTCCTTAAATCTGTCTATTATAAAATGAATTGATCATTAGTACTTGTTTTGGATTAATTGCACACCTTGAATTATGGGACTTTTCCAAAAATATTTGAATTTTAAATTTGCAGTTGGAAGCTTTTCTTGGAAACTCCCATAGTCGCCATTTGTATCACTCCAATTATGGCGGTTCATTCTCTCATCAATTTTGGTAAGGACTACATACAAATTCTTGAAGGAGATTGTTTTGGCCAAAAAAATAGCCAAAGTTTGGTTGGCTTCATTTGTCTTTTTTTTGGTCAAAAAAGGGGAGAGAAGAGACTCTACTGAGGTGAGACTCAAGTAAGGGGGAGCAAAGTAAGTCAAGTAAGATAAGACCCAGTGATAAGGAAGAAGACGATGATGCTGCTTCTAATGGGGAGTTTGAATATATTGATGAGGAAGATGATGCGGCTGACTCTGAGGGGGAGTCAAAGGATGACTAAGTTTATAGCATTCAATGTTTATCTTGCTTTGTAGTTTGATGATAAAACTTGATTTATTTTGGATAAACTGATTGGATATGTATGTTATTGGATAAATGCTTGTTATTTTGATTGTGCTAACATTTGTAGGATTTAAATCAAAAGTATTGCTTCACTTATGATTTTTTATTTTTCCTGCATGATTTGTTTTGACCAAAAGTGCCAAGGGGGAGATTGTTAATGTTATCATTATTGGCAAATTTGGTCTTTCTACACAGTGCAAAATCTGGTGCTGAGACTCTGGGATGCAACACTATCTACACAGAATCTGGGCGGATTTTATGTCAAAATTCTATGTTTCTGGTTTATGGCAATTGTTCTATTTTGAGTAGTTTGATGATAATCTTGGATGCCTTATTTAGATTTATTCAGCCCATATTATTGCCATTTAATCTCTTATATCTTTGTTATCACCCATAAGGAAATGATTTGTTTTTTATGTTTTCCTTTTTTAGTTTGTAACCTTCAGCTGGAAATTAGCAAATCACTTGATTCCAGCCATGAAGACGACACCTTGAAGAAGATACATATAAAATACATTGAGCTTATAATTCTTCTTCAAGAAAATTATTTGTGTTGCTTTTGTTAGTCTTCGGGAGAAGACGGTGAAGATATATGGTGTGGATCGACTCAACCGTTCAAGGGATTTGAAGTTGGAGGGATTCCAACAAGGTTGAGATTGTGGAAGATTCGATCAAGGGATTAGTTTTATACGAGTGTTGGTGAATTGATAAAGATGGAGTCTTTATGCTATTCGTAAATCCAGTCGTATTTGTAATGAGCTTTGCTTTTCTAATATTGGATTGTTTCTTCTCTGGGTGTGGCCTCGTGCATTAAGATTGAGGAATCTAAGCACGCTAAAAATCCTGGTGTTATTTTATATTTCCGCTATGTGAGTGTGTTGTATGCTTTAGTGTACAACATTAACTTACAACACTGCTCGAATCCGAATATCCAAGATTTTTGTATTAATATATTGATTAATAGGATAACATATTCTATCAAAAAAGACTATAATTGTGAAAATTATAAACATAGCATAGCAAAAGAGGAAAATTTTGAAGTAAACCCAGAGACAAGAATTCCAAATCCTTTGAGGTAGGATAATACATCGTCTCCGACTTTTATTTACATAAAAACCAAAAAACAAAATATAAGAATAATTTGTTTCAAAATTATTTATTAAGTATTCATTGAATACCATACAAACAAAAAATATAATAAAGATACAAATAATTTATAGAAATATTTAAATTGTTAACTAGTTATATATCTACGTTGTGCCAAGTCATTCTTCAAAAGAAAAAAAAAAGTTGTGCCAAGTCATAAATCAAATACGTAATATAGTGATTAATAATAAGTATTATTTAGTAATCGGATAATAGTTCAGTGGTTAAGACTCTCATTCTCAAATCAAATGTCTGATGGTTCGATTCCCACAAGCTTGTAGTTCAAGTGGTATCGCTCACCTTTATAAGGGTGTTACCAATGTTCGAACCTTGTATCTTTCAGTTTATTTGAAATTTATCCCTTCCCTCCCACCACTATTCCCAACTTATCAAAAAAAGTACAAATACGAAACATATGAAATAATATCAATAATAATTTTGTTTTTAAATTACATGAAGATAAATTAAACCTTTGCTCCTAATAATTCTTCTACATTCTATTTTATCCCAGCGTCTATAAATTTGTATGTTATTCATTTCTATATTATCATGCATGATTGATTTATATACCATAATTTTGAACAAAAATATGTACTATTCATACATTAAATGCCCAACATTTCATAATTAGGTTAGCAAGTGGAATTGAATGTTTTACAGTACTCACACCTCAAGTTGTCTAATTTGAACTTAATTAGTAAGCGCACACACATTGCGGATACAAGAATATTGAGTCAGAATTATTAATATGTTGTCCGTATCATCAATACATCTACACGTGTATATATTATATAAATGTTTATTATAATTTATTGATTAACAAAACTATAAAATACAGATTGAGGTCAACATATAGTCATATCTATGGAGGGGTCATGGGGTCCATAGATCTTCAATTGTTGGCATTGTGATAGCTGTCAAAGCAGAGGTGGTCAAATGGAACCGAAACGAGGTTTTAAATTGGAGCCAAAACTGCGGTTAACAGTTCTAAAATCGGAACCAGAACTGTGCAGTCCGTTTCTGATTTCTAATCCTTGGTCTTAAAAATTATGTAACTAGCGGTTAGAACCGGCGGTTTTCAATGTTAAAGCCAATAATATTTAATTTTTTGGTAAATATATACTAGAAGAAGTGTTAAGTATTTATTATAATATTTTATATTCGTAACAAAATGAGACATGTTACTAGCCAAAATGTTGTAAATAAACTATGTCAACTTTGATCATCTATACTCTTATAGTATGTATAGATAGTTTAATATTATTAATGTTAAGTACAAACTTAGTTGAATATTAAGTCCAAGTCTTTTTCTTCCTTTTTCCATTTTTTGTAACTAATATTGATAAACTATTTTAAAAAAATCAAAAATTATCAAAAGATTACAAATGTTCCGATTAAAACTAGACCGTGGAAGAACTTGTTGTTTGTGGTGTTTGGTTTTCTCGAAAAATAGACAAAATAACGGGACTAAATTATAAGTCGAGGCGAGAATTGAATTCTCTATCCGCAAGACGAAATTGCCCCGAACAAAGTGCTAACGGTTCTAGGCAACCGTCATTAAGATACAACGACTTTCAAGTTAAAGCTGGCAGCACTTGCAAAACTTAAACTTACAGTGAATAAAAGAGTTTCGGAACTTTCGATTTTGCAAAAGGGGAACGAAAGAAACAATATGCAGATATGCATATGATTTCAGATTTTCTAATGTTGAAAACAGAGTTATGGGGGTCTGTTTATATAGAGTTCTGGATGCCTGTTCAGAACAGATGCATCCATTGGTCCGGATCAATTTGGACTGTTGGATCGTGCCTTCTGATCAAGAGGAACAATCTGATGGTCCAGACCGCATCTCTTCTGAAGGTACACATGCTTCTGCACGCACCCCTGCATACTGAACATAGGCGTCCACTCAACGAACAGGCGCGTCCAAATCAGCGTCACTGCGTGGCACGTGTCGCCATCTAGATGACTCCGCCAATTCACTGCCACCTGAGTTGCACTGCTAGCGCCCAATGCGACTATGTGTAACATGCGCGGATCCAGGCCCGGGCTCGGATGGTGCTCCTGTTAGTCCAAGTGGCTACAATAATCTAGAGGGGGTGAATAGATTATGCCGATTTTTCGCAAATCGCCCTCTTTTTCGAATGAACACGTAATTGACAAGAATGTAAATGTGGAAATTAAACAACACTCGATAATTTATAGTAGTTCAATCCACCTAGGGCCTAATCTACTACCTCCCCGGTATATCCGAAGTGGATTTCAAAAAGAAAAAAAGATTTTATTAATTACCACAATTAATACAACACCACCTTTGAAGATTACCACAATCTTCTTACAACACCTTTTAAGGAGATTACCACAATCTTCCTTCAACACCTATTAAGAGTACCACACTCTTCAACACCTAAGATCACCCAAGTGTGTTCTTACCACAAGAACACTAACAAGGATATCTTGTTTTGGATGATAGAAAAATTCAAGATTACAACTCAATAAATGAAGTATACAAACTTTCAGTGCAAGTGTAATCAAGAACAAAAAGCCTAGACCTCAAGGTTGTGCAAGTGCAAGAACTTAGGTTATTACAACAATAATGTAAAAATGAAAGTTTGAAGAATTTTGCAGATTTCTTGTTGTATTGTATGCTTGTGTGTTACATATAGTGTCTTCAAAACATCCTATTTATAGGAGAGTCTTCAAGATTGGATCTCCAACATAGGCTCCTCCTTCTTCACTTTTGTCTACAAAAAGAGGATCACAAGATGTAGAAATATTGTACAAAAATCAAAAGCAAATCTTGTTGATAAGGATTTCAAACAGCATAATTTTGCTGTCAAAAAATACATAGCGCGATCGATTGCCTGTATAAGATTTCAACGTTTGAAATAAAATAGTGCGATCTAGGACGGGTTGCGGGAAGTCCGGCCCGGTCGAGGGGGTGCGGCCAGGTCGGAGGGGGTCCGACCGGTCGACCTACCCTTGACCGGTCGCCTCCCTCATTTTCAAGTCCGGTGCGTTTGTTTCATTTTGTGCGTTCTTCAGGTACCGGTCGACCTCTTGTTCGACCGGTCGACCTCCAATTTGAAATGTTGTCCAATTTTTGTCAAAAATAAACTTCAAAAAATACTCCAAAAATAGTAAAAACATTTTAAATCAATTGGGAGTATTTGGACAACTTTTAAAAACATTGTTTTGGTGAAAAAAAACAATTAACACAAAATCATTAAAAGTATTGTCCAATTTTTATCGAATAATAAACTCCAAGAAATACTCCAAAAATTAGTAAAAACATTTTAAATCAATTGGGAGTATTTGGACAACTTTTATAAACATTATTTTGGTATAAAAACTCATTTAAACAAAATCATCAAAATTTTGATAAAACATTTATCTAACAAACTCCCCCTTTTTGATGATTACAAACCAAAACAATTTTAGGAAGTTGATTTTAAAACAAAACATATTTTCCGGTCTAAAACATTAATCCATTACAAGCAATATTTACCATAAGTAAAACACACAAGGATAGGAGCAAATATTTTTCAAAATATTTTTGCACAAGCTCCCCCTATCATTATGCATATCAAGAACAAGTATAAAAGCAACCAACTAAAAGCTAAAAACTTAGCTTTTACAAAACAAGCTTGAATTATTTGAGCATAGAAGCTCCCCCTGTCACGAAACATCATTAGTTAAGCATAAAAGTCCACAATACATCAAATGGACTAAGTAATATTCACAGCTTTTGGTTTTTAAGAGCCCTAGCTTATAGCTTTTCTTGCGAGCTTATTTTTGCTTTTTTGAGCATATGAGCGTTTTTCCTGTTTCTCCCCCTTTGCAATCAACAAAAAGAGTGTTAGCACGATAAAAACATCATACAATAATATCAAAGTGCGCAATTTTATCGATTTATCGAGCATTTTAAAAATTGAAGCTTAAATTCCAAATAAAAAGGGAAAAATTGATCATTTGATTTGCAAAAGCTCATTTGAGTGTCAAGACATGATCCCAATAAATATATAAGACTTTTGAAGCATAAGATTCATGTATAAGTTGAAATTTTCTTTACGACAATTCATCGAACACTTTGTGGGCGTGAAAAATAAAAGAAGTTGTATAAGTCCCTTGTAAATGAATCAAGCCAAAAAAATTCATCACCAAACCAGTTCAAACACCATTCAATACATCATAATTAACAAGCTCATCCCAATCATATGAAACTTCCATCAATAAAATTGCAAATAAGCCAAAAACTCAAGGGTTCAACCCAATTGAGCAAAGGTAGTAAAATTCTTACCATTCAATCTGTAAAGATGAGCAATGATGATGATAATCGAGCCTCATTAAGTACAAGATATTAAATGTATGCAAGAAAACAAATTTGAAGTGAAATTTGTGTGCATTTGACGAAGGGGACGAAAATGAACATTTTGAGCCAAAATGGCTAGGTCTGAAGACACAGACGTTTTAAACCAAAAATTGGTAGTGGGCGACCGGTCGACAGTGAGAGCGACCGGTCGAGGTGAGGTCCGACCGGTTGCCCTCACCCCAGTCAGCCCCCTGTCTCAACTTATTTTCCAAAATCCGAATTTTCAACCAAAAATCCGATTTTTCGCCCCTAAGTTTTAAAAACGTGCAAAATGAAAACGTAAACCTCATTCAATATGCATTATGCCTAACCGAGCTCGTATAGATGCAAAAGTCTCGGAAGATAGCGGTTTTGTAAAAATATCCACCAATTGATCTTGAGATGGTACGAAAGATATCTCAATTTTTCGTTTTGAGACACAATCCCTTAGAAAATGATGTCGAATTTCAATATGTTTAGTACGGTTAGGATGAACCGGGTTTTGAGCAATATTTATATCGGATATGTTATCACAAAAAATAGGAACACTTTCAAAAGAGCATTTATAATCCGCTAAAGTTTGTTTCATCCAAAGCAATTGAGTGCAACAAAAGGCCGCGGAAATATATTCGGCTTCGGCCGTTGAAAGTGAAACACAATTTTGTTTCTTTGAAAACCAAGAAACTAGGCAATCACCTAAAAATTGACATGATCCAGAAGTACTTTTACGATCATCAATATTTCCTGCATAATCTGAATCACTATAACCTTTAAGAGAAAAATTTTCATTCTTTGGATAAAATAAACCATATTGAATAGTCCCTTTCAAATATCGAAAAATCCTTTTAACGACACTCATATGAGATTCTTTGGGATTGCTTTGAAAAGGAGCACATAGGCATACGACATGAAGAATATCCGGTCTACTTGCGGTTAAATAAAGTAAACTACCAATCATACCTCGATATTTGGATTCATCATCCGGCTTGCCTTTTTCATCTTTGTCAATCTTGACGTTTGTTGCCATTGGGGTAGAGACGGTTCTTCCTTCTTCAATGCCAAACTTCTTCAAAAGCTCCTTTTGTATATTTTGATTGTGAAATATAAATTCTTTCTTGGCATTGCTTAATTTGAAGTCCAAGGAAGAAGTTGAGCTCCCCTATCATGCTCATTTCAAATTCACCTTGCATTAACTTAGAAAATTTCTTGCACAAGGATTCATTAGTAACACCAAAAATAATATCATCAACATAAATTTGCACTAATAAGCAATCTTGCCCTTTTTCAAAAACAAAGAGAGTAGTATCAACTTTACCTCTTGTAAAACCATTTTGCAAAAGAAAAGAGTTAAGTCTATCATAGCATGCACGGGGTTCTTGTTTCAAACCATACAAGGGCTTTTTAAGTTTATAAACATCATTAGGCTTAGAAAAATTTTCAAACCCTGGAGGTTGTTTTACATAGACTTCTAAACGTGAATAGGCAAGTTGAAATACGAATAGCTTGTAAACGTGCTACGGGTGCAAATGTTTCATCATAATCAATACCTTCTTCTTGACAATAACCTTGAGCTACTAACTTTGCTTTGTTTCGAACAATATTGCCTTGGTCATCGAGCTTGTTCCAAAATACCCATTTTGTGCCAATAATTGTTTGAGATGGAGGACAAGGTACTAGTTCCCATACATCATTCCTTTCAAATTGATTCAACTCCTCTTGCATTTCTAAAAACCAATCTTCATCTTCAATAGCTTCCTTAGCATTTTTAGGCTCTTTTTGAGATATAAGAGTTTTCTCTGCAAATTTTCCTCGAGTCATTACTTTATCAAGGGGATCACCTGTTAGTCCAAGTGGCTACGATAATCTAGAGGGGGGTGAATAGATTATCTCGATTCTTAGCAAAGATGAAGTGCTAAGTGCGGAATTTAAACAATACACTTCGATTTATAGAGGTTCAACCCACCTAGGACCTAATCCTCTACCACCCCAGTATATCCGGGATGGATTTCAAAAAGAAAAAAGATTTTATTAATTTACAAAAAATTAATACAACACCTTGAAGATTACCACAACCCTCTTTCACCACCTTGAGGATTACCATAGCCCTCTTACAACACCTTTGAAGATTACCACAACCTTCAAACACCTATCACCTAGATCACCCAAGTGTATTCTTACCACAAGAATACTCACAAGGATGTCTTGTGTTGAATGATGACCAAAATCAAGATTACAACTTGTTCACTTGGTTTTATACCATTGATTTGGGCTTCCGATACTAGAGTTTTGTGTTGTTTTTGAGTATTTTGAGTCATTTTTGTTATATCTCATAGGTTAGGCATTAATTTCCATTGTTTCGAGTCATTTGAGGGGTCAAATCATGTTGAGAGCCAATTATATTGAGTTTATAGTCATATTAATGAATCGCGTATCAAAAGAAGTGTAAACGATCAAACAACGAGAGATTGATTTGAAGAAACGTCCAAATGCGTATGAAATTTCCATCACTGGCAGGGTTTCGTATTTTGGTCATAACTCTCTCTACAAAATTGATATTGAGGTGATTCAAGTGGCTATGGAAAGCTAAGAGATAGAGCTACAACTTTGATGAAGGGCTCAAAAACAAATTCGGACATTTGGTAGGCGAAAAAGCGGGCGCTGCAGTGCCGTGATGTGCCAAAACACTCCAAAATTCACGTTGGCGCTGCAGTTTAACGCCCAAGCCGCAGGCGCCGGGCGGCATTTTTGTGCGAAATTGCTGGGCACCGCAGCGCCCGGGCGGAAATTTCTATGTTCACCTACCCTCTTTCTTGGACTTTTGTGGGACTATAAATAGAAGCTTTGGGGCTTGAAATTGGGCATCTTGGAACCTTGGAAGACAATAAAAAACGGCTACAAGACAAGGAAGAAGGATTTGAGCACTTTGAGAAGAATTTGGAGAAGAAGATTGGAGGCTTCTATCATCTAGAAATAGAGAAGATCCCTCAACTCTTGTTCTTATTTTGTTGCTTTCTTCATATCTTGTAAGATGTATTGTTGTATTTTCTTGGATTCATTTTCTTCAATCATGAGCTAAACTCTATAATTCTAGAGGGATGATGTAATCCATGTTTGAACTTTTGTTTTGAGATTGTGGTTTGTCAATCTAGATTTCTCAATTTATTTGTGCTATTTGGATTTATTGCTTCTAAATTACTTGATCAATAATTTAGATTGTTGGGTGTATTTGATTTGACTCTTGAGAAAGGTAATTGAATACATGACCTTGAAATAGCATAACCTAGGATTTCATAGAATTGAGAGATTTGTGAATCCTTTGAAGTCATCAACCAAGATTCATAGTTTTTATCAAGATTTCAATTGGTGATTTTTATAGAGATATTGATTTCCCAATTGTGATCTAAAATCATTTGGCACTCGAGAGAGGAAATGATTATTGTAGAAATCTTGACTTATAAATTGGTAATTTGTGATTGATATACCATATTGATAACATAAGGAAAACTAGATTCATCACACCTCTAGAATTCATTCTCCCATAGATTTCGATGTTTATATTTTGATTAATTATATCTAGTTGTTTTTATTTATAAATTGAGACATCCATCTATTATTGATATGTCAAATATAGCATAGGTAATTTATACTTGGTACTTATACACGCATTCCCTGTGGATACGACAACCCTACTCATATCACTATATTAAAACTTGACAACCGTACACTTGCGGTTAGAAAAAAATCTCTAACACAACTCAATAATGATTGATACAATATGAGTACAAGTGTAATCAAGAATTGAAAGCCTAGACCTCAAATTTGTGCAAGTGAAAGTGCTAGGGCTAATACAACAAGATATATGAAAGTGTTTGCTTGATTGCTCTTTGCTTGTGTAGAGTGTTGTATCTTGTTGCTTGAATGAAGCTTCTATTTACAGGAGAGGTCTTGGATTTGATTTCCAGACATAGGCTCCTCCTTGGGAGTGATTTTCTGCAAAAGAAACCATTTAAAATCATCAATATAGCTGTTAGAAATCAATCCCACAAAATAGGGAAAAGCTGTCTGAAAATGCAACGGATAGTTTGCTGATAAACAAGGGGTGCGATCGGTCGCGCAGAGATAAGATTGAAATTGAATTCCTGCAATTTTTATACAGGGGGACCGGTCGGAGGGGGGTGCGACCGGTCGCCCTTGATGTTGACCGGTTGGGGTTGATATAAATACGAAACAGAGAAGACTGAACCAAAAGAGGGTCGCCCTCACCGGTCGACCACCTGGTCGACCGGTCGTCCTCCCTCTTTTTTTCTACGTCACATTTTCTGTTTCAAAACTCAACTCAGGTACGGGTTGCCCTATAGGGCGACCGGTCGAGCCTGAAACAAATGTGTTGTCCAATTTTTTATCGAAAATAAACTCCAAGAAATACTCCGAAAAATAGTAAAAACATTTTAAATCGATCGGAAGTATTTAGACAACATTTAGGCACATTGTTTTGGTTTAAAAACTAATTTGAATAAAATCATCAAAATCATGATAAAAATATTTATCTAACAAACTCCCCATTTTTGATGATTACAAACCAAAACAATTTTCTCGAGGACGATTTTGAAAACAAATAAATTTTCCAGTTTTATGAGTGAACTATCCGTTAAAAACATTCCATACAAAGCTCCCCCTATCTATGAGCATATCAACAAGAGATTTGCATAAGCTAGAAGTACAATCTATAACAAGCTTATATAAGATGCATATAAACATCATAAGCTAAGAAGCTCCCCCTGTCACAATACTTATAATTTTTTGCAATTGAGTCCATAATACAAGCCATGGACTAGGTATTCTTGGCTTTAGGAAGCTATAGCTTATAGCTTTTATTACAAGCATTTATTAGCTTCTTTTGGCTAACGAGCCAATTGAGTCCAAAATACAAGTCATGGACTAGGTATTCTTGGCTTTAGGAAGCCATAACTTATAGCTTTTATTAGCTTCTTTTGGCTAACGAGTCAATTTCCTGTTTCTCCCCCTTTGGAATCATCAAAAAGAATGTTAGGATGATAAAAACATCATACAATTACATCAAAGTGCGCAAAAGAGACGGTTTATCAACCATTGAGCAATTTAGGCTTAAAAACCAAGGAAAATGGGAGAAATATATCATGAAGAGTTCATATGCTCGTTTTATTTGCCAAAACATGATCGTGATAAGTATTTAAGACTTTTGGAAGCAAAAGAATCATGTAGAAGTTGAAATATTCATTGTGACATTTCATCGAACACCTTGTTGGCGTAAAAATTAAAAGAAGTGTATAGAGCCCTTGTAAATGAATCAAGCCAAAACAATTCATCACCAATTCACAACAAACATCATACAATACAATATAACAATTAAGCTCAACATGATCATAAGATAATTTCATCAAAAATATACAAGAAAGCCACAAGCTCAAGGGTTCAACCCAATTGAGCCAATAAAGGAAAATTCTTACCATTCGATCGGTAAAGATGAGCAATGATGATGATAAACATGCTATATAAGTTCCAAGATATGAATTGAATGCATGAAGATCAATTTTGAGTGAAATTTGTGTGAAGTTGGCAAAGGGGACGAGAAATGGCAAAAATAAGTTAAACTGTCGAATGTTGAAGACAGAACGGTTTTAATCCAAAATATAGCTCAGGGCGACCGGTCGTGGTTGAGGGCGATCGGTCGACGTTGAGGGCGATCGGTCGACGTTGAGGGCGACCGGTTGCCCTCAACCTTTTCACCTCACTGTTTTGTCAAGTTTTTCAAAATCCGAATTTTCAACCGAAAATCCGATTTTTCGCCCCTAAGTTTTAAAAGAATGCAAAATGTAAACGTAAACTTCATTCAATATGCATTATGCCTAACCGAGCTCGTATGGACGCAAAAGTCTCGGAAGATAGCGGTTTTGTAAAAATGTCCGCTAATTGATCTTTGAGATGGTACAAAAGATATCTCAATTTTTCGTTTTGAAACACAATCCCTTAGAAAATGATGTCGAATCTCAATATATTTAGTACGGTTATGATGAACCGGGTTTTGAGCAATATTTATAGTGGATATATTATCACAAAAGATAGGTACATTTTCAAAAGAGCATTTGTAATCCGCTAAGGTTTGTTTCATCCAAAGAACTTGAGTACAACAAAAAGCGGCGGAAATATATTCGGCTTCGGCCGTTGAAAGAGAAACACAATTTTGCTTCTTTGAAAACCAAGAAACTAGGCAATCGCCTCAAAATTGACATGATCCGGAAGTACTTTTCCGATCATCAATATTTCCCGCATAATTCGAATCACTATAACCTTTAAGAGAAAAATTTTCATTCTTTGGATAAAATAGACCATATTGAGTAGTGCCTTTCAAATATCGAAAAATCCTTTTAACGACACTCATATGAGATTCTTTGGGATTGCTTTGAAAACGAGCATATAGGCATACGGCATGAAGAATGTCCGGTCTACTAGCGGTTAAATAAAGTAAACTACCAATCATACCTCGATATTTTGATTCATCTACGGACTTGCCTTTTTCATCTTTGTCAATTTTGACATTTGTTGCCATGGGAGTAGAAACGGTTCTTCCTTCTTCAATGCCGAACTTTTTCAAAAGTTCTTTTGTATATTTTGATTGCGAAATGTATATGCCTTCTTGACATTGCTTAATTTGGAGTCCAAGAAAGAAGTTGAGCTCCCCCATCATACTCATCTCAAATTCACCTTGCATCAATTTAGAGAATTTCTTGCACAAAGAATCATTAGTAGCACCAAAGATAATATCATCAACATAAATTTGCACAAGTAAGCAATCTTGCCCTTTTTCAAAAACAAAGAGAGTTGTATCAACTTTACCCCTTATAAAACCATTTTGCAAAAGAAAAGAGCTAAGTCTATCATACCATGCACGGGGGTGCTTGATTTAAACCATACAAGGCCTTTTAAGTTTATAAACATCATTAGGCCTAGAAAAATTTTCAAACCCGGAGGTTGTTTTACATAGACTTCTTCTTGAATAATACCATTTAAGAAAGCGGATTTAACATCCATTTGGTAAAGTTTGAAATTTTTAAAACAAGAATAGGCAAGTAAAATACGAATAGCTTCTAAACATGCTACGGGTGCAAAAGTTTTATCATAGTCAATACCTTCTTCTTGACAATACCCTTGAGCTACTAACCTTGCCTTATTTCGAACAATGTTCCCTTGATCATCAAGTTTGTTCCGGAATACCCATTTTGTACCAATAATAGTTTGAGATGGAGGACAAGGTACCAATTCCCATACATCATTTCTTTTAAATTGATTTAACTCCTCTTGCATCTCTAAGAACCAATCCTCATCCTCAATAGCCTCCTTAGCATTTTTAGGCTCTTTTTGAGAAATAAGAGCTTTCTTGGCAAATTTTCTCCGGGTCATCACTTTGTCAAGGGGATCACCAATAATAAGATCTTTTGGGTGATCTCCCTTAAATTTCAATGCAACGGGAAGATCCGAAGTATTACCTCAATCTTCTTGAGGACTATTTGAAGTGGACGGTTGATCATTTGATGTAGACGGTTGATCATCAACTTGAACAATTGGTTCAATAATATCCTCTTCATCACTTTCATCATTGGGTATTCTTTCAACACGGCTTCAGCTTCATTGAATTTGACATGGATGGATTCTTCAACAACTCCACTAGTCTTATTGTAGACCCAATATGCTTTGCTTTTTGTTGAATATCCCATAAATATCCCTTCATCGGCCTTAGGATCAAGTTTGTCCAATTGATCCTTGGTATTCAAAATAAAACATTTACAACCAAATATCTTGAAATAACTAATATTTGGAGTTCTACCTTTCCAAAGCTCATATGGAGTTTTATTCATTTTAGGACGAATATAAACCCGATTAATAACATAGCAAGCGGTACTTACGGCTTCGGCCCAAAAATATTTTGGAAGTGAAAATTCATTGAGCATGGACCGACTCATCTCTTGTAGTGTCCGATTTTTCCTTTCGGCTACTCCATTTTGTTGAGGAGTCCTTGGAGCCGAAAAATTATGAGCATATCCCTTAGTTTCACAAAAGACTCTAAATTCACCATCAAATTCTCCACCTCGATCGCTTCGAATAGACTTAATAGTGTCTTCCTTTTCATTCTCAATAAGTCTACACAACTTAACAAACTCATTAACGGCATCGCTTTTATTGGTAAGAAAAAGAGCCCAAGTATATCTAGAAAAATCATCGACAATAACGAAAGTGTAATATTTTCCACTTAGACTTGTCGTACCAATATTCCCATACAGATCAAGGTGAAGCAATTGTAGGGGTTTGGTTGTGGAAATTTCATTTTTGGGCTTAAAACTACTTTTAACTAATTTGTTCTTTTGACAAGTGTCACATAAGCCAAGATTTTCAAAATTCAATTTGGGTAGTCCTTTCACATGTTGGTTTTTGTAAATATTTTTCAAATTCTTGTATCCAACATGTCCAAGTCGCCTATGCCATAAACTAGTTAAATCATTATTGGCGACTAAACAAGAAACATTTTGACTAACCAAATCACTTGTACAAATTTGTAAAGATTGCCTTTTCTATTTGCTTCACAAATAATTTCACCATTTTTAAGTATAAGGCATTTTTCTTTATTGAAGGAAACATCATAATTTGAATCACAAAGTTGGCTAACACTTATCAAATTAAACTTAAGCCCTTCTACTAAAAGAACATTACTAAGAGAGAAAGAAGAGTTACCAATTTCTCCATTTCCAAGAATTCTTCCTTTGCCATTGCCAAACATGACCATACCCTTTTCTTGGAGCTTGATGTTGGTAAAAAGTTCCCTCCTCCCGGTCATATGGCGTGAACGTCCGCTGTCCACGAGCCATTTTGAATCTTCCATTATTGTTATAGCCCCTATTACCTCATTATTTTCATCGTCTATGGTAATGAGACCATGTTCGGTTTCTCCTTCCTCGTCGGTTGTTTCGAGTAGTTCATCCCACGTTTTGACCTCCGCATTTAGAGCCTTCTTTTTCGTGAAAGGCTTCCTTTTCTTTTGCTCCTCTTCATCGAGCTTTGGGCAATCCGCAATGAAGTGCCCGGGTTTTCCGCATTTAAAGCAAGCATTATCTCTTGGTTTTCTTGCTTTATTTTTATTCACAAATTTTGCAAATTTCCTAACAAGTGCGGCCGTCTCCTCATCATCATCATCATTATCATAGTATGCATTATTGGAAGAAGTAGCAAGACCTTTAGGAATAATTTGCATACCCGATTGATTTATGGATGGTTTGGAATTTTTCCTCTCCTTGAGATAGACTTCATAGATGAGGAGATTTCCAATAAGCTCATCAAATTTGAGTGTCTCAAGATTTTGTGCCTCTGTGATTGCCGTTACTTTTTCGGACCATGAGCCGAGAAGAGCATTCAATACCTTAGTCACCTTGTCTTCTTCGGAGATGACTTTACCGAGGGCCACAAGAGGATTGACAATATTGTCAAGCCTTTCCACCATCTTGGAAATGCTTTCACCATCATGCATGTTAAAGTTTTCAAAGTCTTTAACAAGCATGGTCTTTCTTGCTTGCTTGACCTTCTTGGTCCCTTCATAGATTGTCTCCAATTTTTCCCAAACCTCATGTGCCGACCTTATGCCTCTTATGCGATTATACTCGGTGGCGGTAAGAGAACAATGCAAAATATTTAAGGCCTTACCGTTTAGAGAGAAAGCCTTTTTGTCGTTTTCATCGAACTCATTGAAAGGTTTAGGAGCCGAGGTGCCATCCTCCGATTTCTTGGTTGGTTGATCAACTCCTTCAATGACCACATTCCAAATGTCGAACCCGCACCCTTGTAGGAAGCACTCCATACGGTCTTTCCAAAATGCGTAGTTTTTGGCGTCGAATAGTGGTGGCTTGTTGGTGGAGGCGCCGGTGGTGAGATGAGCATCATATGTAGCCATGGATCTTTCCTCTTTACTCGGAACGAGCTAGCCAAAGAGTTTGGCTTTGATACCACTTGTTAGTCCAAGTGGCTACGATAATCTAGAGGGGGTGAATAGATTATCTCGGTTTTTCAGATTTTGCCCTCTTTTTCGAAAAACTCAAGCAAAGATGAAGTGCTAAGTGCGGAATTTAAACAACACACTTCGATTTATAGAGGTTCAACCCACCTAGGGCCTAGTCCTCTACCACCCCAGTATATCCGAGATGGATTTCAAAAAGAAAAAAGATTTTATTAATTTACCAAAAATTAATACAACACCTTGAGGATTACCACAACCCTCTTTCACCACCTTGAGGATTACCACAACCCTCTTACAACACCTTTGAAGATTACCACAACCTTCAAACACCTATCACCTAGATCACCCAAGTGTATTCTTACCACAAGAATACTCATAAGGATGTCTTGTGTTGAATGATGACCAAAATCAAGATTACAACTCAATAATGATTGATACAATATGAGTACAAGTGTAATCAAGAATTGAAAGCCTAGACCTCAAATTTGTGCAAGTGAAAGTGCTAAGGCTAATACAACAAGATATATGAAAGTGTTTGCTTGATTGCTCTTTGCTTGTGTAGACTGTTGTATCTTGTTGCTTGAATGAAGCCTTTATTTATAGGAGAGGTCTTGGCTTTGATTTCCAGACATAGGCTCCTTCTTGGGAGTGATTTTCTGCAAAAGAAACCATTTAAAATCATCAATATAGCTGTTAGAAATCAATCCCACAAAATAGGGAAAAACTGTCTAAAAATGCAACGGATAGTTTGCTGATAAACAAGGGGTGCGACCGGTCGCGCAGAGATAAGATTGAAATTGAATTCCTGTAATTTTTATACAGGGGGACCGGTCAGAGGGGGGTGCAACCGGTCGCCCTTGATGTTGACCGGTTGGGGTTGATATAAATACGAAACAGAAAAGACTAAACCAAAAGAGGGACTCCCAGGTACCGGTCGCCCAGGGGTCGACCGGTCGTCCTCCCTCTTTTTTTCGACGTCCTATTGTCTGTTTCAAAACTCAACTCAGGTACGGGTTGCCCTATAGGACGACCGGTCGAGCCTGAAACAAATGTGTTGTCCAATTTTTTATCGAAAATAAACTCCAAGAAATACTCCGAAAAATAGTAAAAACATTTTAAATCGATCGGAAGTATTTAGACAACATTTAGGGATATTGTTTTGGTTTAAAAACTAATTTGAATAAAATCATCAAAATCATGATAAAAACATTTATCTAACATCACCAATAATAAGATCTTTTGGGTGATCTCCCTTAAATTTCAATGCTACGGGAAGATCCGAAGTATCACCATTGTCTTCTTGAGGAACATTTGAGCTTGAAGGTTGATCATTTTGAGTATCATTTTGAATAATGGGTTCAACAATATCCTCTTCATCACTTTCATCATTGGGTATCCTTTCAACACCCGAAGCTTCATTGAATTTGACATGGATGGATTCTTCAACAACCCCACTAGTCTTATTGTAAACCCGATATGCTTTGCTCTTGGTTGAATACCCCATAAATATTCTTTCATCGGCCTTAGGATCAAGTTTGTCCAATTGATCCTTAGTATTCAAAATAAAACATTTACATCCAAATATTTTGAAATAGCTAATATTTGGAGTTCTTCCTTTCCAAAGCTCATATGGAGTTTTATTCATTTTAGGACGAATATAAACTCGATTAATGACATAGCAAGCGGTACTTACGGCTTCGGCCCAAAAATATTTTGGAAGTGAAAATTCATTGAGCATGGACCGACTAATTTCTTGAAGTGTACAATTCTTCTTTTCGGCTACTCCATTTTGTTGAGGTGTCCTTGGAGCCGAAAAATTGTGACTATATCCCTTGGTTTCACAAAAGACTCTAAATTCTCCATCAAATTGTCCACCTCGACCACTTCGAATAAACTTAATAGTATCTTCCTTTTCATTCTCAATAAGTCTACACAACTTAACAAACTCATTAACGGCATCGCTTTTATTTGTAAGAAATAGAGCCCAAGTATATCTAGAAAAATCATCAACTATAACAAAAATGTAATGTTTTACACTTAGACTTGCCGTACCAATATCCCCATACAAATCTAAATGAAGAAGTTGTAGAGGCTTGGTTGTGGAAATTTCATTTTTGGGCTTAAAACTACTCTTAACTAATTTGTTCTTTTGACAAGTGTCACATAAGCCAAGATTTTCAAAATTCAATTTGGGTAGTCCTTTTACATGTTGGTTTTTGTAAATAGTTTGCAAATTTTTATATCCAACATGTCCAAGTCGCCTATGCCATAAACTAGTTAAATCATTATTGGCGACAAGACAAGAAACATTTTGACTAACCAAATCATTTGTACAAATTTTGTAAAGATTGCCTTTTCTAATTGCTTCACAAATAATTTTATCATTTTTGGAAATAAGAAATTTTTCTTTATTAAAAACAACATTATAATTTGAATCACAAAGTTGGCTAACACTTATCAAATTAAACTTAAGCCCTTCTACTAAAAGAACATTACTAAGAGAGAAAGAAGAGTTACCAATTTCTCCATTTCCAAGAATTCTTCCTTTGCCATTGCCGAACATGACCATACCCTCTTCTTGGAGCTTGATATTCGTAAAACGTTATCTCTTTTCGGTCATATGGCGTGAACATCCGCTGTCCACGAGCCATTTTGAATCCTCCATAGTTGTTATAGCTCCTATGACCTACAAAAGAATTATTTTTAGGTACCCTATAGTTTTGGGGTCCATGGGGGTTAGCCTTGAGACCTTTGGGTCTCCAAACAAAGCTAAAATTATTCTTCAATTTACAATGACTAACATAGTGACCAACTTTACCACAATAAAAACAAATAAGATTATGGGCACTACTAGCACGTACAAAAGTCGGACCTTGGTATTTTTTCTTTGAAAGAGGTTGAAAAGGTTTATAGCCAAGTCCTAATTTAGAATGCTCACCTCTTTGTGCATCTAAAATTTTTGTAACTTTATCCGTACTTAAGTTAAAACGATGCACATCTTTTTTTAAACATTCAAGATCATTTGTGAGCGTTTGTTTTTCGGTTTCAAGAGTACGGACTTTAGTAAGAGTAATAGCATGAGCTTTATCAAGAGATTCATAAGAAGTAAATAATTTATCTTTTTCTAATTTAAGCTATTTATGCTCCTTTTTTAAAGTCTTGTATTTAACAATCAAATTTTGAAACTCATTTTGTAATTCATCAAAATCAAATTGTAAATCATCAACTAAGGAAGAAGATGAAGCGTTAGAGCGTACCTCATTGTTTTCGTCGTCTATGGCCATAGACCATATTCGGATTCTCCTTCTTCATCGGTTGTTTCAAGTAGCTCATCTCAAGTTTTGACTTCCGCATTTAGAGCCTTCTTTTTCGGAAAAGGTTTCTTCTTCTTTTGTTCCTCTTCCTCGAGTTTTGGGCAATCGGCTATGAAGTGCCTGGATTTTCCGCATTTAAAACACGAGTTGTCGCTCAGTTTTCTCGCCTTATTTTTATTCACAAATTTTGCAAATTTACGAACAAGTGCGGCCGTCTCCTCATCATCATCATCAATATCATAATATACATTATTAGAAGAAAATGCAAGACCTTTAGGAATATTTTGCATACCCGATTGATTGATGGATGGTTTGGAATTTTTCCTCTCATTGAGATAGACTTCATAAATAAGGAGGTTCCCAATGAGCTCATCGAATTTGAGTGTCTCGAGATTTTGTGCTTCCGTGATAGTCGTCACCTTTTCGGACCATGATCCGGGAAGAGCGTTCAAAACTTTGGTCACCTTGTCTTCTTCGGAGATGACCTTTCCAAGAGCCACAAGAGGATTGACAATGTTGTCAAGCCTTTCCACCATTTTTGATATGCTTTCACCATCATGCATATTGAAATTTTCAAAGTCTTTCACAAGTATTGTTTTTCTTGCTTGCTTCACTTTCTTTGTGCCCTCATAGATGGTTTCTAATTTTTCCCAAACTTCATGTGCTGACCTTATGCCTCTTATACGATTATACTCGGTGGTGGTAAGAGAGCAATGAAAAATATTTAAAGCCTTACCGTTTAGAGAGAAGGTCTTCTTGTCATTTTCATCGAACTCCTTGAAAGGTTTAGGAGTCGTGGTGTTATCCTCCAATTTCTTGGTTGGTTGATCAACTCCTTCAATGACCACATTCCAAATGTCAAACCCGCACCCTTGTAGAAAGCACTCCATACGGTCTTTCCAAAATGCGTAGTTGTTGGCGTCGAATAGTGGTGGTTTGTTGGGGGAGGCGCCGGTGGTGAGGTAGCTTTCGTTTGTAGCCATGGATCTTTCCTCTTTACTCGAAACGAGCTAGTCAAAGAGTTTGGCTCTGATACCACTTGTTAGTCCAAGTGGCTACGATAATCTAGAGGGGGTGAATAGATTATGCCGATTTTTCGCAAATCGCCCTCTTTTTCGAATGAACACGTAATTGACAAGAATGTAAATGTGGAAATTAAATAACACTCTGATTTATAGTAGTTCAATCTACCTAGGGCCTAATCTACTACCACCCCGGTATATCCGAAGTGGATTTCAAAAAGAAAAAAAAGATTTTATTAATTACCACAATGAATACAACACCACCTTTGAAGATTACCACAATCTTCTTACAACACCTTTCAAGGAGATTACCACAATCTTCCTTCAACACCTATGAAGAGTATCACACTCTTCAACACCTAAGATCACCCAAGTGTGTTCTTACCACAAGAACACTAACAAGGATATCTTGTTTTGGATGATAGAAAAATTCAAGATTACAACTCAATAAATGAAGTATACAAACTTTGAGTGCAAGTGTAATCAAGAACAAAAAGCCTAGACCTCAAGGTTGTACAAGTGTAAGAATTTAGGCTATTACAACAAGAATGTAAAAATGAAAGCTTGAAGAATTTTGCAGATTTCTTGTTGTATTGTATGCTTGTGTGTTATATATTGTGTCTTCAAAACATCCTCTATTTATAGGAGAGTCTTCAAGATTGGATCTCCAACATAGGTTCCTCCTTATTCACTTTTGTCTACAAAAATAGGATCACAAGATGTAGAAATATTGTACAAAAATTAAAAGCAAATCTTACTGATAAGGATTTCAAACAGCATAATTTTGCTGTCACAAAATACATAGGGCGACCGGTTGCCCTGTATAAGATTTCGAACGTTTGAAATAAAATAATGCGATCCAGGACAGGTTGCAGGGGGGTCCGAACGGTCAATGAGAGGTGCAACCGGTCGGAGGGGGGTCCGACCGGTCGGCCCTACCCTTGACCGGTCTCCCTCCCTCATTTTTCAAGTCCAGTGTATTCTGTTTCATTTTGTGCGTTCTTCAGGTACCGGTCGACCTCTTGTTCGACCAGTCGATCTTCAATTTGAAATGTTGTCCAATTTTTGTCAAAAATAAACTTCAAAACATACTCCAAAAAATTAGTAAAAACATTTTAAATCAATTGGGAGTTTTTGGACAACTTTTATAAACATTGTTTTGGTGAAAAAAATAATTAACACAAAATCCTTAAAAGTGTTGTCCAATTTTTATCGAATAATAAACTCTAAGAAATACTCCAAAAATTAGTAAAAACATTTTAAACCAATTGGGAGTATTTGGACAACTTTTATAAACATTGTTTTGGTATAAAAACTCATTTAAACAAAATCATCAAAATCTTGATAAAAACATATATCGAACAGTTCCGATGTCCTTGGAGCTATTTGAGCTAGTCAAAAGCTAGTCAAAATTGATTTGGTCTACTAGGGTGTGTCATAAGGAGCTCCACTTGATTACTCTTTATTAGTAGTGAAGCTTTATATAAACTAGTCAAACATTTAATATTTTTCCTATATAGGATATGATTTTCCATATTCTCAACCTTTTATATTCCTTATATAAAAGACATTTAAGTGGCTAACTTTATGCATTAATTTCTCATTCACCCGAAATTGGTTTTGAGAAATTCAAAATGATAATTTCATCTACCCGCGGTGTAGATTACGATTACATCATTTATTTTTCGAAATTAATAAATAATCTCACTTAAATAATTGGTCAAAATCGTGTCAAAATCCATTTTATAAAAACCAATTTCCAACCGAACCGAGTTCCAAACTGGAACCGGAACCATCGACTCGATTTTAGATCCAGCATCGGGAGGCAACAGTTCCGGTTCCGAAATCGTAGCCAGCCCAATGTCAAAGTCTATGTTGTCCTTACCCAATACCAAGGACACTAATAAGTCTTCATTCTGCCTCCCTCCCCTGTTTTTCTTTCGATTTTCACTTTTTTCCTTTTTCTTTTTTTGATGATTTGGCCGCTACTTTCAGTTAATGTTCAATGGTCGGATTCTTAATATATGATGCGTAATTAAATACCGACATAAAAAATCACTGATGTAAATTATTTTATACCACAATTAATGGCCGTTAATGAAGGGGAACATTGTCGCATAATTTGAACATTTAAAGATCTGTGCTCTCTACGCTGGATTTATAGAAAGACTGAAAACTTTTTTTTTTTTTATCAATTGATATATGTATCTAAGTACTATTGTCGGTGAGATTTTTATACCACCCTCCAAAATAAAGTCAGCAGATAATTTATTTGCGCACGTTACACAGTCCTAGTGTCCGCGTAATTTTATACAATTCTTTGTAAAGTTTTGGTTAAAATTCATATTCAAAAGTTAGGTGTTAAAGATAGTGTTATAAACCCCACACTGAAATTTCATAGTTTCATATTTTTAACGTAGGACATATCTACAAGTATCATATTTTACAAAGAAGTCCATTACATTACTTTTAGACATGCTAGTTTAAGGCAAGAAATTAAAGGCCTAATTTAAAAGGGTAAGAACATACTCCTAATTTAGCTAGTCATAAAATTCAGTCAAATTCATCAAGCCCCATATGAATGAAGCCTCGATTAATACCTAATTTGAAAGAGTTCATTTTTTTTTTTTTGTAGGTTTGAAAGATGACTGCCATTTTTTGTAATTAGGCTAAACCTCAGGGGTAGTTTTTCTAATTTTCCCTATATATAATTGCATTGGTAAAGTTACCACGAGTTTGTAGCTTAAATGGTATCACGCACCCTTTGTTAGGGTATTGACCAGGGCTCGAACCATGTATCTATCAATTTCAATGAAACTTATCTCATCCCCTCCAACTACTACTCTAGTACTCTCAACTTATTAAAAAAAAATTACATTGGTAAAGTTTTAAGAAATGGAGTTAAATTCATTTCGATCCTCCATTCTCTACAAACATTTTTCTTCTCCGTGCGAAATAAACAGGGAAAATGCTTGATTCAAACCAAACACCAGAAATGAAGCATTTTCAATACTATGCATGTGTGGCTTAATATCCTCAATCTTACACGCAACAGGAAATGAGGCAAATGGCAAAATGATAATATCTACATTGGCTAGCTACAGGAGTGGTCTTGTTGCTACTTCTCTTCATCAGTTTCTTGCTTTCTTACCGAAAACCTGTCGGTTTGGATACCGCTTTCACATCCACTACTGTCGTCCGGTTCAGTTATGCGCTTCTCCTTTATTCCATCACGATTTGATCGCACGTGTTCCCTTCCACCCCTACGTTCCTGTAAAATATACCATAAAAACACAAGTCGAATAGAGATGGTTAGATATAGGGCTGAAAATCATACTAAACTATTTGATACTCGACTAGATATCGATCATTAAAAGCTTGTTTGAGCACCGTTCGTAACATATGGAACCAAGTTTAAACACATTTTTTCGTTCGATAAAATATAAAAGTAGGCTCGAATTCAATTAAAAAGAACAAAAAGAAACAGAATAGTTGTAAATATATCAAGCTACTCGAGCTGGAAACCAAAACTTGTTCAAATTCGATTCGATAACCGAGCTCAAACTCAATTTTTAAAGCTCTGATAAAATTTAATTTAGCTCTACTTGATTCATTTACACCCCCAGATGTGTACCAAGCAAGACAACATTTTAATATCTAATGTGTGTTTAAAGTTGTAGCCATAATTAGCACAAATACGTAGTTGTGGCCATTAAATCCTATTTTCATTTATACAATGAAAATTGACAGCACATTAAAGGTTCTATAAATTCAAGTTGGAGTGTATTCAAACTTACATCTCGGAAAGGAAAGTCGTCAGCCTCGAGCATATGTACCACATGCCCCATCTTTGGCCTCTTCTGAGCATTTGGATCTACGCAGCGTAAAGCTACTAAAAGTGTACGCTTCAATGCTCTTGAAGAAGGCTTCTCGGCAACTTAGGATCCAAAATTCCCTCAGCGTTCGATTGGAAACCATTGTTTTAAGCCAATCGACCAAATTCACCTGAGAGTCGACTCATGCAGTTAAAATATATGTAACCAATCAAACTAATCTCTTAGGATAATTATAAGAACTACCCCTATTATTTAGTCTAATTACAAAAATTCCAATTATCTTTTAAAATTACAAATATCCACTTGAGGTTTTTATTTGTTATAGAAATTATCCCCATCAACACCCCTTCAATACGTGCGATTTTTAAGTATTTATAACTTTTTTGGTAATTAAGCTAAACCTGAAGGGTAGTATTTGTAATTATCCCTAATTTCTTCAAATGGTGTAATCGTTATGACTAGATAGATACCTCCCCCGCGGGACGGCTATAATCCACTGGGTTCCTCCCGGAAATGATTTCCATTATAAGAATGCCAAAACTATACACATCACTTCTCTCATTCAACATGCCGGTGCTTGCATATTCTGGAGCAACATAGCTTGACAAGAGAAGTAAAAAGCAAATCATTTAATCTCATTTGGTCAAGGGTATGTAGCAATGATAAGTACAAATCTCACGTTTACTCACCCAAACGTTCCCATAACTCGTGTGGTGATATAACTCCTTTCGGAGCCTATGAGCTTCGCCAGACCAAAGTCGGAGACCTTAGCATTCCACTGTCCGTCCAATAAAATGTTGTTTGATTTAATATCACGATGAACAACCTTAGGTTCAAGACCCTCGTGCAGATAGGTTAACCTGAGCAACTCACCAAGTTTAAGTTACAAAAACCAAAAAAGAATTAATCAAATAGAAACTCGCAAGTAGTTTAATTTTGAATTTTACCCCTTCGCGGTTCCAAGTATGATGTTCATTCGTGTATCCCATGTAAGAGGGCTACGAGGCCCAACATCTCCATGAAGCCATTGTTCTAAGTTTCCATTGTCGACGTATTCATACACAAGCATCCTGAAAAATTCAAAATTTACACATCCAATATAAAACAAATCGAATCAGAACTGTATTTAACGAACATTTGAGTTGTGCATTTAGCAACTGGAACAAAATGCCAAATCGAAGAATGCAAATGAAACGAATTACAGAGTCGACCCTGAAGCAACGAGTACCTATGAGCCCCTTCGGCACAATAGCCAAGCAATCGGACCAAATTCTTATGCCGTACACGCCCAATTGCTTCAACTTCAACCTTAAACTCTCTCTCAGCTTGTCCCCTAAACAAACAATCAAATTATGAAGCAAATCTACAAAATAAACATGCAAATTCCCAATAATACAATGCTAATCTATCCAAAAATATAATGCTAATAATACAAAATGGACCAATTTCACAATTATTATTGCCACGGTTACAATGGTTGTAAGCAAGAACTGATCCAGCAAACAAATAGCTACATGAAAATTCAATACATACACATAGTAAGGACTAGTATAAGTACAATAACTAATTGGTAAAAAAATGTATAAATTTTAATTACATAAAATCAAATTTGAAGAAATTCTAAGTAGCAAATACCTGTTATTGAGCAAATTCTTGACAGCAACTTTAGAATTATCCTCAAACACACCATGGTAAACAATCCCATACCCTCCTTCCCCAATCACATTCTCATCAGCAAACCCATTGGTGGCCTCCTCAAGCTCCCTTAGAGTGTACCAATGACCCCACCCCAAATGCGACACCTCCGGACCGGCCATCACAGAGCCCGGCTCACCACCGGCCCGAGTCTCACCACTCCCGGAACCCGGACCTGTCTTTTCAGGGTAGGCAATCCGATTACCCTTCCCAAACTCAATATGCACGCGCTTGTCCTCATTCGGGTCGGGTTCCGGATTCGGGTGCGAACCGGGCTCCGGGAGCAGGAGCTTGGGGTTATCCTCTGTGACTCGGGTCGGGTCGAGACGGATTTCCTGGATTTCTCTGGAAACATTTGGGATGGTGCTGGAATTCTTGTGAGTTATTAGTAACAGTGAGCTCTTCTTGTTTCTTCTCGAGGTGAACCAGAGAGAGATGAGGAAGAGAAAGATGACAATGGCTGCGAAAACGCATATTCCGAAAACAACCCACAAACGCAACCCGAAAACTGAGGTCCGTCTGGATAGCTCATCTTTTAGAAACGCGGGCTTACCATCAGACATTATCTTGTTGTTCAGCTGGTGGAAAAAAGCTTCAAGCTTTTGGACATTTGACTTTTCAGCAGAGCTATGTGAAAGACAGAGAAATATGACTGTGGTGTGTTAATGGCAGAAGAAAACACAGAGGCCAGTGGGACTGGGGGTGGGGGTGGGGGTGGCAAGCTGTGAATTGTGATGATGGGAATTCTAGAAATGGGGACATGGGACCTACCAATTTTTGTAGTGTAATTAAATTTGCGACACATAACCAACGAATATGTTTTGTTTATTTATCACGGGACTCGGTCTTGATAACAGTATAGTATACCTTAAAAATGAAAAAGGATGAACCCATCCTCCGCCCTATAGTTTTGAAGAGAAAGTGAATCGTATCATGTGTCTTAATAAGGTAGTGTTATGAATATCATAGATTAAATGACCACACAGAAAATTTTCCTCTGCCTATTATAAGGAGAATCGAACCTTTATATTGTGTGTGCTAGGAAGCAAACTACATTTCACTCAAATTTTTTACCAATTGAGCTAGGACGCTATAGTATATCTTAATATTAAAGCTTTTGAGTATACTAGATTAATTTTATTTACATTCGATAATAGATTCTTCTCTCTTGTTTCATTTATCTTTTTTCTTTTTTCACTATTCTTGGATTGTTTGTTTGGTTGTATATGGAATCAATCTTTTATCTTTTTGGGTGGAAATTCTTTGGTTGTATTTTGTGAAGTGGCGCTATGATTGGTTAGAACTTTAGATTTTATTTTTTATTAAAAAATAGGACAAAGCCTTGTGATTTTTGGTAGTGGTTTAGTAGGGATTAGGGAAGATGCTTTCTTTAGTCAAAATTGCAGGCTTTTAGTGTTTTATTGATGACTTTGTGGGAAATTTCGATGTTGAGAGAAAGTGGGACAGAATGAAAAGTTAGTATAATTACAACAATTACCCCTAAGTTTAACCTAATTACAAAAAATTTCCACTTATTTTTAAAAATTAAAAATACTCATTTAGGTGTTACAAACTTATCTTTTAGGTTTTCTCAATAAAAAAAAAAAACATATCTTTGAAGTTTGTAAATTGTATATACCTAAAAAATACCTCCTTTCTATATTCCAACTCATGGAATTCTCTCTAATAGTCCCAAGAAGATTCAAAGTTTGGCTCGGCTGGATCAATTACATCAACCTTCATTTCGTAGGAGAAATTAGATTACAGTTTACATTTGTAAAGTTTTCCATGTTTTACTAGATATAAGATCATTCGTTTCAATTGTAAATTTGGGTTGTAAATAATACATTCTATTTAATTCACGGTTTGGAGATATTGCCTTAATTCCTCATCTATTTTGGTGTTTTCAAAAAAAAATAAAAATACATCCTCGTAAAGATACAGTTTGTAATAGAAACACATATTAAGGGAATATTTGTAATTTCAGAATATAATCGAGCTCTTTTGTAATTAGGCTAAACTTTATGATAATTTTGTTAACTATCCCTAATTATGATTTAAATAGTATAGAATTGAGTTACATAAAAAATAATGTATTAAAGTTTGGTTGGTTAGGATATCGAGCTAAAAAAAGAGTATACTCCCTCCTATTCACAATATATGTCGTTTTGACACATAAAAAATTATTCAAAAGAATGTCCTTTTGGTGTCTTCAAGACTAATTAGAATTTTTTTCCCCAAATTACCATTAAACTTATTAACAATAATACATAATTTTTTGTTTTCTTTCAAAGCAATATTTATGATTAATTAAGGGTATATTGGATATTTTAATAAATTCCATAATAAGTGTGCTTTTCCTAAAAAGACACTTATTGTGAATATGAGGGAGTATAATTTAAAGGACGCATTTGGATGGAGGGATATCAGAACCAAGGTATTTGATGTATTTAAAAATAAATGGATTTCAAATACCGTAAATTGGAAATTCATCTCTTGTTTGGATTATGTAGATTTGTGTAGAAATTTCAAATCCACCGTAAAATTTTGATAAAAAAAAATTAAAAGCTCGATTCACTTTCTTAATGACATTTAATAAATAAAAATAAAAGATATAATCTTATTATTTTATAAATAATTAAAATTTTATACGCTAATAAAAATATGAAATATTTAACTTTTATTATGTGTGAATATGTTGTTAGATCAATGTTCTTATTTTTTATTTTGATGATTTCATATAAATGAGTTTTATAAGAAAATAGTGTTTCCAAATGTTGTTCAAATACTTCAAAAGATTTTAATTGATTTTTACGAAGTACTTCTTGAACTTTATTTTTGACAAAAATCGGGCAACTTCTTTGTGAAGAGGTTGACCGATTGCTCTATAGGGAGACTAGTACCTGAATGTTTACAAAACAAAAACAAAACAGAGAGACTGAAATAGGGAGGGCGGCCGGTGCCTGGAGTTTCGTTTTTGTTTTAAAAATTCTATGTTTCTCGAGCGAAATGTCACTACCCACAGCAATCGGTCGCCCTAGACAATGATTGGTTGCCCTAGATGCCGATCTGTGTCAAATTTTGATCCAACAGTTTAAACTTTCGAAATTTCAACATAGCGACCGGTCGCCCTAAAGTTTTTGACAACAAATTCTATTTGTTGCTTAATCACTTATCAGCAAGATTTACTTTATCATTTCTTAACCATTTTTGTACATCTTTTGATCTTTCTTTTACGGACAAAATTTAAATTGGAGAAGCCTGTGCTGGAAATCAAATCTTGAAGTTCCTCTATAAATAGTTGAATAACTTGAAAGATCAAATGTAACACATTACTCTAAAATACAACAAGAAAAATCTCAGCAAATATTTTGTCCTTCATTTTCGACATTCTTGTTGTAATAGTCTAAGCACTACACTTTCATATATAGATTAGTAGGCTTTCGTTCTTGATTACACTTGCACTTTTGAGTTGTAATATTTCACTCAAAGCTTAATGTTGATTGTACTTGTAAAATCATCAAAAATAAGACATACTTGTTGAGTGTTCTTTTTGGCAAGAACACACTTGATTGATTCCTAGGTGTTGAAGAGTTTGGTGCTCTTCATAGTGGTGAGAAGCGTTTAGTGCTCTTCTAGATTGTTGTTGTAAAAAGAGTATGGTGTTCTTCAAGGTGAAGGTTGTAATTGTTTGGTAACAATTAATAAACTTTTTCCTTTCAAAATCCACTCGGACATCGCGAGTGGTAGTGGACGCAGGCATAGATGGGTTGAAGCACTATAAATCATCTTGTGTTCATTTATTTTTCTGCATTTTTATCTTGCTCATTTATCTTGATCAAAAAAGAGGGCATAAAATGGGAAATCTATTCACCCTCCTTCCAGATTTTCATAGCCACTTGGACTAAAAAAGGTATCAAATCCAAACTATTTGACAAGCTCGTTTATTCTTTGCGAGTAAAGAGGAAAGATTCATGGCTACAAATAAGAGTTATCTTCCAACCGGCGCTTCATCCAATAGGTTGCCTATTCGACTCCAACAATTACGCTTTTTGGAAAGATAGAATGGAGTGCTTTACAAGGTTGTGGGTTCGATATTTGGAACGCGGTCGTAAATGAAGTGTCCTTCCCAATGAACAAAAAAGAGGACGGAACTCAAATTCCTAATGTCTTCAAAGATTTCGATGATGAGGACAAGAAAATATTCTCCTTAAACGGTAAAACTTTTAACATTCTTTATTGTTCACTTACACGTAATATAATCGTATTAGAGAAATCAGATCCGCTCATGATGTATGGAAAAAATTAGAAGTTATCTATAAGGTCCTAAGAAAGTGAAACAAGCTCGAAAGACCATGTTGGCCAAAGAATTCAAAATTTTCACTATGAATGACGGAGAAAATATCTCCAGAATGGTTGAAATGCTTGACATTATTGTAAATCCTCTAGTTACACTTGGAAAAATTATTTTAGAAGAGGATAAAATCATAAAAGTTCTAAATTCTCTTCCCGCTTCTTGGTCTAAAAATGTTACGGCTATCACGAAAGCTTAAAATTTTGAAACTCCAAATTTTGATGAGCTTATCGGCAATCTTCTCATCTATGAAGTCTATACCAATGAAACAATTAATTCAAGAGCATTCACCTCTCAACCGGATATGGAATCAACTCCAAAAGGTATTGCCTCAAAATCGAAAAATTATTATTCAATTAATGAGAATGATATAGATGAAGATGGAGATGATGAACTTGTTAGAAACTTTACAAAATTTGTAAATAAAAACAAGGAAAGAAATGCAACAAGCAGGTCTTGCTTTAAGTGCGGAAAACTCGGACACTATGTTGCCGATTGTCCAAAAGAGGAGGAAGAACAAAGGAAGAAAAAACACTTTCTCAGAAAATTAAAAGCCTTGAATGCCAAAGTCGAAGCAAAAACATGGGATGAGCTTCTTGCAACATTCGATGATGAAGATACCGAGCAATGTCTAATGGACATCTAAGAAGACAATGAGGTAAGCTCTAATTCTTCTATATATTTCATTAATGAATAGCAAAATGGTTATGATGAACTTCAAAATGAATTACAAAGCATGATTGTTAAGTACAAAAGTCTGAAAAAGGAATCCAACCTATGAAAAATGAAAATGATAGTCTACTTGTTTCTTATGAATCTCTTACTAGTGCTCATAATATTACACTTGGTAAGGTTAGAAACCTTAAAAAAGAAAATGAAACTCTTATTAAGGATATTTGTAACGATCCAATTTTATGAAATTAAATTACTCTAAAAATATTATTAAGAAAAATACAAATTTATAAATTAAAGTGATCTCAATAATTATCAAAAAAATTGATTGAGAACTTTTTTATTTTTAAGGAAAAAATATAATAATAATAATAATAATAATAATAATACATCTTCCAAATTAAATATCCAATAATTGTTCCAAGCATAAACCGGAAAAATTAAAGACATAAATCTAAAATTTAGTCCGATCATAATTATTTAAAATATAGATATAGCATGATTTATTCCACCATCCACAACATCATATCTTCAGTCGGATTCCTCAACCTGAAAGTCATGATAATAATAGGGGTGAGCTTCATCTCGCTCAGTAGAGATATATCTGTCAATATTTAATATAATATGAAAAACATTCACATAATTACAACAATAAATTCATTAATTTCCTATTTTTCCTCTGACTGGCCAGTTACTGCATATAGCATTGCGGGTCACCCCGAAGATATGTTTGATCCCGAACCCTTTTCATGGCCCCTAGCTTATATGAAGTTATTTCTTCTTGACATATATTGCAATCAATGAAGTATAATCATGGAACATTAAATAAAGGCAAATAATATAAAAATCCCTACCTTAATAATCGCAGATATTCGATGTAGAAAAATGAACAGTAAAAGTCCTAATCCTCGACCCTTTCGTTTTCTACATTAAATAAAATTATAATTAATATGTGATTTTAATAAATCAAACTAATTAATGAAAGAATTTGTGAAAAATATTGAAAAGGGGGCTTGTGAATTGTGAATATATATATATATATATATATGTATAGGATCATATGTGGCAAGGGTCATACCATGTGGCAGTGTGGAAAAATCTAAGCCATTAATCTGTTTAATCCTAAGGCTAAGTTTTTTTCGAATTTTTTATTTTTTTATATTGAATATTGCCCATTTAAGGGCACAATTGTCATTTTATTAGCAAAATCACACGACAGTTTTGTTAACTCCCCATAACCTCCCATTTTTTTGGGATTTTATTCAATCTCATCCTGCTTTTTTGCATTCCTATTTTCACACAAAATCAAAACTTCTTTTTTTTCTTCTCTTTCTTCTTCATTCTACCAGTTCTTTTTTTTCTTCTCTTTCTTCTTCATTCTTCCCGTCGCCCATTTCTTCCTTTTTTTTTCATTTTATCGCTCGATCGTCGAGACCCATCCGTGTTGTGTCAGTTCCGAAGATTGTCAGGGGTTCTTTGACATAAAAAAACCAAAACGCCCTTGGTATTATTGGTAAGGGTTAGAGGCTTGTTCGATTTTTTCATTTTTTTGGTTGTAGATTTTGGTAGAAATGGTTTATCCCTTAATTTTATGTTGAAACATTCTCATGTCTTTTCTGAGTTTTTTGTGTTACTTGCAGTAAGTAGAGCACAACAATTTTTATTTTTTGAAGTATCTAGGGTTTTGATCTTACATTTTTACAAACTCGTCTTTCTTTCTTTGCTTATGGAATTATATTTATGCGAAAAAAGTGCAGATTTGGTAGAGATATGTTTGGTATAAAGATAGGTAAAAACGATGTATATTTAGTTAATGGATTGTGTAATGTTTATGTTATTGATATGGGCTGGTGTAAGTTTAGATGTACAGTGGATGTACGAGTGTAACCTGCGTGTTTGTGGTTTGTTTTTGTAGATTTTGTTGATTCTCTTATTTTAGTAGGAAAATGAGTTTGGTTATTTTTTGGGGGGAATCATTCATTGTTTATTTGGTGTACATTTACGTAAGAATGATATATCTTTTATTACTTTTGGTATATAGCTAAATCCTTTTGTTATATTTTTTGTCCAATGCCTGCATTAGGAAAAAAAAAAGGCAGGGATATATGTATATATTGTTCATGAAATCCATAATGAAAAAGAGTGAAAATTTAGGTATACAATTAAATATCATACATCGCTAAATTAGGTTTATTTTGCGTATTTTTGGGTGAATCAGCCCCTGTTATTTTTTGTATACATTTTAGACATGATATTATTTTTGTATACAATTAGAGTTCATACAGTGCCCAATTAGTTTAGTTGGTGTACTTGTTTTGATATATTGTGCTTGAGTTCCGCATTTTTTAATATAGTTCATGTTTCTCAATTCCAGGTTTATAATTTTCAATGGCAAGAGGAAACAGGAAAAGACCCGCATATCCAGGGCCGAGCGAGGGTGCGCGTAATGTTAACAAGAGGTTCAAGACTGCCAAATCTGCTTTGAAATCTTCGATGCCCAAACTGAGGAAATTGTAGCTTATATTTTTTTGGCCCATTTTGTTTTATTGTACCCGTGGAAATGAATTGATGAAAACTTAGCTATAAGTTGGTATAAATTTAGTAAATAATTGGTATACAATTAGTTCAGTTGTTTTTATTTTAATCGTGGATATGAACTGATGAAAACTTAGCTATAGATTGGTATACAGTTAGGCAATTGTTGGTATACAGTTAGTTTTTATGCGACACACAAATGCATTTGTTGCATCCTTTTCCTTTTTTTGGTTGACTTGTTTGATGATAACATTGTTTCTTTTTTCGGCAACTTTGTTTTATGTGTTTTTCAGTTAGATCTGTTCTCTCAATTTTTGCAAGCACATGGGTGTTGAAAAATATGCATATTTGTACACCAAATCAGTCAAGTGTATATACAAAATAATTTTCAAAATATACAATATTGTCAATATTAGTATACAATATTCTCAATTAAACATCTAACAATGCACAACTGAATACTTATATTATCACCAAATATTAGACAAGTGTACACCAAAATATGATTTCAGGGTACCATAATGGAATTATTTTTATACCATATTTTTATGATTATAAAGCACCAATGTATGCACATGTATACACCAAAATATGCTTCCAATGTACAATATTGTCAATATTTGTATACCAATATTTAGTCTCACATAAACATCCAAACATGTCATATTTCATGTTATATTAGCACCAAAATATACATATCTATACACGAAACAATACGTCCAGAGCACAATATTATAAATATTTGTATACCAAAATACGCATATCTCCCATGTCGAACACCTTCTTTGTCGTTCAAAAATGCTGACATGATTGTTTCTATGAATTTGATGCATATTTCTTTTTTTCATGCGTTTTTCGTCAATGAAGGGTATGTAATTAATATATCCCTTGATTATTGCTCCTGATTCAGCGTTTCTATTATGGAAAGCTGATAATCAATATATCCCTTGATTATAGGTATGTAATTATGGTATTATTTTACTCCATTTTGATAGTTACCGATTTGCCCTTTTTACATATAAAATAAATGTAAAATGGTGTATTTTTAGGCCTAATCTGAACCATTAATTGATTAGAATTGATGGATGGGATCTGTCCACACTGCCATATGGTAAGAGGCTGCCACATGAGATATCATCCCTATATATATGTATATATATATATGTGTGTGTGTGTGTGTGTGTGAAACTTGAATAATAAGTAGAGAAAAAATATCATTACCTTAATTATTTGAAATTTTGGTGTAAATTCGTTGAAGTTATCTAACATATATATACTAAATAATTCTACCCCCTAAACCTAAATTTAAACCCTAAAAAAAACTAACCCCTAATTTGTCCCCTAAAAAGTTATGCAACCCCTAGATTTAAGAGATAATTACAGTTAACACCCCAAACTATCCAGGTTTTTACACTTTGCCACCTCAACTTTGAAACGATATACTTTGCCACCTCAACTTTACGAAATTTTTCACTTTGCCTAAATTTCCAGATTTACCCCTAGTTTCATGAAAGTTGGTTTTCAGTTTACCCTCTAAACTTTGAAGTTGTTGCACTTTACCGCCTAGTCTATAAATTTCATTGCAATTTTCAATTTTACTCCCCATGGTCTTGTGATCCCCGAAAATGGTATCGAGCCTAGGTTTATTAAGAACTTTTAGTTAAATTTATTATATTTATGTAATTAACAATTGGTGAGGAGAAATTACTCCGAGATTATGGATTCGGACCGATGTCCGAGATGTACCCTTAGGACATATCAAATATTGACGATGTATGCACAAGAACACTTGACCGTGTTTCATATGGGAATACCAACATGAAGAAAAGGAATAAGCAGGAGCCGACGGGAAACCTTAAGGCAATGCAAAATGCGAGCGAGAATATTATAGCGATTCTGGATGCTTAACTGCACTTTATATGTTCACTTGATGAACCTTCAAGAAACGGTTCATGAAAATTCCCATCGAGAACAATGATTCCCGATGGAGTACCGAGTGGAACGAGATACTTCAGACAAATCTAAGATCTCCAAAGATCTTAGAGAAATCGTAAGACGGTGCGTAATTATGGCAACCACCATATTCATCTACAAAGACAAGTTCATCGATCGAACCAGATGGAAACGATGGTGAAATATCATAAGAAACTCTTGAACTCCTTCATGATATTGAACGAGTCAAGAACCTGGAGGACAGCCAAGTTCATTCGGAGGAAGGAAATGTATTGATTTTGGGGACGGTACCTATTTACACCAAAAGGGAAACCAATCAAGTCATACGAAAAATGACGGATGAGGAAAAGCTCATTGCTCTAATCAAAGGAAAATCCATCAAAAATTAAAAAAAGATGGATATTGAAAAGATGAATCTTAAAGATCTACATGACTGGCGAGAATCCTTCGCGGATTCGGTATTGTAGATTTAAAGATGAACGCAGTGAGAATCAGCTTTGGTTACCTATGACCCACAAGGTAGACCAATTCCTCCACCACCGCCACCGTTAATCCTAATGTCGAAGAAAGCACGGGTTCACATCATGGAGCTCGGGACGAGAGGATGCCACATGTTGGGGATTTCACGACCGGGAGTGATCCACTTTCGGGGACAGGAGGTCGAAACCCTCTTGCGGGAACTGGACAACTAACCAGGAAGGCCGAATGTTTATCGACGCCTTATGGAAGATCGCACTCGACCCAATACATCCGTATGGGTTGATGTTAAATCTAGACATCCCGATTTTAAAAAAAGCAGTTCTCATTGATGAATGGGCTTGCTATGAGAATTTCAGCAGAACCCTCGATCTTACAAAGGATTCATTCATTTTACTCCTTGAAATGAGTCTTGAAGGATCGGTGAAGATTGCTGGGATATGACCGATGCCGATTTAAAAGTTCGGTCACATCGGGAATCACTTAAAGGAATTGTTGATGGTATGGCAAAACTATTCAAAATCCAATTCATCGGCACGGGTTATTTCGAGGATTAGAGGATGAAAAAAGAAAGAAATATAAACAAGCCCTCTATAGCCTTGAGTTCTTTGGATATTTGTCATATTGACGAATATATCAAGTTGTTCACCGAATACCGGTGGAAATCCAAGATTGAAGAAAAGAAGCTGCACTGACTATTCTTTGCCAAGATCCCAAGTCCCCGGAGAGAAATGCTTATCGGGGAATACAAGGGTGGAGTCAAGTAGAAACGTGGCTTAAAAATGTCTTTCCTAAAGGCCAAGTTATCCGAATGGTGCTATCAAGCGGCTCTCCGCACAGGAATTACAAGAGATTAAGAGGAATTAACAAAGCGGTTCCTCTATGTTGCGTGGATAATGATATCCCAACAGTTGTGGGAGGTCAACCAAGGCGGCACAAGAAGAAGAAAGAGAGAAGTCATCCATACCGCCAAGGAAGCAACAACAAAAGAAGCAGGTCTTCATGGAGACCTAGAAGGTTCGTCAAAACAAAAGCCCGAAGTTATAAATCAGGACAAAGACCAAGCACCAAGCGGGAGTAGAGCCTCATCATCGAGTTCTAATCAAGCAAGTACCAAACAGAATCCGGGAGAAGAACTTTCGGGCGTGCTCACACTAGAGCTAATGAAAGTTTCAAAGATTGTAATTGCTTGGACATGCGGAGCAAGAGGGCATATCTCAAACGGATTGCCCGAGAAAATCAAAAAAGGAGTCGACAATTCGAGGCCACACCGAGAAATCGAAGAAGCTGTCTATTATCAGGATTTAATACGGGTGTATCAATTCGAGGATATTCCCTCGAGATGAAAGCATCTATGAAGAAGAGATCTATTCTCGATGATGGAAGTGACTCACTTAATCGAGTGAAGAAGAAATTTTCACAGACGATCGGGAAGATATGTCAGGATTCCTCTCTCTCACGGACGGTTTCTCATAAAACTCTTATGAGAATCATGAAGGAAGATCCAAAGCTTCAAGTCTATGATGGATTTACAATTGGAGCTATGGAAAAAGCATTGGATAAAATTGGGTTTCGAAGAAGAAAACACCAAATTATCCACGGGGTAACAACCTTAGGAGAATTTGCTATTCGGATGGAATTTACCAAGAACTCGATCGAGATGCAGTTGGTCCCTATTAGAGAAATACAAGAGATCAAAAGCAAAGTTAAAAGAGAAGTTGCAAATACACTCTCATGGATTCATATCGAGCCATAAGAGTAATTATTAAAGCAACATTCAAAGAAGGAATAGATTCGCCTCTTAATCTTCATTGTCTTTGACAAGCGAATCTCGCATCTCAAGGATTCATGCCTTGGAGCGATTCTGAGGATATTTGTATGCAGGAAATTGGCATTTAATGTCTATCCTAGAATGGCATACAATTTGGGAGATCGAGACTTGCAGAGTCCTAACCCTTCATCAAGATTTCAAAAGAGTCGATTTGATGAAAGAAGGAAACAGGCCTTACTCGATCACATACAAGATTTCCTATGCTCTCTCGAATACCCATCATTCAAGTATTCTTAAGAAAGGAATTTATTGAAGTCCCAAGAATCTTTGAGGACTTTGCCAGGGTGGTGTTACCAGAAATCATTGAATCTCCAACTATTAAGGAGATTGATATGATAATTCAAGATCAACTTGATCTTCAACAAAAGTCGGAGTCTCGAGTTGAGCCTAGAAGGATGTCTTTCCAAAGAAGATAGAATGGTGAGTAGCGGCCGTTGGGAAGAAAGGAGACCAAGTAAATCTGATTCAACGCATCCCCGATGTTTTTAAAACACAGAGAGCCGAAATGTCCTGAAGGATGGCGAGAAGTTGAAGTAATATTCGACATCACTCAAAAGGATAATATTTTTCCTTGTGAGGTTCTATATTATCTCCAACAACCAATAGTTGGGACGGTATCAAGGCCTCTGAAGATAGGAGAAATCGAGCTTACTATCACGGGGAGTTGCGGGAAAATCCCGAACAATTAATACCGGGAATTGAATTTCTTGAGGATCATAAACCTTGGCAAAGATTACAAGACGGAATGGAGTTCACAAAGTGGCGAATAAAAGATATAGAATCAGATGACCACTAGTCCATTCTCCATATACATTTCTATTGGAATGTTATATGTCGAATACAAAGCCGAGTATTTACGCCTATATTGATTCAGTCTTGGAATATGTACTACAAAGCCGGATGTTTTTTCTAAAGAAATTGGAGAAGATTTACCGATTATGTGCAGGAAGAGATTTCTCTAAAAGGATTCTTATCCTTAACTTGAGGGGAATTAAGCAAGCGTAAATCATGATCGGAGGCGCAGGCGGTACCCATGGTACAAAGTGAAAACGCCACCAATCTATTTCCATGATACAGTGCGAGATGTTTTACTAGAAACAACTTCCTACAAACATTCAAGAGATTTACACAAGAGAACGAGACAAGAAGACTTATTTTCACAACTTTATGTGATCATAAAATTATTGTCCAAAGATCGGGAAGCATTTTAGAAAAATGCCTATTACTTTTCGCAGAAGCGTGGTGATGAAGCCAAACCGCAATCCAAAAATGGCGGATCGAAGGAAATTTGGTGAAGCTATATTATCCTATAGACAATTTGGTTCCAAATCAGGAAGGGATCAAGATATGGGATAATAACTTGTATTCATTCGAGTACAAGGAGAAGAACAAGTTACTCGAAGCCATTGCGAATTATGGATGAGTCTAATGGAGAGTCCGAGTGACGTGACCCTAGAAGAACAAATATCACTCGAGGATATCAAGAAGAAGATCCAAAGGAATTACAACGAAGATCCTTTGGCTTGGTGGGATAAGAACGAGCTTAAAGCTTCCTTAAAGGTTAAACTGGAAAGGAGTACGAGTTCGTAAGATTCAAACCAATCCTTATGAACCAGGCGGATCGTGAGGATATGCGAGAAGATACTTAAGGAACATCTTGACCTTAAGTTAATTTCACCAGAGTTTCTCCATACAAAGATCCAGGATTCTTAGTCGTAAAACCATGGAGAAATCAAAAGAGGAAAGCAAGACTTGTTATTAATTACAAATGGATTAATAACATTCTCGAGTTCGACGGATACTATATCCCAAGCAGAGAACATCGGTTAATCGTATCAAAGGTGCCAAGATATTCTCAAAGTTCGATTGCAAGTCCGGATTCTACCATATTAAGATGGAGGAAGAAAGTAAGAAGTTTGACTTTCTCACACCACGGGGACACTATATCCGGAACGTGATGCCTATGGGATTGGCTAACGCACCCCAAATATATCAAAGAAAGATGGATAATCTTTTCAAGGATTATTACGACTTCATGTTCGTATACATTGATGATATTCTTATCGCTTCAAAGAACATGAATGAGCATCTCAAACATTTGGAAATATTTTGGATGTTTGTCACAGAGAAGGATTAGTGCTTTCGGAAAAGAAGGCGGTAATTGCAACAAGGCATTGAATTCCTCGGAATTGAAATCGATGAATCGGAATTATTCTGAGAATCATATTGTGGAAAAGATACAGGGATTTCCGGATACACTAAAAGACAAGAAGCGGCTTGAGTTTTAAGGAGTTGTTAATTTTCTTTGGAATGTTTATTAACAATCTAGCATACTACGGGGAAGGTGTTTAGCCCATTACTTAAAAAAAGATGCGATATTCAAATGGGAAGATGAACATCAAGAAGGAATTAAGCAACTTAAAGAAGTTTGTAAAAGCTTCCAAAACTTGCGATTCCCCAAGACGAGGATGAACTGGTTCTTTACACGGATGCCGTGATGATTGGTGGGCGGCAGATTCTTACTAAGGTCGCACCAAATGAAGAAGTACCATGCAGATATTGCGGTTTATTCACACCTGAGTGAAGCAAACAGATGGCATATCAATGAGAAAGAATTCTTTGCAAATCGAGAAAGGCTTTTAAAAAATGGCCGTTATTTTTCTTGGCTAAGAAGTTTACTTTAAAAATTGATAATTCAAGTGTCAAGGCTTTTCTCGAAAAATAAAATTGAATAAAAACCGAAAAGGCTCGACATTTAGATGGCAAGCCGAATGTCAATATTATGATTATGATATTGTCATTATAAAATCTCATGAAAATATTCTTGCGATTTCTTGACACGAGATGGAAGGACGCGTTTCGACGAGGTCCTTAAACGAGTAAGACATCTCGGGAAAACCTAGAGAGTCTAGAACGAGATTTTGGGACGTTATGTCTCAATGCGAAGTTGTTGGACGACTTCAACAGCTGACGTAAACCGTTTCTAGTCAAATACGAGCATGCCGGTTCGCTCAAGGACAATTGTTCTTAAGATCGCAAGTGGCCTCTCTTCCAGCCGCATCTCCTACGGTGCAAAAAGGGGCCGAGAGAGTACGGGGCTCTAACCCGGAGGTTATGGATTCAAGTACCATAATCACAAGTGTTGCGGGTGATGCATCCCCGAGGGTGTACAAATCAGACGAATGTTGAAGCTCGGTGTCACAACCCGAGTCTTCAAGTCAACCCAAACCTCCGGGGTAAAAGAGGGAGAGTTGAATCTTAGGCCACAGACAGGCAAATCTAAGGTTCAAATCGACGAGATTAAGATTTCTCCTATGCGGGTATATCGGAGGCAATGGGAGAAACTAGTTACAAGACAAGGTATTAACCCGAGAAAACAATGGTTGATATCTCGTGCAAGTATCGCAGTTTGGATGAAACCAGGAAGTCATCCAAATGAAGTACAGAATGGTATACTTTTGGAGCTTTAGCTTCAATCTATACCGTGTCACCAGGATTTTCGAGAAATTTCAAAATTACCGAAATAGATTGGGGAAGCGATTTACGAGACCTGGGCCAATAATCCACACTTGGCCGAGGAGATATTTTGAACCGTATTTTATCGGTCACGGCTCCGAACGGCGAAGAAAGGCTTTAATGAGTTTTTCATTTCATCAAGCTAAGAAGACCGGATGGAAATGCTTTAAAATACATTAAAGCGGCTTCAGGAAGAAGGACCAGTGTTAGTAGGAGTATTTTTCAAGACGAAGCTTCTACTGCCAGGCGAGCATGGGGTCTTTGGGTTTGTCTAACGTAAATGGACAAAGTCAAATATCCATTCAAGTTCTTCCGCAGTCGGCAAATGGATCTTTTCTTTTGAATTCGATGACTGGATCAACCACAGGATTTGCGGAGGAACTCTTCGAGACCAAAAAAGAATTCTCTGGGAAAACAAGATTCCGGCAAGCAAAGAGACTTACCAAAAGTCGTAATATGGCGCATGTTGGCCGTTGGATCGACCGGATCATCCAAGCATGCCCCAAACAGAAGGAACCCGAGTTTGGGAAAGGATTCGACCCAAACCCAACCGACAAGATCATGCGGCTGGAAAGGATAAGGGCCCACTCACAAGACGCGTTATCCTCGGGGACCACGTAAACCAAATTTTTAAAAGATTCCCGAGAAACATCACAAATTTGAGTCACGCGGAGAAAAAGAAAACCGGTGGCGAGGTAATAATGTGGGATATGACGTAGCGGTGGCGTCATATATATCAAACAAGATTTGAAGTCCGCCTTTGAAGTCCTGGACTTATCTCTATAAAATGCAGGATTTGAAGGAAGCTGAGGACATCGAACATTTTCCTTAGTTTTCTTACAATAAAATCTGAGTGAAAAATTTGTAATACTTTGAGTGTTTTAGTTTTAAGTTTTATGTATTTACGAGTGCAAGCCTCAGCTATGAGAGGCTAAACCAGTATTCTCCTCCCAAAAGGAGATTACTAATGTAATAAATATTTCTATAAGTTCTTAATAAAAAGAGGCTTTCTGCTTCAACATGTGTTCATAATGTACTATTGATCAATCCATTTTGAAGAATTACTTTTACGCCTTGGAGTAGGAAACGAACCAAGGCTGTGCTAAGCGGTTTCTGAAGGAGTCGGATAACTTGCAGATCATCTTCCCTGAGGGTGAGGTTGAACAGTGAGGAGTTGTTCGTCAAACGATCTGGGGGCAATAATTTTCCGACTGGTGGCGTTGCGAACCACTTAACCCGTACTTTTTTGGTCAAAAGAGGTATGAATTTTAAGGGATTTATTAATTTTACGGAAGCATGTTGGGCCTGGATATGGTCGTAATGGACTATGTTCATTTTCGGTCTATAGACCTAATTGTATACGGATTTATACTTGAAATAAGAATTTTTGATTTAAGTATGTCCTGTTGAGTTTATAGGCTGGAAACCTGACATGATCCATTTAAAACCTCGAATAGAGACTGGATCTAAGTAGGTGTAACAATGCCACGAACAAAACAAGTGACGAGAAAATAAGAATTTCGTTTCTCGAAAAATCCGAAAAACAAATTGATTATGGAGAAAAATTTTCATGTTTAATGATTAATGCAATAAATTTATTATTATGTAGTAGATTGCTACAAAATAGAGTTTAAAGGGATAACTTGAACTATTGTTTTAAAATGATAAAACCTAGGGGCAAAATTGTCCATAAGGGGCGAAGTGTAATAATTTTCATAGTTCAGGGTGCAAAGTGTCGCGAATGAAAGTTTAGGGGGTAAAGTATAAAAAGGGGTAAAGTTGGGGTGGTTAAATGTAATTATCTCTTGGAATTATGATAAAAGTGATTCATGTTTAGAAAATAGCATTTATATGCTTATATGCCTTCTTTATATGTATATCTTCAAAATGACTGAGAAATATGAAAAATATATTTTAATATGTTATATTAATATTCTGTACTTATGGATTTGTGAACAAAATCGAGTTTGTGCCACTTTTGCAAATAAAACATATTATTGGGCCAAAAATGATAAAATTTAAAACTGTGGAACCCACTGTAAAATTTCAAAATTTTGGATTGAAATTTCTGTAATAACAATGAAAAATAATAATTGAGACCCTCCGGGTCAAGCAAATGCGAATACAAGAACTTTTGGACACTAAAATGTTAATTTTCCAAACTTTAGGGGCTTACCTGTAAAATCCAAAAATTAGGGGCAACCACTGCCCAAACATAATACAAACTTATTTCAAATAGTATTCTGGACCCGTAGTCCAAATTTCACGAAAAACGGGCTTGAAACGAGCCCTTAACGGTAAAATTACATTTGGGACCAAAATGGAATTTTTAGAAAAATTGATACTAAATCTGGAATTTTTTCAAAACTGCCTATAGCTCAAATACATACTGCTCGAAAGAAAATTTTAGATTTGGAATCTCGTTAACACCCTTACCGGTTTAAGAGATATCTATTTTCAAAATATCGAGTCAAAAATACAATTTTGGGAAAACTTTCGGGACTGACCTACAATTTTTGAAAATTTAACCCCAAGATCCAGAGATTCCTTAGAATATTTAGAAAAATTAGAGACTGACCTTGCCCTTTTCCGAGTTCGGAATCAAAACTTATGGAATTTTTAAAAACCCGGCATAAGTTTTCCTCTTTAATTAAAATATTTATTTTAAAATAAAATTTACCAAGGTCATAGGAACTTATTTATTTTCTAAATTCAGCTTATTCATAATATATTAAAATATTTTATTAATTTCCATTTTAAAATTATTATCCGAATTTATTCGGGATTTTCATACCGACTATTTGTGCCGATATTAAGGCGACCTCCGCGCCACATGTTTTCGAACCTTTATTAAGAACTTCAGCATAATACACTAAATCAATGAATAGAACCGGCTAGATTATCCCTCTTGTCAATGACTGACTGACTGAATATCGAATGCGGCGAGTCTATGAACGCACTGGTCCTACTGACTGACTAACTCACCGGGTTGGCGTCACACTTTCGTGTGCAACCAACTTATATGAGTTGACGGATTTGTTGAATGTATAAGTCGCGTATGGGATGGGTAGCTTGGCTACAGTCTCATGCCGGCCTCCATCGTCTAACTCCCAACCCCGAGCCGAATAGGAGAGTCTGGCGGGCGATTGGGTCGTAGAATTTTGGGTATAATCATGATTATGACATTCTCCGAGCTTAGCTGGCTCCACTATGGAGATGTCGTGCCAACTGGGATAGCGGCTACAGCCGTATCAACATGAGGGATAAGGTGTACTGTTTGGGGAGATGATGTTTGATCAAAACTTCTCTGTCGTATAAGGTGGTCTGGGTTGGCGTCACACTTTCGTGTTCAACCAATTGATATGAGCTAATAGACTGTCTGGGTTGGCGTCATATTTTCGTGCGCAACCAAATGATATGAATTGATGGACTAACCGGGTTGGCGTCACACTTTCGTGCGCAACCAACTATCTGAATTGACGGACTGACTGTTAAATAATACTAATAAAATTATTAAGTATATGAGAATGACATTACACGTTTCTTGCATCAAAACTCATGAAACAATTTTACTGCATGAAATATAAGCCCCACTTGCACACACTCACCACACCTACTGAGAATTTTTGTCTCACTCCCACCTATTTTTCCAACCAGGAGGATGATGGCTTTGAGGAGGAAGATCAACGGCAAGGATGTTGAAGCTCTTGACTAACTCCATATTGTCTTCGACCAATGAGACGATTGAACCCTGTTTATGTTATTTTTATGAATGAACAAATTGAAAATTTTGTAATAGACGGGCGTAGGACCCGAAGAATGATGGTGACGAGGATTGTATTTTATTTTCTGATTCCGCTGCAACTGTACTCTAACTTAGTTTATTTAATATGAATGCTTATTTTGGGATTTCACTATTTCTGTTTGGGCTATGTTAATGAATAAATGGGTCGACCTGGTAAACCGACGTAAGTTAGACCGTCAGAGTCACGCCTCCCGATTTTGGGGCATGACACGATCGCTATAAGGGGCAATCGGTGCCCGAAGACAGCGGCCGGTTGCCCTTGATGACGATATGTTCCTGCTTCAATTCAATATTTTTGTCCAATTTTTGAAGTTTTGGAAATGTGATTGTTCACCCCAAAAGCACAAAATGCAAACATGGACCTTATTCGATATGTATTATGTCTAACGAACTCGAATTGAGTTAAAAGACTCGGTGGATAAAGATTTTGTAAAAATATCTGCGAGTTGATCTTGAGACGAAACAAAACATATCTCAATGTTTCATTTTGAAACAGAATCCCTTAAAAAGTGATATCGAACCTCAATATGTTTAGTTCGATTATGATGAATCGGATTTTGAGAAATATTCATAGCGGAAGTGTCACAAAAAATAGGAATATTTTCGAAAGTGAATTTGTAATCAACTAATGTTTGTTTCATCCAAAGTAATTGTGTACAATAAAAAGCCGCGAAAATGTATTCGGCTTCGGCCGTTGATAAAGATACACAATTTTATTTTTTTGAAAACTATGAAACTTGGCAATCACCTAAAAGTTGACACGAGCCGGATGTACTTTTATGATCATTAATATTGCCGGCATAATTTGAGTCATTATATCCTTTTAAAGAAAAAATTTCATTCTTTGGATAAAATAAACCGTAAGAGATAGTGCCCTTTAAATATCGAAAAATATGTTTGACAGCACTTAAATGAGATTCTTTGGGATTGTTTTAATTTGAGCACATAGACATACGACATGAAGAATATCGAATCTATGAGTAGTAAGATAAGTTGATGTACATACCTCGATTTTGTTTTTTTTCCAACCAATTTGCCTTTTCAAACTTGACCAATTTGATGTTGATATATATTATCCTTAGTCCATATTTCCTGCAATATCTAAAAAAATAATCCTTGCACAAGAATTTAGTAGTACTGAATAATATCGACAATGTTGATTTGAATTGGGACTCAATTTTATTACGAAAAATAAGGCAAGTAGCATATACTTTGCTTTGCCTAACCAAAATAGGTTTGATATATCATCAAGCTATATAAGGTCTCATTTGAAATTTGAAAATACGGGAGTTATAAAATTGGGATCTTATTTCTTGAAAATATTTGGTGATCAATACATAAGTTTTGAAAATAAAATCAACATATGCACATTAATTATTAATGGCTCAAAAATTAAAAAAATGAGTAACTCTAATAATGTAAAATTTAAAAGGGAGAGAAGAGTTACCAACATCACCATTGTCAAGGGTTTTATCTCTTCTATTGTTGATCATAATTATACCTTCTTCTTGAGGTATGATATTGTTAAAAGTATTTTATTCTTTGATCATATGGCGTGATCATTTGTTGTCTTTTGTGTCAAATACCTAAAATAAATTTATTTTGTGATATCCTCAAGTATTTGAGTCCATTGAGATTAACATTGAGATTTTTAGGTTTCCAATAATAATTTGACTATTACTAGCCTGACAAGTATTGGTCGGGTGTCCATATTTACCACAATAAAAACATGTAATAATTTTAGAAGCCTGATGATTGCCATAAACAAAAGTGGATACTTGGTTCTTTTTCATATCATTGATAACATTAGGCTTATAACCAAGCCCTAGTTTCAAATGATCACTACGTTGTACATTAAGAATTTTAGTGATTTTATAGGCAATCAAGTTAAACTTCAACATTTCTTTTTTCATGGAAAAAAATATTGTAATAACCATTAATTAAATCTAGGGGTTAGTTTTTTTTAGGGGTTAAATTTAGGTTTAGGGGATAGGATTATTTAGTATATATATGTTAGATAACTTCATACGAATTTACACCCAAATTTCAAATAATTTAGGTAATGATATTTTCTCTCTACTTATTATTCAAGTTTCATATATATATATATATATATATATATATATTCACAATTCACAAGCCCCTTTTCAATATTTTTCACAAATTCTTTCAATAATTAGTTTGATTTATTAAAATCACATATTAATTATAATTTTATTTAATGTAGAAAACGAAAGGGTCGAGGATTAGGGCTTTTACTGTTCACTTTTCTACATCAAATATATGCGATTATTAAGGTAGGGGTTTTTATATTATTTATCTTTATTTAGTGTTCCATGATTATACTTCATTGATTGCAATATATGTCAAGACGAAATAAATTCATATAAGCTAGGGCCATGAAAAGGGTCCGGGATCAAACGTATCTTTGGGGTGAACCCGCAATACTATATGCGAATCGGACGATCGAGAGGAAAAAGAGAAATTAATGAATTTATTGTTGTAATTATGTGAATATTTTTCATTTTATATTAAATATTGACAGATATATCTCTACTGAGCGAGATGAAGCTCACCCCTATTATTATCATGACTTTCAGGTTGAGGAATACGACTGAAGATATGATGTTGTGGATGGTGGAATAAATCATGCTATATCTATATTTTAAATAATTATGATCGGACTAAATTTTAGATTTATGTCTTTAATTTTTTCGGTTTATGCTTGGAACAATTGTTGGATATTTAATTTGGAAGATGTAATGTTGTTAATATTATTATTATTATTATTATTATTATTATTATTATTATTATTATATTTTTTCCTTAAAAATAAAAAAATTCTCAATCAATTTTTTTGATAATTATTGAGATCACTTTAATTTATAAATTTGTATTTTCTTAATAATATTTTTTAGAGTACTTTAATTTTATAAAATTGGGTTGTTACAAATGGTATCAGAGAATATCTACGTTTCTGTAGGCTTGTTAAAAAAACAATTTTGAAAAATTAAAATGTATAGTTTTTTTTAAATAAAGTAAATAATAAAAGTCAAACTTTGTGTAAGATAAAATGGTATAATAACATCCACCTCCATTATATCTTGTCGGTCTCCTCAAGGTATGAGAATTATTAATGCAAGTTACATTAAACAATTGTACCAGTATGCTCATTTATGTCATGATGTATTTTATTATGATTCCATGTTATTATATTCTACTTTAGAAACATAATACCAGTTTATATGTTAGATGAATAGAAATCTTGTATTCCTTAAAAAAAATATAAAAATAGACTTATAGTTGCAAATGCACATATATATAGATGGCAGGAACTCGCACTCGCAACACTGCAAGAAAAAAACAATAATAATAATAATAATTGGGGTCTGAACCATCCCATTAACCGACTCAATCATTATCTCAACTATCAAATTGAGGATGAAGATAGTATTGGAAAATATATAGTTAAAATTCACCAGTTGTGGTACAATGTGAGGAATGTCATCGGTGCTCCAAACGAACGCGCTGCCTCCCGTAGAGTGATTGATAACTTACCCTCTTTTTGGAACATCAAGACTGAAAAGCTACATGCCTCATTATTGGAGTATGACGGGCATGATGACCGACCCAAAATCAACTATAGGACATTTACTGCCAGGTTATACCGTAAATGGATTGAGTTTTTGAACAATGAGGCTATGGCAGAAGATGAGGAACCAGAAGAAAACCAGAAGAAGATCCGGAGAAAGATGAAGATATGGATCAGTAGAGATAGATAGGTCTATTTATTGCAATAATTGATAAATAAATCCTTATTGTATATAAAGTTTAGTTGTCCTTTAATTGATACTAATTTATTTGACCATTATATTATGATATTTACATATTAAGTTAGATATTTCATGCAAAATTCATTAATAATTTGGGATAAATAATAATACTACATTATACATGACCTTAGGAATGTGGCTCCCCGTCGTGGAAATCAAGTCAATGGTGAGAACTCCACTAACACAAGAAATCAAACCACTGCTATTGTTAGAGATATAATTGCTGAGTTCCTCAGAGGTGTGCAAATAAAACGGGGACAACAACAACAACGCACGAGTCGTGGAACAATTCCGCCACTATCGTCCACCCACATTTAATGGACGTGATGGCCCAACAGCAGTAGAAGAATGGTTTCGATCGCTAGAGAGGAATTTTTGAATTGTTGGTTGCACAGACGAACAGAGAGTCGTATGTGTTGCCTTCCAACTCACTGAAGACGCTGAGCATTGGTAGGAAGGGTATTGGAGGACTAAGACCGAGGAAGAGCGGAATGATTTAAGATGGGATAAGTTCAAAGTGATTGTAATAGAAAAGTTTTTCCCGCAATCATATCGAGACAAGAAGGAGACATAATTTCTTAACTTTAAACAAAGAAACATGACTGTCACAGAGTATGATAGACAGTTCAATCAACTAACTCGGTTTGTTCCACACCTAGTAGATACTGATTTAAAAAAGTCTCTGAGGTTCAGAAGTGGACGGACTTCAAGCACAACTATCAGGAATATTATCTGCTCAAGGAGATTTGGAGTACTCGGTGATGGTGAGAAGGGCTCATGCGGTGGAGGCAAGTTTTGCTGGGGACGAGGAGGAGCAAAGGTTGGTCGTTTTACCTGAGAAAAGAAAATGGGAAGGGGCAAAATAGAATAAAAATCAAAATCAAAATAAACAAATAAAGACATGAAAATGCACGCCCAACTACGCAAGCAGACATGCCAACTTGCCCAAAATGCAAGAAGAATCATTTTGGAGAATGTTTAGCTGGACAAGGAAAATGCTTCAAGGGTAAGAAGCCAGACCATGAAGTCTCTAATTGTCTCTCTTAAAAGCTGAGCGGGAAAGAAGAGAACAAACATCTGGAGGTAGAGCTCGAATGTATGCTATGACTCAAGAAGAAGCTGATCAGAACCCGGGTATAATGTCAGATATGCTAACCATTTCTAGAATACCTGCTCTTGTACTTTTCGACACTGGTGCCACACATTCATTTTTATCTGCCAAATTTCATGTTATATTAGGACATAAGAGTGCTAGAGTAAGTGAACCTCTTGAGGTTGGCTTGCCATCTGGAAATCCGACAACACTTGACTCAGTGAATAAGGATGTTGAAGTGAATATAGGGGGAAAATATCTTAAAGCTGATCTATACATAATTAAGATGAAGGATTTTGACGTAATCTTAGGTATGAATTGGCTTAGTATATATCAGGCAGACATTAAGTGTCACGAGAAAGAGATAATATTCAAACTGCCAGGAAATGATGAGATAAAATTCTATGGGATTAAGTCTAAGACAGTACCGCGAGTTATATCAGTAATAAAGGCAAGAAAGATGTTGAAAAAGAAAATTGTCAAGGATATCTAGTGAGTTTAGTAGATACCTCGACAGCTGAAGTGACACATAATGACATACCAATTGTGCAAGAATTTTTGGATGTATTTCCAAAAGACTTGCAGGGAATTCCTCCTCGCCAGGTTGAATTTGGAATAGATTTGGTACCTGGGGCAACACCTATATCTAAGGCACCATATAGGATGGCGCCAAAGGAATTACAAGAGTTAAAGACGCAAATACAAGAACTTTTGGATTTGAGATTCATTAGACCTAGTGTATCACCGTGGGGAGCACCAATTCTATTTGTAAAGAAAAAAATGGGTCACTTAGAATGTTTATCGATTATAGAGAAATTAATCGACTCATAGTGAAGAACAAGTACCGCTACCGAGGATTGAAGACTTGTTCGATCAATTGAGAGGTGCCAAAGACATTCTCGTAAGATTGACTTGAGATCCAGATATCATCAGTTAAAAATTAAAGAGAGTGATATTCTGAAAACAACATTTAGAACCCGATATGGACATTATGAGTTTGTAGTAATGCCATTTGGGTTAAGTAATGCACCAGCAGTATTCATGGACTTGATGAATAGAGTGTTTTATCTGTATCTAGACCAATTCGTCATAATCTTTATAGATGATATACTTGTATGTTCAAAGAATAGAGAGCAATATATTGAGCACTTAAGAATAGTGCTAGAAACACTTCGCAAGGAAAAGTTATATGCGAAATTCAAGAAATGCAAGTTTTGGCTACATCGAGTGGTGTTTCTTGGACATGTAATCACTACTCAAGGAATTGAAGTGGACCCGGTTAAAGTTGAAGCAATCAACGAATGGAGTGAACCTACCAATGTGAATGAAGTTCGCAGTTTTCTAGGTTTGGCAGGCTATTATTGGAATTTATTGAAGGATTCTCAAAGATAGTTGCTTTATGACTAACCCGACAAGAAAATGGGAGAAGTGCCAATGGAATGAGAAATACGAAGAAAGCTTTCAGGAGTTGAAGCGAAGGCTAACTTCTGCATCAGTATTAACAATTCCTGACCCTACTAAAGATTTTGTTATTTATAGTGATGCATCAATACAAGGCTTGGGATGCGTGCTAATGCAACATGGTAAAGTGGTTACTTGCGCCTCAAGACAACTAAAACCATATGAGTTAAATTATCCTACTCATGACCTAGAGTTAGCTGATGTAATGCATGCATTAAAGATCTGGCGCCATTACCTATATGGAGGAAAATGTGAAATCTTCACCGACCACAAAAGTTTGAAATATCTGTTTACTCAGAAAGAGCTAAACATGAGGCAAAGAAGGTGGTTGGAATTGGTGAATGACTATGATTGCACTATCAACTATCATCCGGGTAAAGCTAATGTTGTAGCCGATGCATTAAGTTGTAAAACAAAAGGAGAAATATCAAGTTTGATATCTGAGCAAGAACATCTTGTGAGAGAATTCACCAGGATGAGAATTGAAGTAGTGGTGCCACCAAAAAGATCAGAGATAGTACTAGCATCTTTGGTGGTGCAACCTACTCTAAGAGAGAAGATAAAAGAAGCTCAACCTCGAGATAAATGTTTGAGCAAAATTAAAGAAAAAGCTCGTGAAGGGAATGTAAAAGGATTTGTTATAACAAATGATGATACTTTGACTTATGAAGGGAGATTATGCATTCCTAAAGAAGAAAGGATTAGAAAAGAAATTCTCGAAGTATCTCATTGTACGTCGTACACAGCTCACCCTGGAGATACAAAAAGTATCGAGATTTAAGAGAAGTATTTTGGTGGTGAAGTATGAAAAGAGATATTGGAACTTTTGTGGAAAAATGTTTGACTTGTCAGCAAGTTAAAGCCGAACACCAGAGACCATTTGGTTTGCTCAAATCACTTGACATCCCAGAATGAAAATGGGAGCACATAACTATGTATTTTGTGGTAGGGCTTCCACCATCAGTCAAGGAAAACAAGGTTGTTTGGGTTGTAGTAGATCGGTTAACAAAGTAAGCTCATTTCTTACCCGTTAAAATGATGTTCAGTATGGAGTGATATGCACAAATTTATATTGAGGAGATAGTAAGACTTCATGGAGTTCCCGTGTCAATTGTTTCAGATAGATATACACGTTTTACTTCTAAGTTCTGGAAAAGTCTACAAAGTGCCTTGGGAACAAAGCTAAACTTTAGTACGGCTTATCATCCACAAACAGATGGGCAGTCTGAAAGGACTATACAAATATTGGAAGATATGTTGAGAGCATGTGTGCTTGACTTAGGAAGTAATTGGGAAATATTATTACCCTTGGTCGAATTTGCTTATAACAACAGTTATCAAGCGACTATTGGGATGGCTCCGTACGAGGCATTGTACGGAAGAAAGTGTAGATCACCATTATATTAGAGCGAAGTTGGTGAAAGAAAAATTTTAGGGCCTGAATTAATTCGACAAACTATTGAGAAGATAGTTATGATACAAGATCAAATCAAGATGGCTCAAGATAGACAAAAGTCGTATGCTGATAGACGGATAAAACATATACAGTTTGATGAATAAGAAAAAGTATTCTGAAAGTAGCTCCTATCAAAGGTGTTATTCGATTTGGTGAAAATGGAAAGTTGAAACCAAGATATATCGGACCATTTGAAATCCTTACACGAGTTGGAGATTTAGCTTATCAACTAGCATTACCACCGAGTCTATCAAGTGTGCACCATATTTTCACGTCTCTATGCTAAGAAAGTACGTTCATGATCCAAGTCACATCGTGAATTATAAGGACCTGACAATCAACAATGACTTAACTTATGAGGAAGCACCAAAAGCTGTTTTGGGACGCAAGATTCACCATTTGATAAATAAAGATATTGCTCAGATCAAATTACAGTGGAGACGTCATGGCAGAAATGAAGCTACTTGGAAGCGTGAAGAGGAGATTCGTGTCAAGTGCCCAAAGTTTTCAATTCCAGGTAAGATATCGAATTATGAGGACGAAATTATATTTACGGAGAGTAGAATGTAATAACCATTAATTAAATCTAGAGATAATTACATTTAACCACCCCAACTTTACCCCTTTTTATACTTTACCCCCTAAACTTTCATTCGCGACACTTTGCACCCTGAACTATGAAAATTATTACACTTCGCCCCTTATGGACAATTTTGCCCCTAGGTTTTATCATTTTAAAACAATAGTTCAAGTTATCCCTTTAAACTCTATTTTGTAGCAATCTACTACATAATAATAAATTTATTGCATTAATCATTAAACATGAAAATTTTTCTCCATAATCAATTTGTTTTTCGGATTTTTCGAGAAACGAGAATTCTTATTTTCTGTCACTTGTTTTGTTCGTGGCATTGTTACACCTACTTAGATCCAGTCTCTATTCAGAGGTTTTAAATGGATTATGTCGATTTCAGCCTTTAAACTCAACAGGACATACTTAAATCAAAAATTCTTATTTCAAGTATAAATCCGTATACAAATTAGGTCTATAGACTGAAAATGAACATAGTCCATTACGACCATATCAGGCCCAACATGCTTCCGTAAAATTAATAAATCCCTTAAAATTCATACCTCTTTTGAAAGCGAAACAAAGGGTTAAGTGGTTCGCAACACCATCGGAAAATTATTGCCCCAGATCGTTTGACGAACAGCTCTCACTGTTCAACCTCGCCTCGGGAAGATGATCGCAAGTTATCCGACTCCTTGTGAAACCGCTTCAAAGATGACCTTGGTTTGTTTCCTACTCCAAGGCGTAAAAGTAATTCTTCAAAAGGGATTGATCAATAGTACATTATGAACACATGTTGAAGCAGAAAGCCTCTTTTTATTAAGAACTTATAGAAATATTTATTACATTAGTAATCTCCTTTTGGAGGAGAATCTTGGTTTAGCCTCTCATAGCCGAGGCTTGCACTCGTAAATACATAAAACTTAAAACTAAAACACTCAAAGTATTACAAATTTTTCACTCAGATTTTATTGTAAGAAAACTAAGGAAAATGTTCGATGTCCTCAGCCTTCCTTCAAATCCCGCATTTTATAGAGGTAAGTCCAGGACTTCAAAGGCGGACTTCAAATCTTTGGCGGCGATATATATGACGCCATCACGTCATATCCCACATTATTACCTCGGTGGTTTTCTTTTTCTCCCGCGTGACTCAAACCCCATGTGATGTTTGTCGGGGAATCTTTTAAAAATTTGGTTTACGTGGTCCCCAAGGATAACGCGTCTTGTGAGTTGGGCCCCTTATCCTTTCCACCGCATGATCTTGTCGGTCGGGTTTGGGTGAATCCTTTCCCAAACTCGGGTTCCTTCGTCGGGCATGCTTGAGATCAGTCGATCCAACGGCCAACATGCGCCATATTACAGAATTTTCGGTAAGTCTCTTTGCTTGCCGGAATCTTGTTTTTCAGAGAATTCGTCTTTTGGGCTCAAGAGTTCCTCCGCAAATCCCGTGGTTGATCCGGTCATCGAATTCAAAAGAAAAGATCCATTTGCCGTGCGGAAGAACTTGAATGGATATTTGACTTTGTCCATTTCTCGTTAGACAAACCCAAAGACCCCATGCTCGCTGGTAGAAGCTTCGTCTTGAAAATGCTCCTACTAACATCGGTCCTTCTTAGGTGAAGCCGCTTTAATGTATTTTAAAGCATTTCCATCCGGTCTTCTTAGCTTGATGAAATGAAAAACTTCATTAAAGCCTTTCTTCATTTGGTTCAGAGTTGCACCGATAAAATACAGTTCCAAAATATCTCCTCGGCCAAGTGTGGATTATTGGCCCAGGTCTCGAATCGCTTCTCCAATCCATTTCGGTAATTTTGAAATTTCGAAATCCTGGTGACACGGTATAGATTGAAGCTAAAGCTCCAAAAGTATACCATTCCTGTACTTCATTTGGATGACTTCCTGGTTTCATCCAAACTCGGGGATACTTGCCCGAGATATCAACCATTGTTTTTCCGGGTTAATACCTTGTCTTGTAACTAGTTTCTCCCATTGCCTCGATATACCCGCATAGGAGAAATCTTAATCTCGTCGTTTGAACCTTAGATTTGCCATCGTGGCCTAAGAAACTCTCCTCTTTTACCCCGAGAGAGGTCTTTGGGTTGACTTGAAGACTCGGGTTGTGACACCGGAGCTTCAACATTCGATTCTGATTTGTACACCCTCGGGGGATGCATCACCCGCAACACTTGTGATTATGGTACTTGAATCCATAACCTCCGGGTTAGAGCCCCGTACTCTCTCGGCCCCTTTTTTGCACCGTAGAGATGCGGCTGGAAGAGAGGCCGCAGCGTCTAAGAACAATTGTCCTTGAGCGAACCGGCATGCTCGTATTTGACTAGAAACGGATTTTGGTCAACTGTTGAAGTCGTCCAAAGAACTTATGCATTGAGACATAACATCCCAAAATCTCGTTCTAGACTCTCTAGGTTTTCCCGAGATGTCTTACTCGTTTAAGGACCTCAAAGAACGCGTCCTTCCATCTCGTGTCAAGAAATCGCAAGAATATTTTCATGAGATTTTATAATGACAATATCATAATCATAATATTGACATTCAGCTTGCCATCTAATAATCGAGCCTTTTCTGGTTTTTATTCAATTTTATTTTTCGAAAAGCCTTCGACACTTGAATTATCAATTTTTAAAGTAAACTTCTTACTTTCTTCCTCCATCTTAATGGTAGAATCCGGACTTGCAATCGAACTTTGAGAATATCTTGGAGCCTTTGATACGATTAACGGATGTTCTCTTCTTGGGATATAGTATCCGTCGAACTCGAGAATGTTATTAATCCCTTTGTAATTAATAACAAGTCTTCGCTTTCCTCTTTTGATTTCTCCATGGTTTCGACTAAGAATCCTCGGGATTGTTGTATGGAGAAACTCTGGTGAAATTAACTTAAGGTCAAGATGTTCTTAAGTATCTTCGCATATCCTCACGATCCGCCTGGTTCATAAGGATTGGTTTGAATCTTACGAACTCGTACTCCTTTCCGGTTTAACCTTTAAGGAAGCTTTAAGCTCGTTCTTATCCCACCAAGCCAAAGGATCTTCGTTGTAATTCCTTTGGATCTTCTTCTTGATATCCTCGAGTGATATTTGTTCTTCTAGAGTCACGTCACTGCGGACTCTCCATTAGACTCATCCATAATTCCGCAATGGCTTTTGGAGTAACTTGTTCTTCTCCTTGTACTCGAATGAATACAAGTTATTATCCCATAACTTCGATCCTTCCGACATTTGGAACCAAATTGTCTATAGGATAATAAAGCTTCACCAAATTTCCTTCGATCCGCCATTTTTGGATTGCGAAGTTTGGCTTCATCACCACGCTGCTGCGAAAAGTAATAGGCATTTTTTCAGTAAAATGCTTCCTCAGATCTTTGACAATAATTTTATGATCACATAAAGTTGTGAAAATAAGTCTTCTTGTCTCGTTCTCTTGTGTAAATCTCTTGAATGTTTGTAGGAAATTGTTTCCTAGTAAAACATCAACACCTGTATCATGGAAATAGATTGGTGGCGTTTTCACTTTGTACTGGGTACCGCCCGCGCTCCGATCATGATTTTCGCTTGCTTAATTCCTGTTAAGGATAAGAATCCTTTTAGAGAAATCTCTTCCGCAATAGTGGTAAATCTTCTCCAATTTCTTTAGGAAAAACATCGGCTTTGGTACATATTCCTTGAATCAATATAGGCAAAAAATACTCGGCTTTGTATTCAAAGATATAACATTCCAATAGAAATGTATATGGAGAATGGACTAGTGGTCATCTCGATTCTCAGTATCTTTTATTCGCCACCGTGAACTCCATTCCGTCTTGTAATCTTTCCCAAGGTTTATGATCCTCAAGAAATTCAATTCCCAAGTATTAATTGTTGCAGGATTTTCCCGCAACTCGTGATAGTAAGCTCGATTTTTCCTATCTTCAGGCTTCCTTGATACCGTCCAACTATTGGTTGTTGGAGATAATATAGAACCTCACAAGGAAAAATATTATCCTTTTGAGTGATGTCGAATATTACTTCAACTTCTCGCCATCCTTCAGACATTTCAGACTCTCTCTGTTTGTTTTAAAAACATCGGGATGCGCCGAATCGCATACTTGGTCTCCTTTCTTCCCAACTTTGCTACTCACCATTCTCATCTTCTTGCCGAAAGACATCCTTCTGTGCTCAACTCGAGACTCGGCTTTTGTTGAAGACGGTTGATCTTGAATTATCATATCAATCTCCTTAATAGTTGGAGATTCAATGATTCTCAGTAACACCACCTGGCAAAGTCCTCAAAGATTCTTGGGACTTCAATAAATTCCTTTCTCAAGAATACTTGAATGATGGGTATTCGAGAGAGCATAGGAAATCTTGTATGTGATCGAGTAAGGCCTGTTTCCTTATTTCATCAAATCGACTCTTTTGAAATCTTGATGAAGGGTTAGGACTCTCATCAAGTCTCGATCTCCCAAATTGTATGCCATTCTAGGATAGACATTAAATGCCAATTTCCGCATACAAATTTCTCAGAATCGCTCCAAGGCATGAATCCTTGAGATGCGAGATTCGCTTGTCAAAGACAAAGCAAGATTAAGAGCGAATCTATTCCTTCTTTGAATGTTGCTTTAATAATTACTCTTTATGGCTTCGATATGAATCCATGAGAGTGTATTTGCAACTTCTCTTTTAACTTTGCTTTTGATCTCTTGTATTTCTCTAATAGGGACCAAGCGCATCTCGATCGAGTTCTTGGTAAATTCCATCGGAATAGCAAATTCTCCGGTTGTTACCCTGTGGATAATTTGGTGTTTTTTTATTTAAACCCAATTTTATCCAATGCTTTTTCCATAGCTCCAATTGTAAATCCATCATAGACTTGAAGCTTTGGATCTTCCTTCATGATTCTCATAAGAGTTTTATGAGAAACCGTCGTGTGAGAGAGGAATCGACATATCTTCCCCGATCTGTGAAGAATTTCTTCTTCACTCGATTCTCGAAAGCCGGAGTCACTTCCATCATCGAATAGATCTCTTCTTCATAGATGCTTTCATCCGAGGGAATATCCTCAATTAATACACCGTATTAAATCCACGATAATAAACTGACTTCTTCGATTTTCGTGTGGCCTCGAACTGCCCCGACTCCTTGTTTTTGATTGTCCTGGGCAATCCGTTGAGATATGCCCTCTTGCTCGCATGTCCAAAGAATTACAATCTTTGAAACTTTCATTAGCTCTAGTGTGAGCACGCCTGAAAGTTCTTCTCCTCGGATTTCTGCTGGTACTTGCTTGATTAGAACCCCGATGATGAGGCTCTACTCCCGCAGTGCTTGGTCTTTGTCCCGATTTATAGCCGGGCTTTTATTTTGACGAGAACCTTCTAGGTCTCCATGAAGACCGCTTCTTTTGTTGTTGCTTCCTTGGCGGTATGGATGACTTCTCTCCTTCTTCTTCTTCTTGTGCCGCCTTGGTTGACCTCCCACAACTGTTGGGATATCATTATCCACGCAACATAGAGGAACCGCTTTGTTAATTCCTCTTAATCTCTTGTAATTCTGTGCAGAGCGCTTGATAGCACCATTCGATAACTTGGCCTTTAGGAAAGACATTTTTCCGCCACGATTTCTACTTGACTCCACCCTTGTATTCCCCGATAAGCATTTCTCTCCGGGACTCGGGACGAGAGGATGCCACATCTTTGGGGATTTCACGACCGGGAGTGATCCACTTTCGGGGACGGAGGTCGAAACCCTCTTGGCTGGAACTGCATAACCTACCGGAAGGCCGAATGTCTATCGACGCCTTATGGAAGATCGCACTCGACCCACCATTTTCGAGGATCGCAAGACCATGGGGAGTAAAATTGAAAATTGCAATGAAATTTATAGACTAGGTGGTAAAGTGCAACAACTTCAAAGTTTATAGGGTAAATCGAAAACCAATTTTCATGAAACTAGGGGTAAACGGAAATTTAGGCAAAGTGAAAAATTTAAATACAGTTGAGGTGGCAAAGTATATCGTTTCAAAGTTGAGGTGGCAAAGTGTAAAAACCTGGATAGTTTGGGGTGTTAATCGTAATTATCTCTAATTCCAAACACACATAACTTTTCATTTTTTTTTTCGTAAATAAAAAGGACCGAAAATTTCGTAAATATATATATATATAAAATAAATAATCTCATATATTCATGCCATTTTATGCAATAATCATGAATCTTTGATAGGTTTCACCCACCTTTAGTCTCTTGGTAGTTAGTTGGTCTAGGTAGCTTCTCTTCCTTAGAACACCTCCATAAAGGTTGAAAGCTTCTTATAGCAGCCCCTAGTTTGCAAGATTTGGGTCAAAATGTGAAGAAAAATTGAAAACAAAAAAAGGAATAAGGAAGAACTAGTCTAGGAGGGTTTTATCTTCTTGTTCCTTAATCACAACCTTGAAGCTCTTTTTCACTTAAAATTTTCGGTCCTCTCTCCCTTTTTTTCTTCAATATTTTTGTCCCTTAGTGTTCTTGAGGGAGAGAAAATTGTGTTTTGTTATTAAAGTGACTAAGTGTAGTGGAAGAAAGTTAAGAGGAGTGTTTGTAAAATGGTTGGGTCTTTCTTTGCCCATCAATTTATATGGCCACCCCCTCCCTCTCTATCCTTAGGCACTCATGACATTTTTTTGTTCTTGGAAGTTGGCTTTAAGACAAAAGGGAAAAGACAAGACTTGCATGTCCTCTTATATAAATCAAGTCTTATATATATAACTTATAATTAGTCATCCAGTTATAATGAATCTAGTGATTCCAAATTAGTATATTATCACTTATAATCTAAGGTATTAAATAGAATTAGAACCAATAATGCAAGTCAATTATATCAATCAAGCAATTAATCAAATTATAAAAATTATTTCGAAATATATATATAATTTTCTAAATTAATAAAATATTTAAATAAATATGATGCTACAAGAAAATAATTAGTTGTTAAGTGAGAAATCCAATCGGTTAAGGTATTTTGTTGAAAGTTGAAAGAAATCAACAATTATTAAAGAAGTGAAAATAGTTGTTATTAATATACATCATAAACTATAAATGATATATCTACTAGTTAAATCAAGTAGTAATTAGGGATAAATATTGTTAACAACCCCAACTATACAGGTTTTTACACTTTACCACCAGAACTTTAAAACGATACAGTTTGCAACCTGAACTTTACAAAAAACCTGGACGATAAATTTCATTGCATTTTCCTTGATTACTCCCAAAGGTCTTGCGATCCTCGAAAATGGTATCAGAGCCTTGGTTTATTGAGAACTTTTAGTTAAATTTATTATATTTATGTAATTAACAATTGGTGAGGAGAAATTACTCCGAGATTATGGATCCGGACCGATGTCCGAGATGTACCCTACAGGACATATCGTCAAATATTGACGATGTATGCACAAGAACACTTGACCAGGTTTCATATCGGGAATACCAAAATGAAGAAAAGGAACAGCAGCGAGCCGATGGGGAAACCTTAAGGCAATGCAAAATGCGAAAGCGAGAATATTATAGCGATTCCGGATGCTTAACGCACTCTATATGTTCACTTGATGAACCTTCAAGAAACGGTTCATGAAAATTCCCATCGAACAATGATTCCGATGGAGTACCCGAGTGGGAACGAGATACTTCCAGACAAATCTAAGATCTCCAAGATCTTAGAGAAATCGTAAGACGGTGCGAGAATTATGGCAACCGCCATATTCATCTACCGCACAAGTTCATCGATCAACCGAGATAGAGACGATGGTGAAATATCGATGAAACTCTTGAACTCCTTCATGATATTGAACGAGTCAAGAACCGGAGGACAGCCGAGTTCATCGGGAGGAAGGAAACGTATTGATTTTGGGACGGTACCCTATTTACACCAAAAGGGGAAACCAACCGAAGTTATACGAAAGATGACGGATGAGGAGAAGCTCATTGCTCTAATCAAAGGAAAATCCATCAAAAATTAAAAAGATGGATATGGAAAAGATGAATCTTAAAGATCTACACGACCTGGTAGAATCCTTCGGGATTAGGTATTGTAGATTTAAAGATGAACGCAGTGGTGAGAATCGCTTTGGTTACCTATGACCCACTAGGTAGACCAATTCATCCACCACCGCCACCGATTAATCCTAACACAAAGAAGAAAGTACGGGTTCACATCATGGAGCTCGGGACGAGAGGATGCCACATCCGGGATTTCACGACCGGGAGTGATCCACTTTCGGGACAGGAGGTCGAAACCTCTTCAGGGGAAACTGCATAACCTACCTGGAAGGCCGAATGTTTATCGACATCCCGGATACATCCGTATGGGTTGATGTTAAACTGGACATCCCCATTTTAAAAATGAGAAGTTCTCATTGATGAATGGGCTTGACTATGAGAATTTCACAGAACCTCGATCTTACAAAGGATTCATTCATTTTACTCCTTGAAATGAGTCTTGAAGGATCGGTGAAGATTGCTGGGATATGACCGATGCCGCATTTAAAAGTTCGGTCACATCGGGGAATCACTTAAAGGAATTGTCGATGGTATGGCAAAACTATTCAAAATCCAATTCATCGACACGGGTTATTTCGAGGATTAGAGGATGAAAAAAGAAAGAAATATAAACAAGCCCTCTATAGCTTGGGAGTTCGGATATTTGTCATATTGACGAATATATCAAGTTGTTCACCGAATACGGTGGAAATCCAAGATTGAAGAAAAAGAAGCCGCATGCTTTTCTTTGCCAAGATCCCGAGTCCCCCGGAGAGAAATGCTTATCGGGAATACAAGGGTGAGAAGTAGAAAAGCGTGGGCTTAAAAATGTCTTTCCTAAAGGCAAGTTATCCGAATGGTGCTATCAAGCAGCCTATGCACAGAATTACAAGAGATTAAGAGGAATTAACAAAGCGGTTCCTCTATGTTGCGTGGATAATGATATCCCAACAGTTGTGGGAGGTCAACCAAGGCGGCACAAGAAGAAGAAGAAGGAGAGAAGCCATCCATACCGCCGAAGGAAGCAACAATAAAAAAAAGAAGTGTCTTCATGGAGACCTAGCGGTTCGTCAAAACAAAAAGCCCGAAGTTATAAATCGTGACAAAGACCAAAGACCAAGCGGGGAGTAGAGCCTCATCATCGGTTCTAATCAAGCAAGTACCAGCATAAATCCAGGAGAAGAACTTTCGGGCGTGCTCACACTAGAGCTAATGAAAGTTTCAAAGATGTAATTCTTGGACATGCGAGCAAGAGGGCATATCTCAACGGATTGCCCGGACAATCAAAAACGAGTCGAGATTCGAGGCCACACGTAAATCGAAGAAGTTTGCATTATTATCGTGGATTTAATACGATTTAAGGTGTATCAATTTGAGGATATTCCTCGGATGAAAGCATCTATGAAGAAGAGATCTATTCGATGATGGAAGTGACTCACTCGAGAATCGAGTGAAGAAGAAATTCTTCAAAGACGATCGGGGAGGATATGTCGGATTCGTCTCTCACACGACGGTTTCTCATAAAACTCTTATGAGAATCATGAAGGAATATCCAAAGCTTCAAGTCTATGATGGATTTACAATTGGAGCTATGGAAAAAGCATTGGATAAAATTGGGTTTCAGTAAAAAAACACCAAATTATCCACAGGGTAACAATCGGAGAATTTGCTATTCGATGGAGTTTACCAAGAATCGATCGAGATGCGCTTGGTCCCTATTAGAGAAATACAAGAGATCAAAAGCAAAGTTAAAGAGAAGTTGCAAATACACTCTCATGGATTCATATCGGGGCCATAAGAGTAATTATTAAAGCAACATTCAAAGAAGGAATAGATTCGCCTCTTAATCTTGCTATTTTGACAAGCGAATCTCGCATCTCAAGGATTCATGCCTTGGAGCGGTTACAGGAAATTTGTATGCGTGGAAATTGGCATTTAATGTCTATCCTAGAATTGCATACAATTTGGGAGATCGAGACTTCAGTAGAGTCCTAACCCTTCATCAAGATTTCAAAAGAGTCGATTTGATGAAAGAAGGAAACAGGCCTTACTCGATCACATACAAGATTTCCTATGCTCTCTCGAATACCCATCATTCGAAGTATTCTTGAGAAAGGAATTTATTGAAGTCCCAAGAATCTTTGAGGACTTTTCGAGTGGTGTTACAGAAATCATTGAATCTCCAACTATTAAGGAGATTGATATGATAATTCAAGATCAACCAGATCTTCAACAAAAGTCTGAGTCTCGAGAGTTGAGCCAGAAGGATGTCTTTCCAAAGAAGATAGAATGGTGAGTAGCAGCCGTTGGGAAGAAAAGGAGACAAGTACATGATTCAGCGCATCCCGATGTTTTTAAAACAGCAGAGAGCTGAAATGTCCGAGAAAGATGGCGAGAGGTTGAAGTAATATTTGACATCACTCAAAAAGGATAACATTTTTCCTTGTGATGTTCTATATTATCTCCAACAACCAATCGTTGGAAAGGTATCAAAGAGGCTCAAGATAGGATAAATTGAGCTTACTATCACAGAATTGCGGGTGAAAGATCCTGAACAATTAATACCGGGAATTGAATTTCTTGAGGAACATAAACCTTGGGAAAGATTACAAGACGGAATGGATTTCACAGTGGCTAATAAAAGATATAGAATCGATGACCACTAGTCCATTCTCCATATACATTTCTATTGGAATGTTATATCTCGAATACAAGGCCGAGTATTTCGCCCTATATTGATTCAGTCTTAGGAATATGTATCGCGGCGGATGTTTTTCCTAAAGAAATTGGAGAAGATTTACCGGCTATTGCAGGAAGAGATTTCTCTAAAAGGATTCTTATCCTTAACGGGGAATTAGACAAGCGTAAATAATGATCGGAGGAGCGGGCAAAGACTTGGTACAAAGTAAAGACGCCACCAATCTATTTCCATGATACAGTGTAGATATTTTTTGGGAAACAACTTCCTACAAACATTCAAGCGGTTCACACAAGAGAACGAGACGAGAAGACTTATTTTCACAACCTTATGTGATCATAAGATTATTGTCCGAGATCATGGGAAGCATTTTATAGAAAAATGCCCATTAATTTTCGCAGCAAGCGTGGTGATGAGGCCAAACCGCAATCCAAAAATGGCGGATCAAGGAAATTTGGTGAAGCTTTATTATCCTATAGACAATTTGGTTCCATCCGAAGGATCAAGATATGGGATAATAACTTGTATTCATTCAGTACGAGAGAAGAACGAGTCACTCGAAGCCATTGCGGAATTATGGATGAGTCTAATGGAGAATCCACAGAGTGATGTAACCATAGAGGAACAAATATCACTCAAGATATCAAGAAGAAGATCCAAAGGAATTACAATGAAGATCCTTTGGCTTGGTGGGATAAGAACGAGCTTAAAGCTTCCTTAAAGGTTAAACCTGGAAAGGAGTACGAGTTCGTAAGATTCAAACCAATCCTTATGAACCGGGAAGATCGTGAGGATATGCAAAAGATACTTAAGGAACATCTTGACCTTAAGTTAATTTCACCGGGAGTTTCTCCATACAAAGAATCCCAGGATTCTTAGTCGAAACCATGGAGAAATCAAAAGAGGAAAGCAAGACTTGTTATTAATTACAAAGGGATTAATAACATTTTGGAGTTCGACGGATACTATATCCAAGCGAGAGAACACCGGTTAATCGTATCAAAGGTGCCAAGATATTCTCAATGTTCGATTGCAAGTCCGGATTCTACCGATTAAGATGGAGGAAGAAAGTAAGAAGTTTACAGCTTTCTTTACACCACAGGGGGACACTATATTTGGAACGTGATGCCTATGGGATTGGCTAACGCACCCCGATATATCAAAGAAAGATGGATAATCTTTTCAAAGATTATTTTAGTTTCATGTTCGTGTATATCGACGACATTCTAATCGCATCAAAGAACATGAAGGAGCATCTCAAACATTTGGAAATATTTTTAGGATGTTTGTCACAAAGAAGGATTAGTGCTTTCGGAAAAGAAGGCGTGTAATCGCAACAAAGAAGATTGAATTCCTCGGAATTGAAATCAATGAATCTGGAATTATTCTACGAGAATCATATTGTGGAAAAATACAGGATTTCCGGATACACTAAAAGACAAGAAGCTAAGAACTTGAGTTTTCGGGAGTTGTTAATTTTTTTTTGGAATGTTTATTAACAATCTAGATACTACGAGAAGGTGTTTAGCCCATTACTTAAAAAAAGATGCAGATTCAAATGGGAAGATGAACATCAAGAAGGAATTAAGCAACTTAAAGAAGTTTGTAAAAAGCTTCCAAAACTTGCGATTCCCCAAGACGAGGATGAACGGTTCTTTACACGGATGCAGTGATGATTGGTAAGCGGCATTCTTACTAAGGTCACACCAAATGAAGAAGTGCCATGCAGATATTGCAGCGGTTTATTCACACCGGTGAAGCAAACGGATGGCATATCAACGAGAAAGAATTCTTTTGCAATCGAAAGGCTTTTAAAAAATGGCCGTTATTTTTCTTGGCTAAGAAGTTTACTTTAAAAATTGATAATTCAAGTGTCAAGGCTTTTTCGAAAAAATAAAATTGAATCAAAACCGAGAAAAGGCTCGATTACTTAGATGGCAAGCTGAATGTCAATATTATGATTATGATATTGTCATTATAAAATCTCATGAAAATATTCTTGCAGATTTCTTGACACGAGATGGAAGGACGCGCGTTTCTTTAAGTCCTTAAACGAGTAAGACATCTCAGGGAAAACCTGGAGCGTCTAGAACGAGATTTTGGGACACTATGTCTCAATGAAGTTGCCGGACGACTTCAACAGTGACCGTAAACCGTTTCTAGTCAAATACGAGCATGCCGTTTCGCTCAAGGACAATTGTTCTTAAGATCGCAAGGGCCTCTCTTCCAGCCGCATGTCCTACGGTGCAAAAAGGGGCCGAGAGAGTACGGGGCTCTAACCCGGAGGTTATGGATTCAAGTACCATAATCACAAGTGTTGCGGTGATGCATCCCCGAGGGTGTACAAATCGTAACGAATGTTGAAGCTCGGTGTCACAACCCGAGTCTTCAAGTCAACCCAAAGACCTCCGGGGTAAAGAGGGAGAGTTGAATCTTAGGCCACAGACCGGCAAATCTAAGGTTCAAACCGACGAGATTAAGATTTCTCCTATGCGGGTATATCGAGGCAATGGGAGAAACTAGTTACAAGACAAGGTATTAACCCGAGAAAACAATGGTTGATATCTCGGCAAGTATCCCAGTTTGGATGAAACCGGAAGTCATCCAAATGAAGTACAGAATGGTATACTTTTGGAGCTTTAGCTTCAATCTATACCGTGTCACCAGGATTTTTAAATTTCAAAATTACCGAAATGGATTGGAGAAGCGGTTTACGAGACCTGGGCCAATAATCCACACTTGGCCGTGAGGAGATATTTTGGGCGTATTTTATCGGTCAGAACTCCGAACCAGCGAAGAAAAGGCTTTAATGAAGTTTTCATTTCATCAAGCTAAGAAGACGGATGGAAATGCTTTAAAATACATTAAAGCGGCTTCACCAGGAAGAAGGACCGATGTTAGTAGGAGCATTTTCTCAAGACGAAGCTTCTACCAGGGGCGAGCATGGGGTCTTTGGGTTTGTCTAATCAAATGGACAAAGTCAAATATCCATTCAAGTTCTTCCGCATTCGGCGAACGGATCTTTCCTTTTGAATTCGATGACTGGATCAACCACGGGGTTTGCGGAAGAACTCTTCGAGACCAAAAGAAGAATTCTCTCGGGAAAACAAGATTGGCAAGCAAAGAAACTTACCGGAAATTTCGTAACATGGCGCATGTTGGTCGTTGGGTCGACCAGGATCACAAGATGCCCCAGAACAAAAGGAACCCGAGTTTGGAAAAGGATTCCGACCCCAAACCCGACCGACAAGATCATGCGAGTTGGAAAGGATAAGGGCCCAGCTCACAAGACGCGTTATCCCTGGGGACCACGTAAACCAAATTTTTAAAAGATTCCCCGACAAACATCACATGGGCCGATCACGCGGGAGAAAAAGAAAAACGGTGGCAAGGATAATGTGGGATATGACGAAGCGGTGGACGTCATATATATCAAGATTTGAAGTCCGCCTTTGAAGTCCTGGGACTTACCTCTATAAAATGCAGGATTTGAAGGAAGGTCGGGATCATCGAACATTTTCCTTAGTTTTCTTATAATAAAGTCCGAGAGAAAAATTTGTAATATTTTGAGTGTTTTAGTTTTCAAGTTCTTATGTATTTTCGAGTGCAAACCTCATACATGAGAGGCTAAACAAGTATTCTCCTCCCAAAAGGAGATTACTAATGTAATAAATTTTTCTTTAAGTTCTTAATAAAATAAAAATTTGTTTGTTCAACATGTGTTCATGATGTACTATTGATCAATCCCCTTTGAAGAATTACTTTACGCCTTGGAGTAGGAAACGAACCAAAGGCCGTGTCTTTGAGCGGTTTTCAAGGAGTCGGATAACTTGCAGATCATCTTCCCGAGGGTGAGGTTGAAGCAGTGAGGAGTTGTTCGTCAAACGATCCGGGGGATAATTTTCCCGGGTGGCGTTGCGAACCACTTAACCCTTGGTCTTTGTTTGGTCAAAAGAGGTATGAATTTTAAGGGATTTATTAATTTTACGGAAGCATGTTGGGCCGATATGGTCGTAATGGACTATTTTCATTTTGAGTCTAAAGACCCAATTTGTATAAGGATAATTACTTGAAATAAGATCCGGATATAAGTATGTCTTGTTGAGTTTATAGGCAAAATAAAAAACGACATGATCCATTTAAAACCTCGAATAGAGATCGGATCTAAGTAGGTTTAACAATGCCACGAACAAAATAAGTTAGAAAAATCGGGTTCTTATTTCTCGAAAAATCCGAAAAACAAATTGATTAGGGAGTGAAAACTTTTTGATTATTATATAATGCAATATATTTATCCTTATGGAGCAATCTGCCACAAATTAGAGTTTAAAGGGATAACTAGAACTATTGTTTATAAAGAATACATGCCTAGGGGTAAAATGGTCCAAAGGTTGCAAAAAGTAACTATTTTCATAGTTCGGGGTGCAAAGTGTTACGAATCAAAGTTTAGGTTGTGAAGTATAAAAAGGGGTAAAGTTGGGGTGACAATTAATAATTATCTCTAGTAATTAATTCAACAAATTAAGAATGGGACACTTTGCTATTTTAATATAAAGGTCGGATTCTTAACAAAATAAATCTCAAATACTATTCTTTCAAAAATAGAAATTTTACTAGATGAACTTCCAAGGCATGAGACATTGTCTTTGTTAAAGTATTAACTTAGTAGCAGATGATTTTAATAGATCATAAAATGAACTGGTTTACTCGTAAAGCATAAAATTATTTTTCAATAAAATAGTTTCAAATACTACCTTATTTATGCCAAGAATTTCAAAAATCATAATAAATTTATGTTAACTCAAAATAATAGATTTTGGAGTAAACTGTTGAGTTTATTGAAATGGATATTTCAAAATCTCAAAAATTAAGACGTAGTTTCTTTTAAATAAAAATTATTTGATCGATTAAGTAATAGTAGCTTTATGAAAAATGATTAAATATAAGTATCGTCGTTATTAAAAAAAATATGGCAACAAGAGTTTATTTTTTAAATACTTAAGAATGGATTTTAAATAGCATTTTACCAAATCAAGTTGTAAGTAAAATGATAATAGTCGTCAAATTTAAGTAATTACATAAATCAATTGCATTATCACGTAATTAGATAATAAATTAAGTAATATTAATATTGATAACATATCGTATGATGTAAAATAAATAGTGAATATAAGAATAATTAACTGGAAACTAAAATAATATATCTGGAAATATATGTGGATTGTGTCATCTATGTTATAAAAATCTGGGGCCTCACAGACCGGTCGCCGTATGTGCAAAAATTGTGTTAAAACCGTTTGTCCTCCTTCTATGTTTTATTTTACAACTTTCGCACACTTCGCCTAATTCACATACATATCATTCCAAATGATTTTTTCTTGCATTTTGCTATATTTTGAGCTTCCGAAATGTATATTATGTCCATCTTATTTATCTTCCACAATAATTGTTAAGTTTGGCCTCATCTTTATTCTCTCAATTGGGTTGAACTCTTGATATTTTCTGGAATTTATTTGTATTTGAGATTGTTGTATTTATTTGATGAGGATTGGTTATATTGTTGGATTATTGCACTAGAACTATGTTTGGTATTGAAAATATTTGGCTTAATTCCATATAAAATTGCATATACCTACTTGTTTTATATTCATGCATGCCAAATGTTTGACAAAAATGTCTCAATGATATTTCACTCTTTTTGCGTGCTATCCTTGGTTTAATTGATTGGAACTCACATATTGATCATAATTGTATACCTCCTCTCGTCTTCATATGCTATTGTGATTTCCTAAACTCATAGCATGATCTTTATTATGATTATTGCTCGTTTTTCTTCTCATGCATACTTTGATATATATATATATATATATAATATTTTTATTGTGCTAATAGTCTTTTTTTGATGATTCCAAATAGAAGGAAAAATGCAACGAACTCATAAGCTAATGGTAAGATCAATTGAGCTAGAAAAAGCTCACATTAAAAAGCTGAGTGATAAAAAGTTATAAGATGTGGATTGTTGTTCTTGAATATGTTGAGCCTTATAAGTAATGAGTTCTTTTGACAGGGGAAGCTTTTAAGCTTTTAAGCCATTCTGAAAAGGCTAATCTTCTAGCTTATAAGTTATTAGCTTATTTGCATATTCATTGCTTAACATGTCGATAGGGGAGCTTTTAAAACTTATTTTTTGAAAAACTTTTGCTCCTTTCCCTTATGAATTCTTGTCTTGATAAGTGTTGCTTAAAATGGGTAGATTATTTTGACTGGAAAAACTTGTTCGCTTTCTAAAAATTATTTTGGTTGTAATCATAAAAAATGGGAGTTTGTGAGATCAATATTTTGATTTTGATTTTGATGATTTTATATAAATTAGTTTTATACCAAAACAATGTTTCCAAATGTTGTCCAAATACTTCAAAATATTTTAATTAATTTTTACTAAGTACTTCTTCAACTTTATTTTCGACATAAATCGAACAACTTCTCTTTAAAGAGGTCAACCGGTCACCCTATAGGGAGACCTGTACATGAATGTTTGAAAAACAGAAACAAAATAGAGAGACTGAAACAGGGAGGGCGACCGGTGCCTGGGAGTTTTATTTTTGTTTTAAAAACTCTCGATTTCTCAGCGAAATCCCTGAAGAATCGGTCGCCATGTGCAATGACGGCTGTTTACAAACAAAATGATGTGTTCGCCCTAGATGTTGATCTATGTCAAATCATGATCCAACGATTTAAACTTTCGAAACTTCAACATAGCGATTGGTCGCTCTAAAGTTTTTGACAATAAATTCTATATGTTGCTTAAACACTTATCAACAAGATTTACTTTATCATTTCTTAACCATTTTTGTAGATTTTTTAATCCTTCTTTGCAGACAATATTCAAATTGGAAGAGCCTATGTTGGAAATCAAGTTTTGAAGCTCCTCTATAAATAGTTGAATAACTTGAAGAATCAAATTATTCTATAACACAACAAGAAAAATCTCAGTAAATATTTTGTTCTTCATTTTCAACATTCTTGTTGTAATAGTCTAAGCACTACACTTTCATATCTAGCTTAATAGGCTTTCATTCTTGATTACACTTGTACTTTTAAGTTGTAATATTTCATTCAAAGTATAATATTAATTGTACTTGTAAAATCATCCAAAACAAGACATACTTGTTGAGTATTCTTTTGGCAAGAACACACTTGGTTGATTCTTAAGTGTTGAAGAGTTTGATACTCTTCATAGTGGTGATAAGAGTTTGGTGCTCGTCTAGATTGTTGTTGTAAGAAGAGTGTGGTGCTCTTCAAGGTAAAGGTTGTAATTATTTGGTATCAATGAATAAATTTTTTTCCTTTCAAAATCTACTCGGACATCCCAGGTGGTAGTGGACATAGGCCCTAGGTGGGTTGAAGCACTATAAATAATCTTGTTTTGATTTATTTTTCCGCACTTTTATCTTGCTCATTTTTCTTGATCGAAAAAGAGGGTATAAATCAAAAAATTGGGAAAATTTATTCACTCCCTCTAGATTTTCGTAGCCACTTGGACTAACATATGTGTTTGTGAGGATAGTGGGTGTGAATATGTGAGAGAGAGTGTGTGTGAGTGTGTGCATTGTGTATAGTGTGTGTGTGTGTACGCACGCGTAGTAGGTGTATTGTGTGTGTAAATGTATGTAGTGTGTGTGTATAAATGTGTATGAATATGCAACTATGCAAGTGTACATAAAGAAAAAAAAAAGAATGAATTTCAAATGACTAGGTTTTTAGAAGAGATTTAAAATCCTTTGAAAATGAACTAAAACCCAAAATGTATTTGAGAACAATAACAAAAATCATTTTCTCATTTATAAATTATTTTTTTTAGTTAGTTTTTTTTTTCTTTCTAAGAGCACCCACAGTAGGGGCATTTGGTGAGGATATTTCTCCAAACATCTCCATGAAATATTCAACTACCATTGTGGGAATGTGGGGGGGTATTTTGATGAGTTGGCAAATGTCCGGAGCAAAACATATGCTTGGACGTTTATTTATTAAAAGAAAAAGAAAAAATCTGCATCCACCAGGCGTGATACTCACGGCTGAAAAATGGAGGTCGTGGTGTGCACTCATGCGTGGGGATCAGGCCCAATTCTTTTTCAACTTTGCAGTTGCTTTTGCCTTTTGTAATTCTTTTATTCTTTTAAAAAAACTTTATGCACCGGAGGTTAATTTTCGTGAAAGCGATTACCAATATACAAAAGGATATTAGGCGACGGATAGAATATATCCAGAATGGGCCACTTTCGTGAAGAGTTTCTCATGTCCCCAAGATCCAAAGAGAAAGAAATTTAAGGACAGACAAGAGACTGCAAGAAAGAATGTCGAACGGGCATTTGTGGTGCTCCAATCTCGTTGGGCAATTATCAGAGGTCTAGGGCGACATTGATTTATGGATAAATGCAAAGAAATCATGTATAGATGCATTATTTTACATAACATGATTGTTGAGGACGAGGGGCATGCTATATCTATTTGGGATCATGACGAAAGAGATACTTTCATAACATATCAAGGCTCAATTCCATAATATAACGAATACCTCCGGCGAACTTCTGAGTTACGTGATAGTCAAGTACATCATCAACTTCGTCACGACTTGGTAGAACACAATTGGGAAAGATGCAGTAGTGATCAATGAAGTAAAAACTACTAAAATATTTAGTTAATTTAAATTCTATTTTGTCAAACGTTTGTACTACTATGTTGTACCTTTTCCTTTTAACTTTATCAAAATAAAATTTCTATATTAAATTTATTTGTGATAGATAATGATCAAATTATGTAAATTTATATAATTATCAAAATATGTAAATAAATTTAATATAAACTAAAGATATTATATAGATAATGTCAAAGTATTAATGAAGTGATAATGGAATCCATAAATATGTGAGTGGAATATTTGATTATGGGTTGTGGGATATTTGGAAGGGGAGTATGATATTTAATTGATTATATGGACTAACGAGCCCATAAATACTTGAAACAAATGCATCCACCATTGTAGTAAAATGCAAGAGGAGAACTTCTCTCGTCTCTTATTATCTCAGTATTGATTCCATCCAAGTACACTTAACTTTAATAATGGATATCTCGTCCAAGCACACTTAACTTTAACATTATGATGGACTTGGATGCATTAAAGCTGATACTTTTGGACTCAAATTGAAATACATTAATTATCTCACAAAAAAAAAAAAAAAAAAAAAACGATTTCCCTTTGGTTTGATTTATCAAGAAATGCAACACAAATCAGAAGAAAAATCTAAGCATCAAAAGAGTAACGCGTTGTAATATCCTGCAAATCCACCACTAAATTAAATCACCACCCCCACCATCAATCCACGCTATCAGAATGTCCAAGCTAGGGGTGGCAAATCGTGTTATCGTGTCGTGTTTCGTGTCGACACGATAACGACACGACACAATAAGGACACACACGAACACGACACGATAAGGACACACACGAACACGACACGATAAGGATCTGCTCCGACACGAACACGAACACAAAAATTTCCGTGTCAACACGACACGACACGATAGTGACACGATAAGTCAAAAACAAAAAAAATGATTTATATGTTAATACACGATAACAAATGACACGATATTACACGATAATACACAATATAAACATACAAAATATCAAGTTATCGTGTCACTATCGTGTCGCTAACAGGTAAACGTGTCATTATCGTGCTCGTGTCGTGTCATTATCATGTTACAAACAGGTAAACGTGTCATTATCGTGTTCTCATCGTGTTCGTGTTGTGTCATTATCGTGTTCGTGTCCTTATCGTATAAACACGTAAAAACACGAACACGACAATTTCGTGTCCTTATCGTGTTTAGACGATAAGGACACGAACACAATAAGGCTAAACACTAACCCGCTATTTTCGTATCGTTTTCGCGTCGTGCTATCGTGTCGTGTCAAAAATTGACACCCCTAGTCCAAGCAAAATCAGCAACAACTAGAGGAAAACTATATGAAGAAACATAGATTTGAACCACAATAATAATTGAATAAAAATAGTTAAATTTCAATTATCTAATGCGATTGTCGCCTAAGTATTGACTTTCCACTTGAAATAACATAAATTTATCCTCCGCTCGAGGCGAACATCATATATATAATTTTTTTTAAATTTTATGAAGTCGGAGCGTGAGTAAAATAGAACAAAGAAAACCACTAAATTTCGATTGAGCCTGTGAGCATTTGAGCCTTCCTTCAGTAGCTCAACCAGAGAAACCTTGTTTCCGAGCTTGCTACAGACACAATAGAACCATGGAACCGACGACAAGGCCGAACTCGCTAAACGCTGTTTCACGTAGTCAGTCCCGTCGTTTTACAAATGGGGCACAGATTTTTTTGCATCAGCCATTGCTTTATACAGTCTCTATGAAAATCATGCCCACATTCCAGGGTTCCAAGATCTTCTCCATCATTGTATTCTTCCTGCATCATCAAAAAATACCGCAATCAAACAGAGATGAGTAAATATGGAATTGGGGGGAAAAATGTTTTGAAGTTTTAGGGATAATTACAGAAAACAAAACCCGAGGTTCATGCTAATTGCAAAAAACTCCAGAGGTTTTTGGAAATTACAAAAAAACCCTTGAGGTTTTGTTCCGTCTTACATTTTCCCACTTCATAAGAAAACACATTTCAAAAACCGTCCTGATATTTATAGAAATATTAGGCTGAACTCCTTAAATTTAAGACAGTCAAACTTGAGGATTTTTTATGTAATTTTGAAACATCTCTGTATTTTTGGCCCAAATCTCGAGGGGTTGATTATCCCAAAGTTTTATGATATTTATCAAGTGGTAAAAAAGTTCATACGCGACATATACTACAAGGCTCTGTGTCGGCATGATTTTCTGCTCCTCTTTTAATATATTTCTGTTGCTTCAAACGGCTCATTATGGTTTCTTCGTTCAATCCAGTGCATACATTTCCAATACGTTCCTCCAGGGCCAACAACTCCTGGAAGAAGATGAAATAGACTTGCAATTTGTAAATAGAAAAGACGGGATAAAATACGAAAAGGGAATGTTGCATCTTCACCTCATAAGACATGTTATCAACATCCAATCGCATATCCGGTGTCGATCGTGCATATCAGCCATTCGAAAAGGACTGAGTGATCAAGGATCATAACGTCCTAGAGCAACAAGCACAAAATAAAAAGAGCTGTTTGAATTTGAAAGAAAAAAAGAAGGAAAAAAAAAGAGCATGACACAGAATAGAAAGAAAAAAATCTACTGCAAGGGGAAAATAGGAGAGACCACAATCGTGATGAAAATCATCCTAATTTGCATTTAGGATGTGCTAAGCTCCTGCATCTTATAAGACGTTCTTATAAAATGTTACATTTTATTTTGAAAATAGATTGTTGAAGTATTGTGTATAAAATAAGATAGTGGAGCTTTTACGCTGTTAGTAATGCCAATTTTGTAATTAAAATAGTCGAAACCAAAGGAGGTTGTTAAAATAAGATTTTTTTTTGAAAATAAGTTAAATCCCCAACCTTTTTTAAAAATAGCTCATAAGCTCCTAACATCTTATTTTGGGAGCTTATAACATCTTTTTTTTTTGTGAAAAATATCAAACACTTTTGGAGAGCTTATAAGCTGTCAAATATCTTATAAGATGTTCCGAAAAGCTTATAAACTCAGCCAAATACCCTCACACTTACGCAGCCAAAAAAGGCATAATGGCCTATTGCACCATGCAGTGAAGTTAACATGCAAATTAATCATCATTATGCTTAACTTCCATAAACAATCAACCATGCTTCCTAGTCCTCGTGTCTACCAATTGCCATTGCACACACTATACTTTATCAAAACAGCTCCTCACCTTCACAACTCAGGTAAAATTACAAATCGTAAGATATTTAATATGGAGTATTTAATTGGTTGACCTCAAATAGCAATTTGGTTTTACCAAACATATCGAGCCACTCAATTATGTCCTATAGCGGTAGATTATATTGGACAAGAATATTATTAAGTTGGTCTAAACCCTACTTCTCAACCTCGTGACAGTTCCATTGCAACTCAGACCACTTTCTCATATAACAGCCTTTCGATGAGAACATACAAGCTCACAAGTTTACGTATGCCAGTGGTTATAAAATCTAGGATTTGTTGCACATTTGTGTGCCTGTGAATTTGAGAAAAGAATATAAACCAAAAATAAAAAAGGAAAAAGAAGGGAGGAAAACCAACCTCAAATCTCAAGCCCTCTCCCCTTCGCATGAGATCCAAGACATGGCGAATCTGCTAAAAACGATATATAAATTAATTGATGCATTATTTATAATGATTTCTCGATGTAAAGGAAATAATTTTTTTGAATTGTGTAAGATATCTTGATGCGGAAGCGGCACAAATCAAAACTGACGCATGAAGTAGTTGTATCAGACGAGAGCTAAAAATCATCTAACAACAATGCCATCAAGATAAAGCAACACTATTCAAATAAGTAACAACACTCATTCACATTTGCAGTCCATGAGCATAGTCGGGATTGTGCTTCCACCTAGTAGGTGTTATAAAGCACAAAATAAGTTGGTACAAAGAGTCGTCTGACAACTGTATTTTTTTTTAGTATAATACCTTTCGATCAAGAATTCTCCACTCAGTCTTTTTTATCTTTGTAAGTAAACAACCTCACAGTCAAGCTCGCGGCTGCTAAACCGAACGGGCCCAAATCAACACGTTCTAAAAAGAAATATTTAAAGCCAATCGTCTTGATACCATCAATCTCAAACCTAATCCGAGTGCACAGAATTTACAACTGAAATCACCTCTTAATTGACATCGGAAACATTGGCAATAAGAAATAATTGAACTCAATTTCATCAATACCATTGATCTCATAAAATCCAAGCACATAACATTCTACAAACAGAAAATTCACTTCTTAACCTATATGGAAAGTTTTACCTATAGAGAAACATAAATTTATAACCCCAACTTCGAATCACCGCTTGATTTCAGGGTTTTTCGGAATGCTAACTTGAGGAAGCCGGGAGTCAGTATAAAGAGGGCAAAAGAAGGGTAAGGAGACATGCGATTAAATAAAATGGACGTACCGTATCATAGAACGGGTATTTTTAAATAGTTCAACTTGGACACTGGGATTTAGGTTTAGGGCATTCAATGACCAGAAATTGCTGGCAATGTATTCATTCCCTTTCTTGTTTTTTTCTCCCTAGCAGGTGCAGGAACGATGTGTTTGCAAAAAACTAAAATTTTAGGATTTAATATTTGTTTTCACAAGCTTCCAAGTAGCCTGAGCCAAAAAGGGGGTCAAATATTTAACTTTTTATTCACTCGAAAAAAATATTATACAACATCAGATTCTATTTCTACACAAAATTTGTTCTTTTCAATCACACAGCAACGGATTAAAAGAATTCCTTATGTTCCATTTTCCTCATAAACTCAATTCTTATTATTTCTTTATGATGATGTATATGAGTTTTTTAACGTCGAACACAATTATATTTTATTTAATGATAATGAACAATGGTATCATAAAATATGGTTATTACTACATACACCCTTACACCTTATTTTGACAGTAAGAGTAAGCTAGCTGCAAAAGTTATCCCATCTCTCAATTTTTTTGAATATTATAATCACAATATTCAAAATTAGTTGATTACTTGGCCGGAAAATTATCTAAGGTGATGGTGGATATGGTCAAAATAGCATAAGTAATCCAGTATTGTTTTTTCAAGTTTTTTCTTTACTTTCTTCAAACTTTTAACATTTTTCAGAATTGTTTCCAAAAGCATTCCATAAAAATGTTCAACATTAAACCCCTCAAACCACCCTAGATTACGAAACTTTAATAATTAATACAGCATTCAAGTTTTTTATAAGATTGTCAAGTACCTTGCACACATCAAGCTATTCCATAATCCACCAATTAAAATGTCGAATTTCTCAACCATATTCAGGGCAAGTGGAGAATATATACAACGGTATGGCAGCAATCAAATCAAAAATCACAAAGAAGTTCATTTTGCTAGTTACATAGCTTGTAAGCAAAATATGAATTCATGAATCCAAGGAATCACCAAGAAAATTTCAACATGATAAAAAAACAAGTGAATTTGGAGATAGTATGCACTTCAAGAAAATATCTTCTCACTTTATGCAAAGGTGGATGGTGCAAAGATCATCACATATAATAAATCAACGACATAGAATTAAGTACATGAAAATCTTTAAATCCAAGTTAGATCCAAGTTAGAAGCAATCAAGTCGAAACCACAACTACATGCAACATGCTCAAATGACTATCAACTATGCTAATTCATAGTTCCATAAGGCTCCATTTGGATTGATGGATTTGGAACTAAGGATTTCAAACCATAATAACAAATCCATTGAGGTTGTTTTGGGTAAGATCATTTTACAGTGAATTTCAAATCCTTAGCTCCTTTGAGTTATTTTTGAGTCATTGTGGTGGATTCCAAATCCATCTCATTTGGAGTCACTTGAAATCCTCTTCACAAATCATCCCCTCAAATCCAAATCCTTCAATCCAAATGCAACCAAAAAGAATGCAAATGCAGAGTACAAAATACAAAATATAGATATACCTCAGACATTATACTGCTTCTTCCTTCACTAGCAGCAGCCAAACTTCGCAGTGAATGAGGTAGTCCAAAAGCACCATCAATGTGTTGCCTCTCGGACAATGCCGATCTTGAGTTAGATACATGGCGGCCATGATTACCAGATCCAGACGAAAGTCCCATACCCTGTGATGAACTCGATAAACGACTTGATTACTACTCTGACCTCCAGACTCAACACCTGCTGAGGATAACAAAGATCTTCGAACAATTTCTGACAGTCGACGAGAATATTGTGGACGGCTCCGATTAGACCAAGTAGGCGCAGCAGACGAATTGATCCCCGAACCGGAGCCCGCCCGAGAAGTAGACGCAACATTTCCAGCTATATTATTACCACCCATGTTCCAATTTGTAGGTTGCTGAGATGAACTCCCAATTTCACCAGTAGGAAGAAACATAGGATGTTCCGAAATGCTTCTGGGAATATTTCTCGACATTGATTCTTCGTAAAGCATAGGATCCCTCTCTCCGGAAATAGCAGACGTGTTTGTTCTTGAGCTAGATGCTCCACTCCACCTAGACTGAGGATTTCTACGCAAAAGAACCGACTGACCATGAATGCTCCCATTTTCGACAGCAGGAGGTGGATTTAAGTCAAAAAAATGATTACGAAGAAGTAAATTAGACGAATGCTGAGAAGATGAAACATCCGCATTTGCCACACCAGCCTCCGGCGAAAACGGGTTGCTAGATATGTGATCTTGCTGGCGTGAACCGTTGATGCGCAACCGGAAATTTCTTCTGGAAGTTTCCGGAGTTCCTCTGGCAGTCGAAGAAAAAGGATTTGCAGAAACACCGAGCCTAAGCCTCGGATTTGCTGGGTCTGACCCGTTGTTAATGACCATGTTGTTTTCTATCGGCGTCGACATACTAATGTTGCCATCAGAAATCTGAGCAGCTGGTAAAGCATGCCATTGATTTCTTTTCGAGTGCTGAAAAAATTGAACTTCCCGATCCAGAAGACTGTCCGGCGTGTATTTCAAGTGATTTTCTCTTGCACGATATGCGTCGACCGTCTAAAGAACAACCCGGCCTGTCTTCACTCTCCTCCATCAGATATCCACCATTTCCAGACGGCATCTGCCCGTTTGACGATCCGATAGATATGTATGTATTTGGACGCTCGACTATCTGACAGGTGTCATCGTCATGGTCATCGAACTCCGATCGCATGTTGAGATCCTGAGGAAGGGCTTCGGGACCAGAAATCTGCATCTGATTGCCATTTGCATTTACATCAACGGTGTCCGATGAAAGAATATCGGACGGTTCATATTGAGGTTCTTCCAAGGTGAGGGGAGCACGAGAGTGGATGCTCCACGTATGTTCTCTTTTTCTTTCGGTATGATCACCTTGGCTGTGCGCAGCAGCGGAACTAGTTTCGCCTAAACTCCACTCACCGTTCAGCCCATCGTGAACTACAGGATGCAGATATTGCATATTGGTGTCGTTGGATGATATTCTGTAATCTGGTAGCCGATTATGCGTAGAGGTCTGAATAGTATTCCAGGACATCTGGGAATCTATGCCGGCTTCACTTGATGTAGAGCCGTGATCGAAGCTCAGATTTTCAGGTAAAGTAGTAACAGAACTTCTGTGCCCTTGCATTAGGGCTAAATTTGAATTTATTCAAGTACTCACGAATAGTTCTAATTTATTGTAGACGGAATATCGAGAATTCTTGCTCTTCAGCAAATCTGCAAGCATAAACCATCGGAAGTGAATTTCATAATTAGATACATGAGAGGTTTAAAGAGTGCATTAAGTCTAGTGAGTATCCTAAAGAATGACAACAAGAAAATGGTGTATACACCATTTTAACACTAGGATTTGTAACTATTTGAGCCCATTAAACCTTTTTCAAGAAAAACGACATATATCTACAGGTTATATCTTTCCGGCCTGTGAAACCCAGAAAATATATTTCAAAAAATTAAAAGGCAACTATAGTGCCCATTAAACATCATAAGTATGAATAAAAGAACATTATTTGCTCTAGTAATTGTAGTTGCCTTCTTCTCAATGCTGAACAGAATTCAGATTTTTAACTAAAATGAAAAAATGGAGGTCAAAGGCTTCAAGCTCCCACAGTAACAAAATTATATGATATTTTATGATCCCATATAAGATGTATTTCCAGAAACCTCAACAACTGAGCATTAGTATTACTACACCACTAGGAGCATCACCAACAAAACAGCACAATTGTACTCAAGTTTGTAAAAAAAAGAGGAGCAAAAGAAACAGACACACAAAAATAAAAAGTAAGTCTTGACAAATTTACAGTAGAAAGACAGCAGTATTATTGCCAATACATAAACCAGAAATGTAAGCTAGATAATTCTTCTAATGTGAGAATAAGAAACGGAACTGATGCTAGAGACAAAAATCACAAGATTGTAAAAACATCAAAAAATTTAGAGAAAATCCTAAGCAAATCAATCATGATACAACCGTATATGTATGTCAAACAATCTTTTGAGGAGAAAAAATCGGATAGGGAAAAGAAAACACAAAACAAAAACAGATTTTAACTACGGCAGCTAAGTTAGATTTTTCCTTTTATTTTCCCCTAAAAGAAATAGGGAAATAAGCTAAACCCATCCAAACAAAAATCAGAAAACAAAAAAACAAAAGAAAATGCTCAAAGCAGATGAATCCCATGAACCCAGATGAAGAAACCAGCCAAAAATATCAAACTTTGAACCCAAAAACAGAATAGAAAGCAAAGAAAAAAAAAAAAAAAAAAAAGCAGTATAGTTTCATCAAAGATCAATACAAAGATAAAAGAATCCAAGAATCTATACCAGCCAAAGAGCAGCAGATAGAGCGGTAGATCTAAAGTCAAGACCTGAAAACAGCAAAAACAACCATTAGAACAATATTCTTCTAGCAAATAAACAACCTACAAAACTTTGAAACATGATCAAAAACTCACTAAATGGCAAAAAAGAAAGTCGTGAACACAAAACTCATACCTCAGACAGAAAATTAGAGAGAGAGAAAGAGAGAAGACAGAAAAAAATAAATAAAAAAAAGAGTTACAAATTGAGAGATGAGGGAGATGAGATGGGAATGAAACTGGTGGGTGGTGTGGTGTGAAAAATGGGGAGATGGGTGGGGAGGGGATTAATGAGGACTCAGGACAGTAATCTTTAATTTACTCAAAACACCCCACCACATTCCCACAGGGCCACATTTCACACACAGACAGCCAAGAAAATTTGTGATAAAAATTAATAAAAAAGCACAAACCTTTTTTTCAATTTTCATTAATGCTATAAATGAAAAAAAAAAAAAGTCAATCAATGAGCTGATTCCATATTTCCATTCAACCCTGCAGTTTCAGTGATGGGATGGAAATGAAAATGAAAAAAAAAAAAGTTGAAAAATTTAAAGATTGTGTTAATTATTATGGGGTCATGTGTTTACTGTAATCCTGTTTGGGTGGCTTACCAAATGTCCCCATTTACCTGTTGTCAGATGTGCCCTGTTTTTCAACTCTTACTCCAAGACCGCGCCGAATGGGGCATAAATGAAAGGAAAATGAAAATTGAAAAATGAAAATGAATTTCCTTTTTCTTTTTCTTTCCTTTTACCTTTTCTTGTGGGTTTTCTCCTCTGGTTTTCAAAATCCTCACGCCAAGAACCTGTCCCTTGTTTGCATCGCATGGATGGGCTTTTTTTTTTTACTGTGTTTGAGTTTTTTAAACGTTTTTACAGATTTTATTTGCTGTCTTTTTGGGTGATTTTTTTACCTCCCTCCCTGGGGGTTGGTATTTTTAGGCTTTTAGCTTTGAAAGTGTGTTTGGCGACAGGTGGGATTTTCATCTCATTTTTTGCCTTAACTGGGTTGTTTCTGTTATGGTATTTTCTCATTTATGTATTTTGTAATTTTGACCAGTGTAAATGTGTTATATCTGAAGAAAAATATGTTGTATTTCAGTAAATAAAATTGTCCAGATATTCAGATGAGTCGGGATAGAAGCAAAATCAATTTATTTGGTATGTATTTTGTCGATCAACTTACGGATAAGTTCAAATCTATTTAGGTTTAAAAATTTATTTTATCGATATAGATTTATTATCTTGTATTGTCTTACAAACTAATTTTCACTTGGTGTTATAATAGTTAAGAGTTTTTTCTTTGATTGATGAATGAAATTCATTTTGATTCTTACAAAACTAAGTTTTTTTTAAATAAATAGAAATATATAAAAAGAAAAGGTTATGATCACAAGTCGATCGAAGTAGCAAATGGAAACAATGTTAAATTTCAGAAAAATGAAACAACAAAATAACTTAAAATCGCATTTAAATGGGGCGGCTTCATTTCAGTGATTTTCGAGTAGATTGTCATTTGTTTTTTTAGACGTGCTTCGAAAGATCGCCTTCTTTGATGCGATGTATCATGTGGAATGTAGCCAGATCCTCGAGCCGCAATTGTCATGGGTCTTCATAATTTTCTAGGAATCACATGGAAAGACAAGTGGAATAGTTGAAGTCGTCAAACTTGGTCTTAAAGCCTTCCAATTTATCAGATCAACTTAAAAATCAAAATTAAGATGATAGCTTGATATGAGATGTTGAATCATGAGTTGAAGTCAAAGCCGTTTCATCACTCTCTTTTAGGTTCAAACTTGATTCAATAGATTTGAATAAAACACGATAGCTAGCAGTTATCTTCAAGGCGTTGGTTGCACTATGTTATGAGCATTTGTAATGGTTTCAATATACTAAATCCGTCATTAAGCCTGGGGTTCAAGTCTTTTTCTGTGGGAGACTCAAACCGAGTTTGCAAGTAGAGATGTTTCGATGAGGCGTGAAGAGGCCAAGAGATTTTTACTATTACTATCTAATTTTTTGTTGACAACCACAAATCCATTATTGTCTATTGATGGAGATTTCCGAGTAAGGGTTGGTCCTCGACTGCAGGTGGTCTTCCTCGGCATAGTCCGCCCACCGTTTAACGGCAAGAAAGTCCGAGGGCGAACCAACATGCACACGTAAACCGGTTCTTCCACCTGAAGTTATCCACGACCTTACTCTTATTCTTAGATGAACGAACAAAAAGTCTATACACATTAGAACACGTGATCTACCCTTCTTAGACGGGCGGTCGAGACCATGAGACTCAATAGAATAGGGCGCAAAGATGACAACATACAAGCAATATTATGACCCATAATGCAACGGGTTTGAGCAACATTCGGTAATTTCTCATAACTTAAAGAAACAAACAAACAATGCATCCATACGCTCAATCATAATATACTCGAAGAGCTTTTGCAAGATCAATATCCATGCTAACTCCGCACAAAATGATCAAGAGAACCATTCAATAATTTTCATCAATCAATAGGATCTCAATAGCTTTGACAATAACCATGATGATGTTAAGATGACATTATTCAATATTAAGCTAAAAAATGTGTACCCAAACACTAGCCATAGAGGTGTTAATCTTGGTGAGGATTAATACGTCTCTGTGCTCATGTTTCAAAAAGAATATTTTAGCTTGGAATATGGCACCCCTTCATTAATTATGAAATTAGCACGCCATTGGTACGCCAATACAAATAGGCGGATGATCATTAAACGTGGGAGACGGGCATTTCGTTGAGTTCTGTGGAAATAGATTTGAATACGCCACTCCAAGAATGCATCATGGTGAGAGAGTTGGGCGTGTGTGTTTGTTACTCTGGTTACGATAATATTCTCGAGGACTCACGCATTCTGCAAGGTGGTAGAGACATTCCATCATCGGTTGTCGTATTTCAAACCTCATGAAGTCTAAATCTGATGGAACTCGAGACGGAACGTCGGCCTCAACCCGGGGATGTTTGAGATCAAGGGAAATATTCGGAGACGCCTTCTCCTTAAAAAAAGAAACGAGTTGATGGGCTTGGGCGCAGTTAAAGTCCCAAGATAAATCATTCTCATGTGGAGAATACACATACCATTTACTTCGTGGGTCACCATTAAGCACGCTTTCTTAGGTGTTTTGGAAGATAATCAATAAACGACACAACACCAAACGACAGTATAATGCAACAACCTTAAGGACAAGACTAAAATGGGAAGTGGTCAAACCAGAGTGTGCGATAGCTGATTCATGAACCCTTGCAACAGATAACCAAGAGAGAGCTTTGTGGTATCTCAGGAAGCAGTGGATCAATGCATAAGAAACGCCAAACGGCTATAGAAATGATCAGAATAGCCAACCTCCAAGATTATAATCAACTTGAATGATCCTCCGAAAATTTTGGCCATGATAGAATCGCTAAACAACGTTGGTCCGATATGGCACAAGAGGATTAAAAATTTCGCTATCTTAGATTTAAAATATTTGTGGTA